>OZ059800.1:13256930-13856930 GCA_964057025.1 Standfussiana lucernea
AACAAATTAATATACTCACTTAATAAATAAAAATCACTGTCACTCTGATACCAATACGCCACCGCCACCGCACGGAAATGTACTGAGGAATTTATGTAGATAAAATTTCTCTCCGAGTCAAAGCACAACATTCCAGTCACACTTGACTCTGATTGGTTGTTTCGAATTTTGGAACAATAGAGCAAACTCACCCTTTCTCGCAGGTAAAAAAAATAGCAAGATGATTCACTAAAACTACTCTTACCTATGCTAACCTTTGTAAAAATATTGGAGTGAAGTGAATTTGGAAAGTTTTAAGCATTATATTACGATTACATAAAAATATTGAAAAACAAATTTACTTTGATTAGGTTTGACTGCGCTGACTGTACCAAATTCAAGTTGTTGGTATTCGTTCGTACATTAAATTAAATTATTTAAAAAGTGGTATCCGTTCGGAATAGAAAAAAAATAAGAGTTGAATCAAATACCAGTGGTATTAGTTTTTGGTATTAGAATGGAATAAATCAACATTATTCATGTATGTGCGTACATCACTGTACAGTGAACTTCATGTCAATGTCACACTTGATCGACCAAAATCTACAAAATATAGGTGCTGTCAACGTCAAACCAGGGTTGTTGCGAATATCAGCATCAGCATCCGCGGATGATCAGCATTATTTTTAATATCAGCATCCGCAACAATCGATGCTGATTTTTAATGCTGACATTCAAGTCGTGACGTGTTCGTTGAAGGCGAGACTTAGCGCGAGCCAGGTCGAATTTTAACTAATCATAGAAAGTTTTACAAAAAAAGCTGTCACTTCTTCCCTCGTTGTTAACAAAAATTATAAAATTATTATAACTTGTCTTTTATTCAAAATCTTATATCACATTTACTAACAATTTTATAGCAAGATGTTTCATTTAAGTAATTTATTGATATCAGCATCAGCATCAGCATCAGAATCCGCTGATACAGCAAAAACCTGCATCAGCAAAAACCTTACGTTAAACTATTAGGCGATTCCAAATATACGTGTAGTTGAGTGTACGCGGTATGTAGATAGCTAATCTCAAAGGTTACCGAGATCCGCTCTCACTGGCCACTCCTTCTCGACTTCTTTGCAGGATATTACTATATTAAATTCTGTATTTTGTACATATTCGCTTCCACAATGATATAACCATTTAAAGATGGAAAATACAGCGATGTTTTTATTCTTATGTTATGTTCAAGACATTATGAGTTCACAATATTATTATTTCCATTTTGCCACCTTTAAAGATAATTTAGTTATGTTTTATCCCACGTATTGTAATAAACATATAATTTTACGTAGTCTAGAAATACAAAGTTAGCAATCTACACTAATATTATATCGCCTTTTATAGAATAGAATAGAATTATCTTTATTCAAGATAATTATATTCTGCTGTTGTTGCTGTTGTTTCTTCTTGCTGTTTATGACTTAACGGTTTCCATGAAATTCGGAACGGAGGTAGACCATAACCTGGGTAAAAGTATCTAATATCCTACACACGATACTTTTTATCGTGTGGTCCGTGCGATCATTTTTCAACTACAAGCAAAGCAGCGGGCAAAAGCTTTTGTTGAAACCATTTGAGTAGGCAATCAACAAATCAGATACGCCTATTGGACATGTGTTAACAAGCGTGATATACGATAAGATGGATGTCACTGCAGACATTGATGATAAAATAACTGACAAGCAATCGTTAGTCGTAATGCAAGAAGCATGCACAAGCGAAGAATGTGAACACAACTTTAAACCTTGAACGTTTAACAGTTGAAGACCCACATAATATAAACTTAGTACATAACATTTAGTTGGTACCTACAAATGGTGGTAGATTTGATCAAGAAAATGTTTACCTAGCAAAGAGGGAGACAAGATCAGAAGTGTTACCGAGAATTACGTTTGTAATCAAATGCCATCTGAAGGTGTAGGTACAGAGAATTGTAATCAGAACTATTCCTTAAGACTTCCCAAGAATAGAGTAAAATGAAACAATAAACAGTCCATGGCTGACTTTTTTCTATTCTAAGAAACGTTCAACATCTTAAAATGCGTGTCTTGTAACTTTTGTATGGCATATCAGATGATCTGATAGTTTTCAAAACAACCAAGCACGGTAATAAGATTAAGATCAATCACGACTATTTAAACAACCTTCATAATATGAATATCAATATTTAAAAACTGAACTATAATTCAGAATGTCAAAGGACCACTCACATAAAATTTGGTCTTTCGGCATCAAACAATTAATTAGTCTATCGACAAGAATAAATAATGATGCGATCGCTGATGGATGATCTGAACTTAATAAACTCGATCAAGCGATCGCGACTTCTCGTGACTGAACGAAGGTTATATAGAAATTAATTCACTACAGCGACACGCTAATGCACTAGAAAATGATATAACTAGTTTAGTGATCGGCATTCAAAGTCAAATGTAAATAAGTGAGACCTTTCGAGCCGCTCAGGAATCTAGTCTGAGACCTAAGCCAACACCTCCCACTGTTCACTCTAGAAAACGGACGTTTTATTTGTGTTTACTACTGCGAAGGCGATCCGGTGTTTTGTCACAAGTTTATTGCTTGAATATTTATAGCCGGCCATAAGAAGCATGTCAACACAGATCGTCAATGTTATCGCCAACATTTATTTGAAATCTTCATCGTACAGAGCTCAACAAATTCATATTACACTATTTCAATTCATACCGGATGTTAATCAGTCCTAGGCCATCGTATGAAGTAAAAGCGGCCCTAGAAGCCCATCAAAATTAGTATTCATTGAAGATATTAATTAAAACCACGGGTAACTCTCATTGAATATCGAAAGAAAGTTGGTCATCATAAATTTTATGACTAAAGGAAATCAATGGAGATTAAACTCTAGAATAATGAGCAAGTATATTATTTTGCATATCCACAAATATATATAGTTGCTTATAATTTACAGTACAATGGGCGTAGTAAACCAGCTAAGAGAGACTTGAACAATGATTGATGATGAGGTGAAAACACGTACATAGGTGCGAGTCGTTAGAGAAATCATTAATAACTAACTCATTGGTCCATTTGTACTTATGCCAATCATGGTGCCGGCGCCCAGTGATCACGCCAGGGGTCGGGAGAAAGTCCACAATGGACATTTTTATGTACCGTCACTTCCAACTGAATTATTTCCTGACTCAGCAATACAAGATGAAGACATTTTCGTAAAAACGAATCGGTAAGAGCAAATATTTTCGCGAATAGAAGTCAACAACAAACAAAACTGGGCAAACCCAAATATAACTAAGATCGAATCATTAACAACAAGCGTGAGAACCTGGGATTTTTAAATAACGCGTCTTACAAATGACTTTCAAACTGTAATAGGTCGGTAAGTATAATGAAATAAATGCAAGTAATATGACGGCCCAGATTTCTAACTCAACGATACATGATAAACATGATAATAGGTTAAGTATTTGGTATAACTTAGACATGATACGATGATACTGACACTTCTCATATTTTTCGAATCTGACAGAGTTGAATGCAAAATGCTATTGACCTTTATAGGAAATCATGTGCGTCTTCACCATGTAATCTCATATATCATCAGTCTATAATGAGTCTAAGTATAGCATCGTCATTACCATGTGAGCTTGTAGGTGCCATTAATATGTTAGGAACCTGTCATATCATCCAGTGAAAGTGACGTGAGATACCTATGTGTGTTACGTCACTTTCATTACGTCTGTGATTATTATTGTCTTGTTGCGTTGACTTGTTATTATTACTTATTAAATTAATGTCTTTATATTCTACTGTTGGAATTATTCAACCAATCATTACGCAGCTAGATATAACTTTATCATTAAATCCAACCCTATCGAGAATATTCGCAAGTTAAAATAATACCTGTTCATCTTTCTAGAAACTTCAGCGATCAAGTTTTAAAACTGCATATCCGGTTACTCGGAAGCAAAGGTCAGATGAAAAACATCATAAATATTCAAATGACGCGACAAAAAATATGGCAGGGTTTACTTTATTAATTGTCAAAAGGTATGAAAGAATTTACAAAGAATTAAGAATCACGGTCAGTTTGTTTATAATATCTTTTACGATCGTATTTGGTGTGGGTCCTAACCGGTTTGTAAGCGTAAGTGAAATTTGGTTAATGTAACCGCTTATCGCTATTAACCGACGACGTAGCTAATTAAATATTTTGTGGAGCTATAACTTTTGCATTTTTAACACCTGATAACTTGATATCTTAATCTTTTGGAAATTCGAGTAATTGAATGTCACCTTTAACATTTTGGAAGAAAGCAAGTCTTGGTCCTTAATTGAGTTGCTCCCAGTAAGTCCATGTTTGCCCCAGTATTTTTTTTTAAAGATCAATCGGTAAACATACCAATTTAAATGGAATACCAAAATCGTTAAGTCAAGTATTTTACGAATGTTGAATTTTAATTGAATACATTTTATTCCGCTTAGCCTAAAATGGTTATAGTCTAACCGCTTCTTTCGAATTCTTCCCGAAACGGTGCAAATTGCGATCATTTGAATAAGTTTTAAGTAAAACAATTTAGAGTTATTTGCCCAGATTTCTTTGATTTCCCAACATTCAACCTTTTAAGACAAAAATGCAGTGACAGAGGTTATGTTCGAACCTCATTTCCATAGTTCAAGGAGCACCACATTGTGACAACAAGAATGCGTGTTGATTATCCAAATATCCATGCTTAACATCACTTCGAATAATTTGATGTTGGCTATCAAATTACACGTACCTACATTGGATCCTGAATACATGAAAGATAATCAATTAAGGATCGTCCTCGTTCAATTTTGTTTGGCCTTTAATATTTTGTTTCGTTCATTATCTTTTAAGGATCTCATATTTTCGTATCAATAGGATTATTGATCTGAAAATTACGTGATTTGACCTCAAAATAGAATGGTTTTATGCTTTGAATATCAAAGCGATGACAGCATGCAAGCACAATTTTCCATATTAAGAATTTCATCACTGACTTTATCCTAACAAGTGCTCTGTTATATTTCTTGGTACAAAGTAGCTGGAATGCGGAACGGTACAAACAGAGCATATAACTGAGGTAGTACAAATATGAGGTGTCTGTTCACTTGATTACCGCTTTGAGGCAATAGCGAACTGTATAATCAATAAGTAGTTACTATAACTACTATTCGTTACTAGAATTACTTAGTGAATTTTAGTAAAAAAATTCAGAATAAATTTGATTTCAAAAAGAAATGTAGGTATTCATCGGAGTTAGGATATTCTAACACCCGTATCTATAGTCAAGTCAAACTAATTACTTGAGCTTAAGTAATTACTTGTGTATTTTTTTATGCAATATAAATGTATTTATTTATATACAAGAATTTAAATGAAGTAAGAACTGTCAAAGAAAGCAAAGCTAAGAATTCTACATTTTTACAGTTCTAACTTCAAGCAATTACTAAATTACATAATAAAAATCGTATCTTAAAAAAAAACACTTTGACTTGTTTATAAATATCTACGGGTGTATGACCGGCCCTTTTTAAAATGATTTTTACGGAGAATATTAAGATAAGTCTAAGATTGAAAAATGCAGTAGGAAAATGATGAATTAGATGCGGTAACTAAATTCTTCGCAGACATCGCAACTGTTAAGCTGCTCCCATTCCGATACACCCGCGGCTCTAAAGACCAAAACACATAAACGACTTCAGATAAAGCGCTTAATTAAATAAACTGCAACAAAATAACAGCCCGAGAACACTTTTCGACGTTAAAGCTCATTTTCCCAGATTTAACCCTTCGGCGGCGATCGTAGATCGGTAAGTGGTGATGCGATCGATGATACGATAGCCGATCGAATAAGCCGCGGTATCGAGGACGGCAATTTGCGTGGCGCGGTGCCGCTAGTAAATCAAATTAAACGCCATCTACCACTCGATACGATACTTGTTATCCGATTGGAGCGGGTGTAGGGTTGGCGAAAAAAAAGGGATATTGTATCATATTACAGCAAGAGAAAAAAATTTACTTCATCGTCGGGGTTGATTTTTCTCCCCTTCCCCCCACCACAAATCAACCCCGACGATTAAAGCTGCGGTCGAGGTATCGCCATTGTAACCATAAAATTATCAATTTTGTAAAACCGTTCTGTTTCAATTTTGGTGTACAATAAAGTATATTCTATTCTATTCTATCCTAGGGTTGAGTTGACACGGGATCGACGTGTCGAGTTTTTTCGGGGTAAAATTGTCGCATAATCAATTCATCCCACTCCAAGTGGCGAATGATTTCCCAATGATACGTTAAAGCACAGACACATGTATGTATCTCGTCGTTCTTTAGTGTTAAAGAACAATATGAATATTAATTGTGCGTTCAAATAAATTATAAAATTAACTTCAAAATAATATTATTCCTCGGACCAGCGTGTAGCATCCGCAATATGATTATTATCAACATTAGCCTTTCCAACAGCTAGCTTCAAGGATGTTGCCAATTTAAACTTAGCTACAATTCTAGACTTTGTTACTTAGATCTTGTTAAAAGATAAAATTAACATTTCTATTAGTTTGGCTAAAATACCGACGTTATGACATCATGGTTTTATATTATGAAGTGTTATTAAATTAATATTTTCAACGTAGCTGTAACATACATTAGTACATACATTTTCAAAACTACATAAGCAGTAAAAAAATAAAAAATAATATTCAACCAAGGCGAAGGCTCAAAGTGCAATGGCTTAATGTCACAAAGGACCAAATGTTTTGGCGCAACTTCACTTAACTTTGATGATATGAATAATAATAAATCATTTTTTTCAGTTTTCTTACATATCACTTCATTCAGGCACCAGGAACAGGGTAAAATAATTATTATTATACCATCCCATACTGACTCACTACTGGGAAAAGGAACTGCTTCTTCCATTTGCCACGGCTTTTTACTCCTATGGACCTAGCTCTCATAAAGGTGTCTAGTTTGTCTCGGGATCGTCGACAAATCACCGTTTTTTTTTTCACCGTGGCAACCCTACAAAATCGGCGATGTATAATTGTGAAAGTAGTCCGAGGGTGCAGACCTGCAGGTGCCTGGAGGCGGGGCCGCGCCTCATCTGTCTAAACAACACCTTCTAATCACTGCCTGTCTATCTGACCTGATAATGTTAACGTGCCAACTTAAGATGTAAAGGTACATTGTGGTAATACCGACTTGTCTGGTGTACCATCTGCCTAACAGCTTTTGGAAGGAATCTCTTAATGACAGCTATACAGAAACGGTTCAAACTCTTCAAATTACCATTTACTCAACAATTGAAAACGTTTAGATGAGATCTTTAACTGGAAGTCAATCAATCCGAATCGATATAGATGCTTTTTGCCAAGCAGAATATAAATTGTAGTACCAAGCTAATATGAAAGAAGAAACAAAAGACGGTGATGATGGAATTGGAAAAGACATCACAGATAATTAGCAGCTTCTACTTTATAAAGATGACATAGAGGCCATTAGATGGAACGATTGGGTTTAAAATATCTGCGTTTAAAATCCTATATTGATTTTTAGGTTCCGAAATAAAGCTGTTGAATTAGAGGGAGGTATTATCGATATGTTACTTACTTCCTTGAAGTTTAGGCAAATAAACTCTATCTATTACGATCTCCGGGTATGACTGACAGGGGAGAATGGAAGAAAAAAACATGTAATCCGGACTCCTAAGTAACTTAGGACAAGGACAGGAAGATGCTGATGATAAGGCGACTGGAAATCCGCCAAATGTGGGAAACGCAAAGCTGGTCATTATGATGATATTTGAATATCATTATCCTTGTGATAGATGATGATGATGAGTACAAGCAGGATAACACTAACTGTATGCAATATTTCGAAAGGTCGGTGCAATTTGCCATAACATGTCTACAACAATGCAACAACACACCAATCAAATGCTATCAGAGAAATAAAGACAGTCAATAAAGTTCTTACTGTTGGGTTTCTAAAGGTAATAAACCTACTGATACAATTTCAGTAGATAGTGCACATATAGAGGCATTGGAACTTTCCAATAGAAAATAGACGTTATTCTTTTATTTTAAAGTTTATAGGGTTTCTAGAATTCACCGTGTTTTGTCTGTATTTACAGTAGTATTTTTTATATTCATTGTGTTCTGGGTCACCATTGTTATTTTATCTATTGGAAGTAGTTACCGTTCCGTGAAGTTTTTGGTTCGTTTACCATTGAAAAACCCTAGTGCGTGTTGTTTCTCTTCAATATTTAATATGTTTTGGTTACGTTTTTTGCACCTACCTAAATGTTGAGACACATTCCATGCAGACAATTCATACACCAGATTGTCTTTAAAGGCAATCAAATGAAGATTGAGGGTAACGTAAAATAAGAAACAAGAAAACAAACAGCACTGTTGTAGAAAATTCATCTTCAAAGTAATTATCTATACTAATATTATAAAGCTGAAGAGGTTGTTTGTTTGTTTGGTTGGTTGGTTGAACGCGCTAATCTCAGGAACTACTGGTTCGAATTGAAAAAATATTTTAGTGTTGGATAGTCCATTTATCGAGGAAGGCTAGGCTATATACCATCACGCTGTGACCAATAAGAGCGGAGCAGCAAATAAAAATATAACGCAGACGAAGTTGCGCGAGTCAGCTAGTATCTACATACACATAATGACACTCGCCAGTTACATAAACATAAACTATGTTCATACAATGACGAAATTAAACGCATAATGATGTGAACTAAGATGACGGCGTATTATGACAACTCCATATTATGTTATGGGATTCGCTTCAGTGTTATTAAAATTCCTCTTCACTGTTGAAAAGGAAATAATTTTGAGTGTCGATTTTGAATACAATAGTAGGAAGTCATATACGGAAGCTTACAAGTACTTGGTAAATTTTATTTATGTAATCGTATACGTGGTTATTTGGTGACCAATGCGATTTCCGAAAGGTCATTTTCGAAAGCTTTATTGCTAAATGACAACGATCAATGATGATATTTTCTGTGGCAACGTTGGAACACTGTCCCTGAATAAAAGTGTTTATATTCGATTCATGCTATCAAGTTTCAAGATCTAATGAGAACTGGAGTGTCTTAGTAAAGGTTAAAACCTCCGCAGAGGAAAACTACATAATTACGTACAATGATTATGGGCTGCATTCAGTGTCTACTTAGAAAAGGTAAAAAATGTACCTACCTACATTGAATACACGAGTTTGTTATTTGAATATTTAATTCAATGGAGATATCTAAGAAGATTTGTCATACAACAGGTTCTCGGTATTTTCTATCCTGGAGAATACCATGGACTTTAAATACTTGCGGGTCGCCAAGTCCAATCGGTCTAAAAGTAAAATCAAATTCCTTTTGCTATAGATTAGTCAACTAGGACTAGATCTAAATAAAGAAGATAGCTATCGGATCGGAACACGTCAGAGACCTACCTCCCGGCAGATTTAAAAAAGTAACCACAAATATAGCCTGAACACATCTTGTATACGAGTATACTAAGCAGTGGTTAAAGAAATATTGAATGTACTTACCACGAGCTCAGCGAACTTGGCGTCCAGTTCATCCTGCGGCGGCATGGGGTGTGTGGGGGTGACGGCCTGCAGTGCCAGGCCGCCCTCGCCCCCAACCACACAGTAGGTGATCTCTGGGGGCTCATCATTCTGGAACAAACAAGATATAGATTAGAATAATAATAATAAAATAAGCGTCACACACAAACTAGATACAGATAAATGTGGAAGAAGAATCAAAAGAAAAAATCAAATTAAATGACACTAATAGAAAAATACGAAGAACAGACCCACACTCTTTTGGTAACCGATGCAGATGATTGTAGCAAAAGAAGAAGACTATGTATGGTTCGTAAAAGACTGCCATTTGAAGATGCTGGTGCATAGATACGACCCGATAGAAAAAGTATAAATAGTATGTGTGTCAGTAACGACGTACTTAATCCAAGTAGACTACATCAAAGATATACCTAAAGATGAAAATTAGGCAGCACCACGTGGTTACATTACAGACCAGTCCTTAGTATAAACAATAACAGCCGTCCATTGACCTATAATGACGTCGACAGACGCATTATACAAGGAGGCAATAGCATTACTTCTACGTAAACCAATTAACTTAGAAGCAGTTCTTAATAAACCAATTATAGTATATTTGATAATAAATTAGCAAAAGAGAATATGAGATAGAAGCAAAATTTGATTTAAACTTCGCTTTACTTCTGCTTTCTCGAAAATTACTCCGAAACAGGAGCTCATGGTTCATTTAAAAAGATTGCGTTAAGATAATTTTGGTACTTGTATAACTTTCAAACGAACTATGTAGGCCAGAAGATAGCATCGATCAAAAACACCGACATCTAGACCTTTGCGTTTATCCTTGAAGCCAAGATTTATTAGCAATCAAAGTGTCTCTTATAATAAATTATTGTTCCAAGAATGTTATAACTGAAGATAAAGGCCTATTAAAGTAAACGGTGAAGTATGGTTACTAATATTTGAAAGGAACGGCAAAGCTTTGAACACACTTGATCAGAGAAAACATGTCCATGTTATGTTGATGATAATATATAACAAATCAAAAATATTTATGACACGACCGAAACATAAAACAAGGCATAAATATGACAACATATTAAAACAGCATAACTTATCAATCATCTGCTAAGAACCAAAAATAAACGAACAAGAAAAAGATCCTCAATTCAAGACACATTTCGGTCTCGTGGCCACAAAAAAAGCGAAACAAGAAAAGGAACTTTCTACATACAATAACTCATTTCCATTCCAACATCTGGCATTCTGGCCAATTTAAGGAAACCATAAATAAAATTACTGCAATCAATACCTAATTATCCAAAAAAATATTCCACTCATATTGAGAGAATTTACTCAGTAAGACATAAATCAACTTGAGGACATAATTTGTTCGTGCAAATACTTGGTAAGAAACGAAAAAAAAATCTCGATTTAAATTGTCGGGTTAAAAATAAAATGAGGAAGACATTTGTTCCTTCCTTAAAGGGAGAGTCGACAAATGTGGCCAACGAGGAAGTACGCACGGACGGACGGACGGACAGAAAAACCTCGTATGGCAACACTGACAATCGCCCGAACGCTAAGCTATTACGAAAAGCAATGTAATTACTATTAAACACTCGTGATTCGACGATTTGCAACGTTTAGATGCATTCTTAGTTTTTTTCTTTCTTTGGTGTCTGAGCCGGTTAATAGGCTGTAATTATTCAAACTTCTATCTAAACACAACTCTTTACGGTTCCTCGGTAGACCACTCTCTTAAATTTGAAACGACACGGAAAAAATATTTTGCATTTCTTCAAAATAAAATGATGACAGTTTTGAAGCTATCTATTTGTATCTCGTCTCTTGACTACCGCTGTTACTGCATGCTATCTGCATAAAATTATAAGTACAGTATCATTTCGCTTTGCAAATCCAAACATATGGATTTCTACTTTCATTTTTATCACAAGAGGTAAAGGGTCAAAGCAGAATTCCTTCTAGATGCGTCTCCAACGCAATCGGTGGCTATTATCTATACTACATTATAACGCTGAAGAGTTTGTTTGTTTGGTCGAACGCGCTAATCTCAGGAAAAACTGGTTTGAATTGAAAAATTCTATAAGTATTGGATCGTCCATTTATGGAGGAAGGCTATATGCTATATAACATCGCGCTGCAACCAATATGAGCAGAACATCAATCAAATCAAAAATGTTACGCAGACGAAGTTGCGTGGGTCAGCTAGTTACTTATATTACGATGACAACACAGATTGTTGAGTAAATAGACGCTTTAGCTTTAGTCTTCCGTATTGTAAATTCCCCTGCTTTAAACAGACTATAGTGAACAGTAGCTTTATACGCTCATGTTTTTGTGGTTGATCCTAGAATAGCACATAATTTTGTTTCAGAAGGCTTTTCTGGATGAAGAAGAAGACAGGTGGCAGTGTAAATGTCTTGATCTGTCTGCACAATCCGTTGTTTTTAACTGACTAGCTATCAGGAATATACAAGATCATCCTTAAAAAACTGTTCCCAGCATCAGCATCTGTGTAGATATTAACTATAATTTACAACTACTCCGTGCTACATACGATCTGATAATACCGTGCACGTCCATACAAGAGCACGCTAAAAGCGCTTCTGAGTCAGAGTGACCTTTCGGCGGCGCCTGCGCCTCGACGCATTTCTACGAACTGTCACCCGATGTCTCGCGAATCCATTGACATAATGAATAGGGCTGTGCGGAGAAAGCATTATAAATTAACTGTTGATTTCTGAAAATTATTTATTTCTTGTAACCATAAATTATGATCATTTGTAACCGTTTAATCATATGAAATCTCGCCATAGCCACGGGCGGTGAAAAACCACCATCAGATCGACACATAAGAATATTTAAGGTCTCATCTCTACCCGCACAGTTTATTTAAATACACTGCTCAAGGTAAAGTCAACCACATCTTAGTTGCTGTTCGCCGTCCCCCACAATTTGCTGGAACTAACTGAGGGGAAAAAATTGCAGCGCTGATCTCAGACATCGCACCCTCTCGCCCCGCTATTACTTAAGTGTCGCCATCTTTAAACGTTACTGCTGGGACGTGACTTCGGGCTACGGGTGTTCAACGCATAAGATGAATACTTGACGCAACGAACTTCGAAACTGTTGATTCTTACTGTTTAAGACTTTTTATTGTGTTTTACATATTTTACAATTATTTCAAAATAATACAGAATACAGAATTACATTTTAGTGTGCCGAAATATTGTATTGAGCCCAAAAGTGGATCCTACGCCGCCTTTATCAAATTCGTATCAGAACAGGATGAAGAAGATGATAACTCTGAATTCATCTGGGAAGGAAAAAACATACCACTGTACACGATCAGATATATATCACCCACATTAACATCACTAATAGAGAGGCTTAAATGCAAACACGATTCTAATCCCCAAGACAGACACTACAGTAAGTAAACTAATGTAAACCACACCAATTAATTATGTATTCCCTTAAGTACCTGGTTAATTAACATGAATAGTAGAAAGTACTATAGACTCGGCACAAACAGATGGAAAGGCAAATAATATTTATCAGTACGACGCATTAAATGAGGTCATGAACGCAGAAGCAAAATATTTGTCGAGAGAGAACAATGGTAAAGATCCATTAAGACCTAATGAGCTGATATAGTATAAGGATTATATGTATGCTTAGACTGCATCCTGTTTTGACTATATGTTTTCTGATAAGGTTATTAATTTAGGAAATATACTGCTTGATTTATATCTGATTAATAATTTAAATAGCATTGCCTTGTTACATTAAACTATAATTATTACTATTAACGTGTTAATTGGATTTAGAATTAAGGTTACTAGCTCCTTTCGTGGGCATTATAAAATATTAAATGCAGTTTAGTCATAAATGATAACAGTGCAACAGAAGACTATATTCGAGTTAACCACGACAACTTTAAAATAAAGCTTTAATATAAATCAACTGCAACAAATTCAAGATGGTAATCAACAAGCTCATTTTCTACTATTGGCTGAAAAGTAGTAACGTCCATGGAATTACTCCCTGGTTTAAGACTAGCAATTGAGAGAAATATAGAAAACAACCTAGAATTCTCATCAAATCAATCTCCCATCACTACATATTATAGTATAAATCTAAGTCGCTTCCGCTATGCTTAGATCTTTAAAACTCCGCAACGGATTTTGATGCAGTTTTTTTTTAATAGATAGAGTGATTCAAGGGGAAGGTTTATATGTATAATACATGCATATTATAGTAAAGAAAACATTAGTATCTACATTACATTAGCACCCGTGCGAAGCCGGGGCGGTTCGCTAGTTTCTCATAAAGGCCTTGGAACAGTAAGCAAAGAACTTAACACTGCCGCCATCGAAATAAGAAACAATGACTCACGAAATAATGACTCATACAAGAGTCACACTCGCCATTATTCTTTTAGCACCGCCATCTAAAATTACAAAAGCGATAACCCTACAACCCTTTCCGACGGACAAGGAGTGGAGTATATTTGCGGCGATGACTTCACTGGTTGCAGACTTATTTGCAGCACCATCATTATTAGCACCATTAATTTACAAGAGTTAAAATGGGTACGAAGACGGTATATTATGTGGTAATGTGCCAATTAAGCAGAGGAGTGCAATAAAGGATATGGAAGAGTGATAACAGAAGAATAAAAGATGTGTCGTGACTTGTACTAATGATAGGAAATCGTATGCACAGTAACTTATAAGTGCTGTCGACGTAGTGTAAGGACAATGTTATCTTTCAAAGTTATTTTTGAATAGTGAGATAACCAGTTCAACAGATAGTAACGAATCTCCGACTTAATATGATGAAAAAAAAACGAAAAATATGTAAAATATTTATAGACCTAAACAGAAAACTTTAAATTTTATCACCCCCAAGAAGATCGAAATCAAAGAAGAGATGTTGTTTAGAATGACTGAAATATTGGAAGAAGCAGTTCATGTTCACGATCATCCTAATCTGGAACACAAAGCTGTCCAAACCAAAGGTAGACAAAAAGCACGCGTTCTGAAAACTCGTACCCACATTTGGTCTTCCGAAGAAACGCATTTGCATAAATAAATATTATGTTAAAAACGGACATTAACTTCAAAAGGGTGTGAATGTTAACCATCTTTTACTATTAACGCCGTTCCCAGAAAAACTCGCGCTTAAATACTATTTATTTAAAAGTAAACTTACGTTTTGTATCCTTGCGATCGACTGTTTTCTTTTCAAGCTGAAGAATCTACTTTTGTTCATTTCGGAACACAATTCCGGATCATCAAGGGAATAACACCAAACTGACAGTAGATTGATTAATTTAATTCGAGCCACTTGACTGCAGTGTCAATAAAACGCTTTCCCACTTGCGCAAGAGTCAATCGAGGGAGGGACCACAAAACGAACGAGACATGCTCGCCTGGCGCCTCGCAATGCGTCTCAATCAGAACTAAAGACCTCCATGTTGTACCCGTAATTGCTTCCCGTATTTATCGAAGTGCATTGTCTTGCTCTAATTCTATTAACAACTAAATGGAAGTTTCATTAGGACCCACTTGACGACCGATACAATATGTATTTATAAATAAAATGTTTGTTGAGTAAACAAGGGCTGGACGCAGACGCAGTAATAAATACCAGAATAGTTATCAACGCATTTACTTTCAAGTACAACAGAATTGCATCAGAACTACGATAACTTCGAACGTTAATAAAGGATTTGGAAATGAACAAGTTTATCTCGATCTTAGTTCGTACAGCCTTCGTTTGAGAGACATTGCCCCGTTAATAACACATACAATAAGTCACGACCTTGCTTCAACAAACGATCCCATTAAATTTGTTTCAAAAAGCCATAATCCTAATCCTATCACCCTCGACCTTTACTACTGTCTATAATCAGCTTACGATTGAGAAATATGTTTAGTAATATTCAAATCAGAATGCTAAGACTGTTAAGTGGTTTTATTGTTATATTTTGACGTGGACCCTTATCGTTTAACTCGATTATCTCTGACCTGACGGTCGAACTTGCGACTTCCAAATAGAGACACGTGGTCTATCGATCAATGGACTGTTTCATTCATGGTACGATTGCACCTTTTTGCGTTCAATTGTGCTTGATTGAGGTGGTCGATATGATAGGTTATCTTGACTTTTTATCAATATTACAAAGGCTGTGTTGATTGGCTCACCGTTTTTAGTGTGCCATGTACCATGCTATTCATGCATGTCTCAAAATATTATCTAAGATCTTTTACCGCAACAGTGATCATGACAGTTGACACATCACACACGATGAACGCGAGAGTGAATATTTTTTTTAGCTTTCAATGAGAATCAATTTACTGCTACAGTTGAAGACAGAATCACTTCAAATAATATAAACCAATTCCTGTAAGTAAACGGTAAAGCAATCACTGCAGATGTGTTTCAATCTTGCGACATAGACAGCAATAATTTACAATAAGCGCGTGCGAAGCCTCATCTTGGAAATCATATATAAGCAAGTGCATGTGCCCACTGACCGACATTTCGCCTGCTTTCCAATCCAATGAAAACTGGTTTTCAATAGCGCATGCGTAGGGTTGACCCTTACCTATCAATAGCCCTTTCGTACTAGCCAACAATCTTACAGTGAAATTTACTTTAATTTTAATGGAAATCGCAAGAGAAATGGCCTTCTCAGAATCTCATGAGTTCTTCATAATTTTATCGCAATTTACACAGCAATTTGTTGAGAGATAATATTCATGTATGTTTGATCTTGTAAGTCTCTGTGAGTAATTTGATTGAACTAACGAGTAAACATTTTTTTTTTTTTCTCTTTATTTATTATAAGGGACTTTTATACAAATGTATATGCCAGTCCCATCGGACCTTATAACGTAAAACGTAGTAATATAAACTTAATTAAACTATATGCAGCTACGGAGCTAGGTGTCGACAAAATATGATGGAACATACAAACATCGTACATATTTATTTTGAGCTCTCTAAGAAGATCCTCTCTTGCAGACTGAAATCTAACGAGTAAACATTTAAGAACAAAGATAAGTTTAGCATCGCTAATCAAGCGTGTCTGGCTTCATTCATTAGTTTACTTATGATTTTTTTATCATCTACTTTGGAATGGTCAATGATCTGTTCTTGCGTTCAACAATTATATTTATCTATTTGACTGTGAGAAGAAATCCTAAAAAATAACAAAGAAACCTCAATGTATATCGTCGCATTTGCCCAGGTTAATGCCAAGGACGCTCACTACAAAAGTCGAGAGCTTAATAACAAGTGCACGACCAGTTCCTTTATGGACAAATATTGCGAAAAAGAACAATTTAACATTAAAATCGACGCATATTATTCAAATGAACCTCCTAACAAAGTATTTTTGATTCGCTTTCAAAGAATCAGCATAATAAATTGACGGAATAAATTACAAAAACACACAAAACCGCGGACTATTGGAGATAAACAAACATATTGTTTTGATTTATACATTGCGGTATATAAGAAATGTTAATTTTGATTAGAAAACCAACGGTCTGGAAGCAAAGATTTCTCTACGATAAATTCTAATGGCTAACCTATGAACTGACCAGCACAATAAAATTTGCACAAAATTTAAATACATTAACACTTGTTAACCGTATCAATACGGATGTCGGAACTATAATTTCACTTTTGCGAAATTTATACGACAATGAATAGAAAATGAAATAAATAAGCAATCTTGGCTTTCAAATGACATCCAGATTAGGAAAGAGACGCTTCCATCGCTCTTAATCTTCAGACAAGAGAATAATTGAAACCTGTTTGCTGACTTTCAGTGCAAAGAAATAACAAAGCTGGAACAAAAAAGTCCGAGCACAATACACACGTAACCTAGAATTTACAGGCTCAATTTTATTACATATCTTTCTCATCGTCCCCAGTAAGTATGCCGCCACCATTCAAGTCATCCACAAACACCTCAGTGAGGTGTTAAAAGTTGCGATTACTAACCAGGTGAATGGCCAGCAGCATCTATCTCGCTGATAAAATCACACCACGGAAACCTGTTTCACTTGAGGTTGTAGACCAGATGTCTGTCGGGCCACACATACAACCGTTACACGCCTCATCTTGGGTAAAAGAACTGCCGAAGTAAATGAGTCCATACGTAAGATTGACGAAATATAAGATACTAGCTTATGCCCGCGGCTTCGCCCGCGTGGAGTTCGGTTATTGTCCTAGGGGATCGTACTACCGGGGTAAAAAGTAGCCTACGTGTTAATCTAGGTTATGAACTATCTGTATGCCACGTTTCATTCAAAGTCGTTCAGTGGTTTTTGCGTGAAAGAGTAACAAACATCCATACATCCATTCATACATACAAATTTTTGCGTTTATAATATTAGTAAGTAAGGATTGTGAAAATTGACACAAATTTTATTTAAAATTAGCTGACCCGCGCAACTTCGTCTGCGTAACATTTTTGATTAATGCTCCGCTCCTATTGGTCGCAGCGAGATATTTTATAGCCTATGACCTTCCTCGATAAATGGGCTATCCAACACTAAAAGAATTTTTCAATTTGAACCAGGAGATTAGCGCGTTTAACCAAACAAACAAACTCTTCAGCTTTACAATATTAGTATAGATTACAAGCATTGATGAATTTGTATACCTGTGTGAAGCTGTAAAAACGTATTCGAAAGAACAAGCAAAGCTAGTCTAGACAAGCCTTAGAACGACTCATTTAGTAAAATAGATTTTCTTCACCCAACGTGGGATAGAAATGCATCTAACAACACTAAGTCTCGATTCCCACAAGTCGATTAGAAACGACAAACAAATCTTAATTACTCGCAATTCGAAATTAACGAGGATATTAAACATCGATACATTCGATGCTACGAGGCTGACACAAATTGCGAGTGCAAACGTGTTTATTTCTCTAAATGCAGCTCATGTTACTTTAACCGTCACAGAAATTGTTAAGAAGACCAACTCATACAGGTAAAATGAAATCAGACACTTTCCACGTAAAATCGTCACTCCAGACAGATGATCAGACCGTATTTATAAAAACAAATGCCTTAAATTCGGACTACCAAATATGTCGTATTAAATAATCTACAGCTCTTCCAATAATGATCAATGCGTTAGGAGTAGCAAGATGACAGACAATGAAAAAATTTATTTCCGAACAGAATCAGTCATTGGTCACTACCAAGTGCATGTGTAAACCTTCTGTTTCCATTTGATGGCATTACTCACGTTACTATACCGCAGTGGGTGTGGCAATTACGTTTTGGATTGCCTTTAAGCTATTCTAAATGTTAATTATGTCGTTATAGCTAACTTGAACTTATATACAGACTTTTGCGACCCGTTTCTCAGATTGGTAAAGAAAGATTCCAGAGTGTATTGAATTTAAAGTTCAGGACTTGTTGTAATTTCATGGCTTACAAATCTCTGAAGTACATATATCTATGATCTACTGTATATTCATACTGGGCATATTATTATCGAGACTTGACTTGAGATTACGAAGAAATAAATGGTACTTAACAAAGCGTCACACAAACGATGAAGCATTTAAACATACTTATTAATTCAAATTCAGAAGCTGTCCAGTAGTGCTTGCACCATTGGCTGCATCATAAGAATAACGTGACTGTGTGGTAGCACTATGGTTTCCAATAACGATACATTTTTTAGCACCACTCGTCATAAGCCTTCACTAAGTAGACCATAATCTTTAGTTCAGAACAGCTTAGTACGTCTGTACAGACATTGATAACGTTATTAGTGTAAACAACCTCAGAGAAATGAAGTCCTTGGACTCGACTTTCACTCAAGGCGTGGACTGTGAATAGCCAAACTGTTGACTATGAATGACCTACGAGAGACCTTTGACCTTTAAGACATGAAGTAAACAAGTTCGACATGAACTGAAACCTGTCTGATGGAAACAAGTCTGGTGCTGCAGAGATTATTAAATCTCAAATGCTTTCATTTTCTACGGACACTGTTATAATGAGAATACATAGTAATAGTCTGTATAATCTCCCAAATAAAGGTTATATGCTTCAAATTGCTGGTTTAGATAGCGCAGAATCAAATATGGTAGTGAATCCAGCTGGTATAGCATCTCTTGAAATATAAGATAAGAATATGGCGACATTCCCCCATTTAGCCATTAACGTAAATGCGCCATTTCCCGAAAACAACAAAAAGCCTTCCTTCAAGATTCTAATGGGAAGGCAACGATGGACTGCCATAAACAGTGATCAGCTAAGTAAAGGCACAGATATTGATGTCGACAGTAATAAATCGATGTCCGCCCTAGCCGTCTTTAAGTAAAAATATCAAATTTTACAAGTCCCTTAGCGACTGGTGAAAGTACGAGGCGAAACGAACCCTAACCCGAACCCGATATGCCGTGGGTGTTGTTTTACTAGTCAGTGAAGTCAACCGACTCGTTCCGGAACAATTAGCGGCCGAGTACCTACACTATCGGCGCCTAGATCGACTAGATAACCCGCAATAAGGATGTTGATCAATACTTCGCTTGATTACTTTGTTTTTGTTTGCATATCCGCCGCTGAAGGGTATAGGGAAATTATAATTGATGCCATTGCATTGTAAGAAGGACCGGAAGCTAGCAATAATATGTATGTAATTATGGCTGCAACCCTGTAATAGCTAGCATTGGCTAAGTGGCACATTACATGCATTTAAATACGTTTACGGGTAAATGAGTTATTACAGTACGCTTTCGTTTCACCATTAGCCTATTTAAGTGTCAAAGAAACGCAACAGAAATAAATAATCTACTCAAGAAATCTTAAATGAAGTACATGATGAAGACGGGCTTTAAGATTCTGGGCTTAGAGATAAACTCAAATTTTGACAAAAACTCACTATCAAGTCTCTAATATCTGTGTCAATGATCCGGACAAGCTCTAGAAAAATGCCAATCGTAATTTTTAGCTCCATCGTTATCGCTGATAGAATGCCCATATGTCTAATAGTACACCCACAATTCGCCAGTTATGTTTAAGTCCCATGTAATAGGGGGCGAGCCTATTGCCATCTACCGGGCACACCTCGGCTTAACTCCTCGGGGACTACAGGCGTAACGTTATGTTAACTTAGACCTTCCTTTAGTTGAGACATCGTGTTTCACTCAGAAACCTCCAGTTCTCTTCTGTATCACTACTTTCAGACACAAATCATCTGTATCAAAATTCTTGCTAACCTGTAGACACGGGCACAGCGGCCATCTCCTCCGCAATGCATGCGGCATCTTCTTCCGTGGCGGTTCTGGCTCCGCCGGCGGCTCGCCGCACGCCCAGCGCACGAGGCGCGTGCGGGCTGCCTCGGCCACCTCCAGCCCGCGCGACCACGATGGCAGACCCTGGGGAAGATGGAGAAGATTATGTTAGTACATGGTTTATTTTCGATATATTTTGGGTGGGTTGAGGAAGATAAAATGGACGGACAGAATATACGAGTACAGAATTAGTGAATTACAGCCTGCACTATCAGAAAGAAGAGGAGTATTTAGAAATTGTAGAATCCTTTTTTTCGTGTGAAAATCCGTATGGATATCCTCCTCCCTGGTGCGGGTTGAAGGCTCCGTCCGGCTCGTGACTAAATAAAAACACACGGTGTTTTCATCCCCGACCTATTAAATGGTCCTCCAGATGTAAGGGTGGGTTTGCACTTTCTTGCTCTGTCGATTTGATACTGCTGTTTATCTTTATATCAACAAAGCACTTTTATCAATTTCAGCCAGAATCACGGCCATTACTTCAAAAGCTAGCCCACAAGCCATAAACCAGAACTAAACAAACGAACAAGCAAGCAACCGATACAAATATTCGCATCACCTATTTCTCATAGCATGAAGACTCATGCAAATCGAACCGTACAAGATCATGTCAGTCAAGGCCGATCGTAACGTGAAGCTGCGCACACGCAAGATCTACGCGCACGTAATAACGGGATCACTCATGTTAACCGGGGTTTTGACAGCGAGAGTGAATTCGTTACAGTGACGTGCAAGAAAAAAATACGATGCGTAATAATTACATTTTGTTTGGACTTAGCCAGTGTGAATTTGCGCCATTTCATCGTCATCATCTTCCTGCCCTTATTCCACTATATTTGGGGTGGGTGCAGCACGTTTTCTACGTCCATTCTCCCCCCTGTCAAACTAGGTAATTTAGTGGTGATAAATACTCATGCCATATCTGCGTGTGAAGAGGCCTGAGGTTTGTTTGTCCTAAATTGGGATAGTAATAGGCTGGAAGTATGATTCTAACGTAATTTAATGTCAACACTATAAAGTGTCAAACCCAGAATTAAAAAGTGTACTATGGGACACTGACGAACACCAAAGTTTCTAAAACTTTTTAGTACGCAATCCTAATTACCATTAGCATTAAATACTTTACCAACGATTAAGAACATGTGAAATGTACTAAAACCACACGCAATTTCACTTGAATGCTGCAGTTACAATGAAGTAATCTGTAAATTACTTTTCGCAACCAGGAACAGATAAACGAAACACGCAATAACACACACATCAACTTGCATACGAGATATTAGACATTTCAGAATCACGACCAGACAAGACCAGTATTGTAGAAACAGACACTAAAATGTCATAAGCTAGCGAAATATCTTCTAGAAGCCATTACTTACAAATAACGCTATATCTATCTATTTTTATTGCTAAAGTTGATGTCAATATCAGCGGCTAATATTTCTGCTCGCCAGTGTATTACCATACAAGTGAGTGACAGAAAAGCGAAAACATTTATCTTAAACGACTTTCTTCCGACAGATGGTCTGACGCACATGGAATAGGGGGACGGTTACGGCGAATGGGAATTCTTATGATAAAAAGTAGAAACTAGTTCAAATCGTCGCTATTATAATCGATATAAATATTCATGTTGAAAATTGCGTAGGTTAAAAGAAAATGATAAAGAAACACATTTTTTGCTTTTGTTTCGTAAAGCACAATTCTGAAAGAACACCCCATTAATTAGCAATCAATCACTTACCTAACACGTTAACTCAAATAGCTGTAACATCTAATTTATCGTCATGATTAAGTCAATTTGGATGTATTAAGTCCAGTTTAAACCTTCATAACATCACTTAACAGTATTGCGTAAGTTGATGATCACTAAGAAGTACTTTTCAAAAGTTTTAATAACATTTTGCATAACGATGATGTGGATTTTAATTGCCCATTCACTATTAGACAGGGATTGAAAACAAACAAAGCTAATAATATTATAGCTATGAATGCAATTTTGAATGGATCAAATTAAACAATAGGTAGAGTTGAAAATGTCACGGGCATAATGAAGAAGGTGACTTGAGTTAGATCTAAAAACAAATACAATAATACAATACGGTCCCTCAATAACTTTTAATTTGAGAGGGTACTTAATAAATTAAGATATTGTTACTGAATCATCAAAGAAACAATGCATGAACTTTTTGAAAGGTAATATGGCTAGAAAGGAGATAACTACTGAGATGACGACTAATAGAGAAGTATGGAAACAGATAACATGCTGCGCCAATCAATCCTAAGTAAAGCTGGATAAGTGCATGAGAATGATAATGATGACGTTATTGAAACATCTATTGGTGTTGGTGCGAGAATAATATTAAACTATAGGCAATGCAATAATTTAGAATTAAATTAACATATCAATGTTAAATCTCAAGACACAGTTGATAAATAATACGGCACACAAAGAGACACAATCTAAAGAAATTGCACAGTCCGTCGTTAGCCGACATTTTAAGGTCCTTTCCGTGAAACAACTTGCAACATTTCGTTTATTGTAATGTCTATAGACGTAGTTCAATTTATTTAATGTGATTAGAGAATAATGTGTGGCAACGGACAAAATACGATCCGTTTACATTTGTTCTGAGAAAATCGATTCGATAGACATTGTAGTTTAATGATACGGTAGTAAATTACAATGTGCGTATTATGCTTCCAATCCGACGCATGTTGGGCGCGAAATTGTAAATCTGGAAATCTGACCAAACTCTTGCTAAGTTACAAAAGCCTATACCGATACACCCAATTTACTTTAAGTTCTTCAGGACCCAACATTACAACATCGATAAGTTGTTTTTGGCAAAAAAGAAGTGGGACGATCGATGGGTTCAATGCATCTAACTAGTTTGATCAATAATACATTATGTATATTTGATCATTATAGTGAGTGGATCAATATTTTTTTTTATGAATTGGTAAATCCTCGTGGATACCCTCAGTCTGGGGCGAGTGGAGGGTTATATCGGACTCTAACCAACTACAAATCCACAGTTCCTACTACTACCATTTATTTATTTATGTACACCCAAAACATTACAGGACAACTACATACAGACAAAAGAGCACAAAGGTACCATGTGTCAGGAGCCCGGGAGATACAAGTATACATTCGCATGCACCCCCAACTTGTGAGTCGAACAACCTGTAAAGTACAAATACGAAGACTGCAACCGCTCGCGCAACTCGAAGAAAATGCAACAGAAATTTTACCAACATCTATGGGAGAGTTTTCCTAGTGTAACATAGACACCATTGCATAGACCTCTTTGCTGCTGCGATTTGCAGTTGGGGTCGAAATTAGACTCAGAGACTCAGATAATTAAACTAGCAATTACCTTAATTGTGTCTTTATTTTTACCTTTCTCTATTGATTAAAATTTTATTTTAAATAAAACATTTATCGAATTAAGTAAGAATAAATCGTGACTTCTATCAAGCAAGCGTGTTTATTACTGTACTTTTAAGATTATAAAACGGTAGTAATTGTTTTAAACTTTCTAGCTTGCCTAGTAACTTAATAGATATAATTGGCGTTAACATTATAATTTTCTCTTAATCTGTTAATGATTTTAATAAATCTTTGTGCTTCCTCTTTTCTTTGTTGTTTGAGCAAATCATTAAAATTAATAATGGTAAGTACATTAGGGACATTGTTTAGATTAAATCAGGTATTCTATAAGATTTGCATATCAAACAATGCGGTACTTATTTGTATGAAATTCCCCTGCTCAAGCAAATCTTCAAACACGGCAGGGTTTCGGAGATGTGGAAAGCCACAAGGCCATAAATAGTCATGTCGAATACCTCCGAGAGATAGGAAAGCTGAACTAAAGTAACGGACAAAATAATATCCGTAAATATTAGGTCAATTCAAACCCTACTTAGATAAGAATAAAATAATTCTACCCAAGCCACTTAGCATTAGATAAAGCTAACTCGGATTTATTGATCTGCTATTCACGAATTCACTCAACTTTAAATCCGAGCATTTCGATATCTGAAGTTTTAATCTAATTAATTAACCGCGGACAGCCATCTTATCTGAACTTAGTAATTTATGCACACCCATCATGATTTAGTTTAGCGCGAGTTTCGACACCAAAATGAGCTATTGTTCCGTTGAACTTTAGTTCGGCATTTGCTGAACTGTTGCGAATTGATCATAAAGGTATGATAACCGAATGTGATGTTTCGATGTTCAGCCGGTTTCTGTCTAAGAGATGCGTGATGTCTAAGTGTGGGATAACTGTTTAGACTACAGAGATGCATGGGTGATTAATTTCGCGGTTCGAAGTAGGTGGGGAAATAGCGGGGTTATTAAAGACACCGTTTGATATGCTATCTGCAGTTAAGAAGAGATTTGGGTTTTAGTTCCAATTGGAAATATTTCACCGATTTCAAAGAACTCTTTACGTACCTACCTAAGCGTTGATTTGTAAAGGCATTGATTCACTGTGTTTCAAATAAAATATAAATTCTATCAAACAATAGATTAACAATAAACAAAGACAGTTCCAATATCAGAATCCGCAACACCATCCATCAACAATCACCTTGAAACAACACCAGACGCATCTCTCAACAAGACAAAACAAAGACGTGTCGAAAGCCTTTGCCAAATCCAAAAGTTAAAAACTTAAATGTAATTACTTAGTTTCCACAAAACCACAAAAACAATGTGAATGCTAAAAGTGTAACAGATATATACTTTCAAGCGTCAAGTGTAGTGTGTCAAGAGGGTACGGTTAGCATGGGAAGCACGTAGGATGGGTGTGCGGCTACTTACTACTAGGATGTGGTGAAAGTGAATGGTGAGGTGATGCCTAATATTTTGGTGTGAATCGACCTACAGGAATTTTGAATGATGCTATCAAAGGGACTATTGTTTTCGATGGTGATATAGATAGAAATAGCTTATTAATAGGTATAGAGTGTGGAAATGTTAAAGTTTTTTTTTCTTTAGTCTTGTTAAATGCAAATCAATATACATAAGTCGAAAAGGTTCTAATTTATCAATTCACATGATTTCTGAACTGAAGGTGGGATGGTAACGATCGTATTAAGTCATCGTGGCTTACGTAGTTCTTTAATCTATTCTATCCTATACTATTCTATATAGTTCTAAGCCACTTACTTTCGGTACATAACCTCATAGTCGGATATTGTTACGCGAATTCTTCAAAACAAATGAATAGTCTTCACTTTCGTTTTTATCGTCAACATTTTTATCAGAGTATTTTTTTACCTTAAAGATTTTTTGTTTAGATAATCATTTTATTACTTATACCTCCTCTTCATTTTCTTTGTTCTTAAAGAGAATATTAGCTGAAACTTTTTCTCATGAAGTATGATAATGTTGTACCTACTTTAGCTTCAAGTTTACACTAAGTTTCTCGTGACTTGCCGTTTTTGAAAGCGTTTGACACATTTCTCTCTAAAGATTTCTTGTGAGTAGAAATGCAAGTGACCCACAGTTTAATTGGAAAATACAAACCTACTCATGAAAATGCAAATCACTTAAGTAAGTACAGAGATTTAATGCCAAAGAGAAGTGAGAGGAAGATGTGTACGAAATAAGGAAAGCAAAATCGTAAGAAGAAAATTAATAGGTAAGTAAGTAACTTCAACTTACAAGAAGCTGCAGATTTAGGGACAAAGACAGGAAGGTATGTGTTTGAAAATGCAAACAGCCCAGCAAGCAGATATAGAGATAAATGTATTATCATTGTTATCAACGTTGCACTCTTCTGAACCGTGAATGTAAACTAGACTGTTTACATAGAGTGTTGACTCAGCACTCCCGCGACATTTCACAAAGCACATAACAAACAGACATACAATACTGACTTGTGTGAACCAAACAGATTTACAAGAGAAGACATTCCCAAAAGTAAATATTGCTTACAAACTTTTTACTTGTACTGAGTCAATTCGTAATAATAAATTCCTGTTTTGCTTATAAATATATTGAAAGACGCTAGCAGACGTAAGCGGACAAATTTAAACGGTCACTAACCGCGATGGACAAAAAGTGAAGAATTTAAAGTAAAAACTAATTATCACAAAAACTAGTTTAAAGCCTAGCCAACCAAGAATGAAAATTGCATCATTACTTTTAACTGCGTGCGCGCATAATTTGAAGACTGATCTCAGTTATACAGATTAAATTAAGGTCTCGTCAAATCCTTGACATGTTCGACATTAGCATAAAGTAATTACGAACAAAAACCGATTTGATGCGTTATTAGTAAATTGGTATAACATCAATCATTACTTACCTACGCTTGGTATACGTTTGGCAACCGTCACTTTAGACGAATTACTAATAGGTGAACTACGGTTCAAAGTTTAAACCAATCAGGAATATTTGAATTAGAAAATTGCTGATTATGGTCATGTTAAGAAGGAGCATCGCATGTAGTCCACGATTTTAGAATAGGCCAATCATGTGAGAATCAAGAAATCATTCTAATAGCTACCCCCAACCGAGGAACCTTGGGTACTACTGATAAGTTAAACCCTCTGTTAGGTGTCTGACTAGCTATTTTTTAACATGGCATGAGCTTAACTCAAATTAAAGGTCCTGCTCGTAAGAAAGAAGAATCTACTGGAGATAATACCTGAAATTTACCTATTGCGTCTGAAGATGAAGTTGAGAAAGATTAAAACGCTATGGATAGTTTCTTAAGTGTCATGATAATCAGAATGACTTTCATCTCCATTATTTTTACAAGTAGCTAGTGTAGCTACAAGATCACCTACATTATACAGTAGAAACACAACTTTCATTACTTCTTTGTTCAGTTTTAACTATAACTCTCATCAACATTTTATTAAATGTCTTATAACATTCTGCTCCGACATACGGCAATCACTTACTACCGATATTTTTTTATTATAGTTTTTATATTACAGCAGTATTAATGATCTAGGCATTATAAATTTGCTGTTTCCTTATTAGCTGTATCATTATGTAAGATAATCAATGCTTTCGCTCTAATCGAATTGAGAGCGAGTTTGTAAAACGCTAACGCATTTTATATTGTTAACGCTTATCTTCTCTCTTTTTGGAAATGTGTAATTTAATTGCAATTTGTCTTTAATATTCTGACCATCATCTTCCTGGTTGCCTTTATTACAAGGTCTGAAGGCGGTTCCTTCATCTCAGCGATTCACTTTCGTTCTACTTATATCATATTTTATAATCATAATCTATACATACTTAGACGTTTTCTTTTTCTGCTTGCCGTTTTCCCCAAATATTGACAACTAATTAATAATGCACTAAAACGCCGATATACGAAAGTACGATATATATTGAAAAAAGTAACACAGATCCGTGATCCAAATAGTGCAGTCCAACAAAAAGTAAACAAGCAATATATTGTGAATTCTACAACATATCGAGATGCCCTTATTGAAGCGAACGATGCCACAGAAAGTATGAATTATTCATACCACACTCACATAGCACACACGGACTCCAAACACAACGATAATAAAAGTGCAGTATTGATCAATTTGTATGCAAATGTATTAAAACTGTATGAAAATAAACCTAGTTGGAAAGAAAACGATTGTGAAATATTTAAAGTTGACAATAAACATTTAGAATTTGCTGAAGACGATATGGTTATTGCAAGAGTTAAATTAAATGACACTGCTACTGTTGCACATTAAGAAAAACTATGTGTATTTCGGGTCACCTGCTTTGGTTTAATCTTATCGTTGTAGTATAGTCTAGAAGGATGCAGATGCAACATTCAAAGATTGCCATTATCATCGGTCGTTTTTAGCAAATCTACGGTGCTAGAAATATTAAACTGTTCTTTAAATATAATTCAGGAATATAACAAGATTTTCTGCTTAAAGGAGACCCTAAGATTCCATAAACATAAACAGAGTTAAATGGGTCATGAATAGCTTGATGTGCCAATTTGGCTTTGAATCCTTTGGCTAACATTACCGTACTGCAAGACATAATTCACGTTACATATGTAAAAGAGCGAGCTTGGCTGAATTCTACTGGGATAGTTGGCAATCTAGGAAAATGGCAGAACATAACTGGAACTGCTGTCCGAAATTACTTTAACAATAATAAATAATTCTTAGTGAACACTGTACGGTAGTTCGCAAATACAACTTGCATAAGGAGCCCAATATAAGAACTAAGATCAATAACGACACAAAATTACACTAGCAGGAATCAACTCTTTCGTAATCCTAATCACGATAAACATAACCAGTAGGCAAAACATTATGATCATTAAAACACTTACGTTATTGATGAACTCTTTAATCATGACGACCTCGTAAATCCCGACAAATCATCCATTAAATAATCGATATCGATACTCTAAATCGATTGTCGAGTTTCAGCACGCCCATCTAATAGAGTTATAGTGCACTATCGAGTTACGTATAAAAGATCGGAACCGGCAGCCGGATCTAGCATCGATACGACATGGTTACATCACTAGTAAATAGTGGTGACCTCAATTATTTATTATGTAATTAGTGTTAAACCAGTACATTGATACGTGTGTCCGTTATTTTTTTGCTGTCCATCTCTAAAAGTGATTGGCCTTTTTGTCCGCATCATGGTTTTTTTGCTTGACGTGTGCGTTTTGTATGGCGCCAGCATACGTAACCGTATCTCTAATGTATAGCTTGCTGATCAGAATTACATATCAGTATCAAAGCTATTAAAATTGGAATCCCATAACGTTTCCTATGTGTCTCTCTCCTTATTCTTTTCAATTTCTGTATAAATTTATTCAGAACCTTCTGCTCAACTTTCAATGTCTGGTGAATTCATGTCTAAGGACTATTTTTTTGTCTGTTGAATAAACATTGCTAGTCAACAGATTTTGGAAAATCAAATCAAGTCAAATCTCCTTATTAATTCGCTCTAAATTATTTCTGTAAAACCTAAATCTTTAAACGTACGCCATCAGTTGCGAATACTATGCACCTGATCTTTCTAAAGATCATGACTTATAAGGATAAGTGAAACTCCAGACCTTTTGTAAAAACTCTCAAGACATTATCATGCGATTGAAACTCATCAAAGCTGAGAATTCCAGAAATCATAAGTTTATTTAAACCCAAAAAAAAACGTTAAGTTTTCTTTTAAAGCTCAATAGATCAAAACTTTACGTTAGCTGTGCCGATTTCGCATTTCACCTGTTATCGCCACCAAATCTGACGGATGTGCAAGTAGTGTGTACACCGGCCGTGACTCAACCGGTCTAGCCATTGAAGTAGTGACTATTGAACTATGACATCAATGCTTGAACAATTGAGAATGTATGCTGTGATCTCACTCAGGAATTTCTTACAATGCTTTGTTTTGACTTTCTTGTGAGAATATATTGAATTAGTCGGTCAGTCGGTTCTTCTAATAATGTAGGCAATATTAATTTAATTATGATTTTGGCCTGCGTCCCAGCAGTAGGGACGTTAAAGAATAATATGCTATTATACTGTGCTATGACTGTGATGCTTTCTATATTTCTTTGTAAAAATGTATCTTCCCTAGTTTGGTGCAGATATAGCGCTTAAAAATTGAGTTTCATGATACATAGTAAAGTAACGGACTCTTAAATTAAAACAGAACAGTTTGACATAGATTATATCTAAGTATTAAAAATTACTCTCACTTACTACAGTGACAACTACGACAAAACAGCTAACAATAACAAAACTCATTCACAAATCATTGAACAAAGACGCTCACATCTTCATTTCAACTTTCAAAGCTCACCCATTGACAAGGTTAAGACCTGACCGCAAAAGATACAATGCCAATAAAGTCTAAACACATCAACGTCAACAGTAACACTTGACCAATTTGCCTACAAACAAACGGCACATAATCGTTTAGCTAGCGAAAGCTGACGAAAGTTAGGACTAGCTGTATAACTGGTAAGCTTTAAGCTTTAACCGTCTGGCTTTTATGGACGAGGAGTATGTAATTGTGTGGATCGATATGCCTTTCCAGATTTAACTATTTATGAGGATGCTCAGATATTAATATAGCTAGTAAGGTTGTAAAATAGTAAATTGTTGACATTTACAGCCGCATCTGAAACGTTCAGTGTTTCCGCCAATCGCGAGAGTGATTAACTTTTATGTAGTGATTGTCAATTAATTTTATGGGCATATTATTATATCAAGATATAAAGTAGAATAGTCTGTTACTATTTGACTAACATTCACCTATAAGGCTCTTCTCGTCTCCTCTATGTTGTATTTGAATTTGATCCACAAGAACTATTGTTATTAGAACAAGCGTACAGTTTGTAGAATAACAATATAATATTTTTAATGTCTAGCCAAAATAGGCTGTTCCTTATCGCCTCCAAGCACTTTAGGCATTAACCTATTTTAGTTTCCTGACTGATAAGGGAATGACCACACAGATCGACGCGGCATTGGCTTACAGAAAGCTCTAAAAAAAAACTTTCATTTCATTTTTTTATTTAAGAATATTTTATAACCAAAACATAACATCACGCCTTTAATCCCTGAAGGTTTAGGCAGAGGTGTACCTAATAGTCCACCCACATTTCGCCAGTTATGTTTCTAAGTCCTATGTAATAGGGGACGAGCCTATTGCCATCAACCGGGCACAAATCCATACTCTGTGGCTGCTACTGAGAAATTCCTGATGGAAAAACCCAATAACAATTTTCCCGACCCGGGAATCGAACCCAACACCTCACGGTCAGCAGTCGCGCTGGTGACTACTAGACCAACGAGGTAGTCTAGTCAGAAAACCGAAACAAAGTCATTCACGGTTTCGGTTCGAGCAACAGCAATTGCGACAATTAATGCCGATTCCGCATTGATAATAGACCTCGCGCACCACGACCAGACCGTCTTGTCGCATGACCTCCGCTATCTTGAACAAAACTGGTCGGACGCCCGGTTGAGCGACCAAACTTTCTTCCTGGTCGAAGCTTCTGCGGCCAAAAGTCGTGGTCGTGGCCGCCTAGTGCGCGAGGTCTCCGTGTTGTCTACAGGCTGTTGCTTTGCATGCTCATCAAATTCAAGGAGGTAACTATGCTAATGATTCTCGACCTGAATTAAATACCTAATAAAATGGGTATTTTTTAATTTTTTTCTTAATATCGGTAATCGGTAAGTGTACACCATCCGCAGACATTTATTCCGCAGACGTTTATTCGATAAACGGGTGATTCTCCTCTTTTGAGAAGGGCTTCATTCTAAATAGTAACTAAAAAAACGCAGCGTTTATTATTATTGACCAGGTACCGTAGGTAATTTAAATTGATTATTTACGTCTTTTATGACAACCTTCTGAATTTTGACGAGGATGCAAAACTACATCTTGTATACTAATTTTATCAAGAGGTAAAATTTGTTTGTAAGTTTGTATGTAGGGGTAATCTTCGGAACTACTGATCCCATTCAAAAAATTTTTTCACTGGTAGAAAGCTAAATTATTTATGGGAGCTATAGGCTAGTCTAGGTGGTGCATAAATTATATTTATATCATGCTTATTAGCCGAGTTATCAGAATTTTTGCGGACGAAGTTGAGGGGAAAGAGCTAGTCACTCCTATAAACGCAACAAAACAATAGAAGATCAGGGTGCAAACACTTTCTTCTTCGTTTACATTCAGGAAGGGTTTCCTCATGATAGTTCACATATGGGGAAGACTGGAAGAGCTATTAATTGATTGTAAAAATGTATGGAATACGGACGTCAAACAAGTTTGACGACTCGATAAATACTCGTAACACATCTTCGTCTGAATAGATATACAAGTATTTATGAAGATGTACACATGGAGAAAACTCTAAAACATGTCGATAGGACCGTTCTCTTCAATTCACGAGTTACGAAATCAGTAGTAACTTTTAAACCGACTTCAAAAAAAGGGAAGGTTCTCAATTCGGTTGTATTTTTTTTTTGTACTTCATATCTTCGTTACTTATGAACCGATTTGAAAAATTCTTCTTTTATCTGAATATCTTATATCTGAATACTTCCCGATTGGTTCCATAGAATTTTCATCAAAATCAGTTTAGTAGTTTGGTTTTTAAATCAAAATAGCTGGAAAAAATACGTCATTCGAGTAAAAGAAATTGTGAAATTGATATATTACTAATATAATAACTTTACTTTCGGAAGACGGTGGCAAAAAAGTCAATGAAACAAACAATAGTCACCGACTTCCGAAAGTAAAGTTATTTTCCAATTTTTTTTGTGTTTTTTTTTTGGGAAGTAGGTTATTGTTTTGCAAAAAAGGTTTTAGTGCCTTGACTTGACCATTTAACATACACGTTCACATAATGCCAATCACACGGTCACATAATAAAATCCTTTCTTAGGAAACGTTATCGTCGCCATCAGGATTTGATTTTCTTAGCTCTTGGCATAAAGCTCCCCAATAATTCATAGACAAACAAAACGTTTGTGATGGATGTGGTATCAAAAAATCAGTAAAAGTTCTCAGATGTGGCACAGTATTATTTGAAGCGATATAACAATTGAAAGAAATTTACAAGAATTTGAAATGGTTCTTTTGAACGAATCAAAATTCTAAAAGCCAAAATTAAGCGAGTTCGTGAAATTGACATGTGTATTGTTGAAAAAATTATGTTGTCCAATGCTTTAAAATAATGATTTATTTACTTCTTACAGAACCTACCTTATTTTGATTAAAATCTCTTGGTGTGACAAATTTCATACGATTCAACCATCATTTGCCTCGAGTAAGTTATCTTAAAGGAATATTAAATTATTCCATGTACTAAGTTTGAGCGGTTTTTAATGACTAGCCTTAGGAAGTTCAGGGCCAGGGTAGAATTTACCATCAAAGATAAAATCTTTTCTAACTTTAGGAGATCTAGCTACCGTTTGAGATTTTTGTGTGTCATTTGAGTAGAAGTTATACCTAATTATCTCCCTTTGATTTCTTAACTTAACATAACGACATGAGCAATTTTAATTGCCTAAAATCTGCATGCCCTTGCTTTTCTTGCTTTCAATAAACTTCTTGATATTTCATTAAAAAAAAATATGTGTTTTATTGTTTACTAGCGACCTGCCCCGGCTGCGCACGGGTGCAATGTAGATACTGATAGATAATGTTTTCTCTACTATTATATGCATGTATTATATATTTAAACCTTCCTCTTGAATCACTCTTTCTATTAAAAAATCCGTTCCCACATCAATATCCGTTGCGTAGTTTTAAAGATCTAAGCATACATACATAGGGACAGACAGACAGACAGCGGGAAACGACTTTGTTTTATACTGTGTAGTGATACTGATTGCCTCGTTTGCCTGAGCATGAGGTTCAATTCCCGGGTCGAGCAAAGTGTTATTCAGATTTGCAATCAGAAATTTATCAGTAGCAGCCACGGAATCTGGATTTGTGCCCGGTCGATGACAATAGGTTCGCCCCCTATTACATGAGACTTAAACATAACTGGCGAAATGTGGGTGTACTATTAGGTACACCCTCCGGGGATTACAGGCATGATATTTATTATTAATCATTAGTGTTAATCATTCGTTTATTCAGTCAAGCAAACGCAGTATAGCATCGTTTAGCAACACTCCCCTCAACTACGACCAAGTATGTAATACAAGTTACATAACAACTAATATCGTAAGTTAACTAATTGTACAAACACAGCATGACCTCTTGACACTTGGGCTCATCAATTGACAAATTGCAACGGCCTTCACACGCGTGTCAAGTATGTTCACGACATAAGACTTCATGTTTGAAGGTAATAATTATTTAAACTATTCGGCTTATAATTGGTCCTTTTGTACGTAAACGAGTGGATTAAAGACTTACCTTGTTGTTATTTAATGAGTAATTGGCCACTAATCTGTCAAAAACATCAAAATGGTATTTGGCAACCATAGTCTTTTAAGGTTTTCTCCCGATGAAAAATTTGTTTACGCTATCAATCAACAGTGACAAATAACTTCATGTTGAACTTTCTGACTAAATATTTCCTCACATAAAAAAGCACCGTCATTTCTGAATAAACCATGACTCTCAAAAATCTAAACACACGTAAATCCATATACGTACTTTCAAGTTATAACGGATAAGTCGTTACCTGTCATAAAAAGTGAGGGAATCGACATTATTTATGGCAAAATAACTCTTACGTACATCACTGTCGAATTGAAATGCATTGTATACGAAATTGAGACATAAAACTGTCGGCAAAAAGTACCACGCGAGCAATTTTATGAAATGTGTTTTTCTGAGCAAAGTCGAAGTTTTTTGCAATAAACACTCAGTAAATACTATTGTAATACATCATCTCGTGAATATTTGAGGTGAACGAACCTCATTTATGTACAGTGTGATGTGTGAGTAAATGCGGAAGTTTGTACGTCAAATAATGTATGAATGCGTAAATATGACTGAATGAATCAAAGCCATACTGTGAAGAATCTCTAGTTAAAGAAGACTGAGTCGTTGGCCAAGTGCAACTTCGAAGCATGAGGCACTTGGTTCGATTCTTAGGTAAAACAATACGTTATTGAGTTTTCCCGTCAGGAATTTCTCAGTAGCATAGCAGCACGAAGAAGTAATTGCGCCCGGTTGATGGCAATAGGCTCGCTCCCCATTACATGGTACTTGAACTTGAAACGTGGGCACTACAGGTACACTTCTGCCTGACCCTTCGGGCATGACAGATGTGTTGTTATAATGATAATTTATAGTTTATGTTTTGGAATTTGTGTGAAATGGACATGATGAGAGTGACTCCTACTTTAAAATCTTGTCGAGCAGGGATCAGTCCAGCGTAAAGGTAACATAATTTTATTCAGCGTATAACTTACAAATCTGTATTATTGCCAAGTGTTCGTAGAAACAGGCGGCATACGCCCTGGCATCCAATGGCATTGTTTACGCAAAATTTATATCACCGACAACTGTATAGTAATACCTCAGAACAATACGATACAATCTACTCAGAATACTAAACTAAATATATGAGAAAGACTATATTTATAGATCTTTTAGTTGCTGGAAATTCGTATCAAAATGTCTCATTATGTGGGAATAAAAAAAGAACTGAGCAGAGTCTGATTTATGGGTTATAATATCCTGAATAAAGTATGAACAAAAAAAAAATCGTGAGACAATGAGTTTTAAAGATTTCTTGTTAAATACCTAAAGACCGTCACGAAAAATTAAGACGTTAACTAATTATGTTTATCTCCAATTTTGGTGCAAATTCAAGTGTAAATCAATTTAGTTTTTTTTTTCGTCTTATTGGCATGTTTATAAATCCTAATCGCCGCATTGTAGAATCGATTTTCAAATTGATTTTGTTTAAGCATAATCATAATTAATAAGAATAGAAATGACATATTCGACCTCATTCAATAAAATAAAAAAATAAAAACATGCATTGTTAAAGATCTAGTATTGTATTGTGTCAATTTGTTAGTAGCCAGTGGTCTTAAAACAATAGAGCTATTGCAACAAAGCATCCTATACTGAATCAGCTGAGAAAAATGCACCAACGTAAAATTAGTTTTTAGACGGCACGGTTGGCGCAGTGGCTGAGCGTTTGGCTGCTGCGCTGCGTGTCGCGAGTTCGATCCCCAAACAGAACAAATATTTGAATGGCCTGTAGTTGTTCCGAATCTGGCTGTTCGTGTGTGTGAGTTTTAAATGTTTGTAGCCGCGCCACGATACATAAGAAATTCCTAGTGTGGGGCAACTTTTTTTAAGAAAAGAAGAAGAAGAAAGACTTTTTCACAGTTTCGAAAAATTACTTTTTCTAAATTATTTTACAAATAGCAAAGCTCTGAAATACTGAGTCCCACTTGCACCACAACTCACTAAACGCGTTTAACGCTAAACGATGAACATCATTCGAGCTCCGTCATCTATGAACGATTGACAGAAACAGAAAGTTTTTTTTTTTACGTAGCATTAACAACATAAGTACCACAAAAGGCATGAGGGCTATACTCAGCACTGGATAAAACCAGGCTGCCAACGATGATGATGATTTACACTAAAACTCGTACCAAAAAACCATTTCTTTTTTTTTTGTTTCAAAAGCACAGCCTTTTTACAAATTAGCACTACAAACACATCTCTTAGAATCTAATTTGCCAAGCACGCATCATCGCAATCAAAACGCAGTGGCACACCACATTGCCACAAAGCAATGCAACAAAGCCAACACATTTTGTAATGCACACTGCACCGACTAATCACAGTGCAAATTAATTACTTATTTTAGCGAGCGAGTCGGCACGGTTGCGAGTGTTGCGATATGTCGCTATGTCACAACGGAGCGAAACCTTTACGAAATTCTACACGGTTTGACAATTGTTGTGACAGCTGTCAAAATGTTTCGGTGACGAAGCGGTGACTTGACTATGCGTTGCAGGAATATTGTGATACGGACTGTATTTACATTCGATGCATTTGTAATAAAGTTTTATTATTCGTACAGCCAAACTATTTAGCAAGCGAACATTTTAATTAAAACAGGTAGCTTCATTATTTATATACGAAAATTAACGTTATAAAATTGTATGTAAAGTTTTTATTAAGTAAGTATGATAATTAAAATATACATATAATTTGTGTGCGAAAAGCAAAATGATAAAATGTTTTGATGAAACTCGGAGTTGGGCGTGTGAAAACTCGGAATTAATAAGACGTTTAATTACATTCAGGATGTAATTTTTATTTTATTTATGTACGATTGCTCATATCTCAAACTAAAATATGGGTATAGTATTTTAATAATTTTTCTAGCATCTGTCAATCCCGGTTGCAAATAATTTTATTTCAACGCGAATATTTTTTAACCAAGAATTGAGAATCTGTATTGTGAATTTCGATATTGTCGGCAGATAATTGATGTTATTAAAAATAATAATACAAATAGAAATTATCTATTACCTCGACATGATCTCTCTCGTGAGCACAGATATAATAAATACAGGAGATATGGCAAGGAGGCGTGGCGCTTGCGAACGCATCTAGCCGCAAAGAGGCTTGTTGCCAGTTTCGGCCATTAGTCGAATGTCAACTTGCGACGTCTTCACTGCTTGTGATTTTTTACAAAATGCCGCGTTGTACAGTGGTTGTTTGCAAAAATAACACCTCTATTGTGAATTATACGAAAGATGGCATCTCATTTGACACGTAAGTACTAAAATATGATTGTTTTTCTCATTAAATTCATTAAAACATTACTTCGTGATACTAGAAACACGATAAAGTACCAAAAGCAATTATTTTCATTAGGAACAGCAACCATTGTTTGCTTAATACACATCGATCAATGAATCGGCTGGTCTTATTAGACCAGCCGAGCCGAGCTGTTTTGGTTCTTGTGCAATGGATAAGTGTTTTACTTTTACTCTCACTCACACGATAGTTTCGTGAAGCGGGTGTGTTTTAGGTAGATAATTAGAGAGGTGATGTCACTTTTGTGGTTGTCGATATTTTAAGTATACGATCCCTTAGTACGAATGATTACACAAGGGTAAAAATTTAGACTATTTTTGTTACATGGAACTTTATAGCTGTTGTTTACTAATGTGAGGTACTTAATGATAAAAATTATATAATTAATTACTGAAAAATACAATTCATTACTATTTCTTGATTACTCGACTTATCTTTTATTGAATCAAGTATGGGTTTTTAATTTATTGCGGTACTCTTACACATGTATCATTGATATCATCATCACAATTCACACCTTGGTTTTATTTTAACATTTTAGCTATCCGAAGTATCCAAAAATAAAAGAAAAGTGGATAAATGTGACAGGAAAAGGTCCAAACTGGTTTCCCACAAAAAATAACACGATATAACTGAATTTCATCGATACTATTTTTTCTACGATTACCTCTTCACATCACTAGTTGCGATGTGTGTTTATTCTGAGTCCGTAGCTACAGGTAGAAGCCCCGCCCTATGTATGCCTGTGTTCTATTAGTGAGTTTATTAGTGTTGCTGTAAGTTTCTTTGTGTGCGGGAGAAATATGAGCTCGTGTGCCGTTCTTATAATTTTTGCTTTTGTGTTAGTGAATTAAGTGGGGAGAACACGGCGACATCTGAACACGAATACATTTGTTTACAAATCATATCTCCTGTATTTATTATATCTGTGCTCGTGAGTCAAGAGTTCATATTTTTCCTAAAGAAACCAATATAAGCTGGCCTCTTATTCTATTACAACTCCGTACCTACTACGCTAGACCAGCACAAGATCATTGAGCGAGCTCCCTTCCGATCACACATAAAGATTAATTTATTTAATGTGCTAATTAATTTACTTGTATGTGTTAAAAATCTTACATAAATCATAAGCCAATCTGCACAGCACATAACTCTTAATGTAATTACATAAATTCTACTTGGGTATGTACCATGTGACACACAATTTCCTCTAGATGTAACCAACTGCATTCTTCATCATAATAGAAAATCATCGGCTCACTACAACATCACATGGATATCAGTTTTGACCGACACTTTCACATTTTCTACTTAAGCCGAAGATGGGAATTTCAAACTTTTCTCGAAGATATCTGAAGTTCTAGACAGTGATAAGTTTCGGAGTTGATGGGACAGCAGTCATGAAGATTAACGAGAATAAGAATCATACCTAATTCAAAGAATAGATAGTTTTATTTGATACAAGGTGTAGTTTTACAACCTCGTCAAAATTCAGAAGGTTGTCATAGAAGACGTAAAAATAATCAATATAAATTACGGTACCTGGTCAATAATAATAAACGCTGCTTTTTTTAGTTGTTTTAATTTAACACTATTTCAGAATGAAGCCCTTTTCAAAAACGGAGATTCACCCGTTTATTGAATAAACGTCTGCGTTTTTTGTGTGTGTGAAAGCGCGGTTATTGGGCTAGTATTAGATGGGCCGCGTTTTATTACAGGTGGAGTACATTTATCGATTTCCGACATTAAGAAAAAAATATAAAAAATTTACCTACCCATTTTATTATTGATTCGGGTCGAGAATCATTAGTATAGTTACCTCCTTGAATTTGACGAGGATGCAAAGCAACACCTTCTATAACGATGATTTCACGACCCTTAATGTGAATGGATACATTAGATATTCATAACTAGACGTCATCATCATCTTCATCAACATACTCCTGCCCGTATTGGAACCTTTTTGGTGCATGTTCGCACAGCATACATTGCTTCTTCCATGTCTTCTCGATTCGTCATCTCAGCAGTCAGACACGCCCATCCATTTCAGTCATATCATCTTTTTACACAGTTCATCCATCATTTAATGACATTTCACAATCAATCTCTCTTTACAACTATAAAATCAGAATCAAACAAATGCCTACAGTAAGAATGACCTGACCTTGCCACTCAAACCACAAAACGTTAAACGACAGCATTAACTTTACTGACGAAGGTTACATTAACCTCAGGTTAACCGGAGCTTTAATTAGCACATGGGTCATTGAGCATATATGTATAAAACCAGCAAGTACAATAAATACCTTTCAATGTCACGGAAGCTGGTTTGTGTACTGTGTAACCTTTCTGTACTTCGAAAAATTAAACAAATGAGCAATAACTGAATCATCATCTGCCTAGCCTTTTCCCAACGATGTTGGGGTCGGCTTCCAGTCTACCCGGATGCAGCTGAATACCAGTATTTTACACGCCTGCCTATCTGACCTCCACAACCCAGTTAGTACTGGGTGATACGATACCCCTTGGTAAGACTGGTTGTCAGACTTTCGGGTCACTGACTACCTGTAACAACTGTCAAAGATCTACAATTGACAGCCGAGACCAACGGCTTAACGTGCTTTCGGAGGCACGGAGGAAACTCGGTATGTATGGGTGGTCAACCCATCCACGGACCAAACCAGGCAAGCGCGGCTTAACCTGACGATCGAACTAAGCGGCTGTTATTATTTAGCCACGAGCAATAAGTGAATAATATCCTTTAAATCTATACTACTATTATAAGTATGGACTGTGTGAAAGATGGTATGGGTATAAAGGGAATGACTCAAGAGACGAGTAATAGAGAAATATGGATGAAGACCAATCCCAAACAGATCGGAATAACAGCAGGACACAGATGATGTCTGTCTGTTACCCTTTTACACCTTAACGGCTAAACGGATTTCGATGTTTGGCACACAGTTAGACTTTGATCTAGGATAGAGTTTTATACCAAAGTACTATGGTCCTGTAGGGCAAGTTTCGACATTTACGCGCGAAGCCGCGATCAAAAGCTAGTGAACGATAATTAATTATCCTTCAAATGTTTTTTTTATCAGTCACAATACCTACTCACACTTAAATCAATAAATCAAGTCTTTGTATCTTTCCTTGTTGAATTAATAGTGTAGTAGTAGTTTTTTTATTACTTATTCAACACAAGATATGCAACCTTTGCAAACTCTTTATTTCAATTGCCATCTACAGACAGACTCACAGTATGGGTGTGCCGGCGATTCTGATAACATAATAAAATCCTTAACGAGGCTTAGCTTAAACGTCAATGCCAGAACGTTGATTCATGGTTCCATGTTTGCAAATTGAATATGAATAAAATAGCTATCGAACAACTTACGCACACATCAAATAATTCAAAACTGCTAAATAATAAACCCATCACGTTCGATCATTGGGTAGATTGAATTGGATTTTCCAGAAGAGAAAGGCCTTTTATTGGCCCTTAAGAAGTATACGCAAAGGTAGCGCGCGAAATTCAAATTTTATTAAGTAATTTTGAACTACGTGGGTTACCTTATGTAGTGACTCGCTTTCACCGTATTTAAGTAGACCCAAAATACCAATGTCTTCAAAACTACAAACTTGAAAAACATTAATATCATATTATTTACTCAAAATGAACCTACTATCAATGCATTCTTCTAAAACATCACGTTCTCTGAAGGGTGACAAGGGGAGGTAAGAGGACAGATCAAAGCACCAACCACACACCAATCCTTACTTAAATCTTTTTAAAACAACATTACGATCTCTACACTACGATCGGATTGCGAACGAAACATAGAACATACGAAGACAAAAGCGGGTGAGTAATATCGATCCGTCGATCACTGAGCGGCTGATAAGATCGATTGACCAGATAATGCTCGGCTGCTGACAACACAATGGACCGCCGACAAGAATAGAGATACGTTGTATGTGAGCGAATTATTTTGGGCAAATCGCTGGTTGGCATTCTGTATGGAGTGTATCTTTTTAGGATTCTATTGAATGGCGTGGAACGAAATAAATATCGAATTTATCAGAAACTAGCCAGTAATCCTTGATTTTTCCGTTTATGGCATGTCGAGATTTCATTTATTATACAAGGCATATTATGCAAGTAATACAAAACTTTTTTTTTAATTTCAGATACATTTGGACCATAATAAGTTCATAATAACAATGTGGTACACTTGTTTAATTTTCTAATACATTACTTATTTTATAATTTATCATTTTATGTTGCGTGTTTTTGGTGTAACGGGACGTAAACTAAAAACGCATTATATTAATGCCAGTAGTGGCGACAAAAGCTATGTGTGAAAGTGACACTTTTGTATGAAAAGTTTTTGCTTGAATAATGCATATTCAATTAGTAACTGTATTTCATTGATTTAAGTGATGAAAAAATTACATATAAATTCCTTATTATGTAAGTAAAATACTGAGGTACACGCATAAACTTACCGGAATTAATTATCTTAATGATATTAAAATCCAATTGGAGTTTAGAAGAACAGCACGGTTACACAGAGAGACACGATGAGCGACTAACTATATAGATGCTGATATTATCACATAATATTAAGTTTTGTAAATACCATTGTCTAAATTCGGGTCAAACACTCTTAAGTTTTTAAACAAAACTTAGATAATAGAAGAGGCATTATTATATTATTATAATAACTTATTCTAATCGTCACATAGCATATTTTCTAAACATTAGTCTTAGGAAGATTAATGTTTATAAAACCTGAATGGGAGACAATAAGCTAAAATATTTTGATTTTTAACACTGTAAATAGACCATGAGGTTACATAAGTCCCTATCCCACATCTAAATACGTTATACACTGGAAACAACCAATGCTAGCTAATGAAAAACCAACGAATGAAAGGAAAGAAACAAATATTTATTTGTCGCAGAAACATTACATGCACACGAAAACAAAATTCAAGAGGGAAGTGAGGCTTTTGCCTGCAGTGGACACATAGGGCTTATAAAAAGAGGCCAAACAAATATTGATAAAAAAATAAGGAACCACCTAAAAAAAAATATTTACTACTATTTTAATATCCATCCACAAGCACACGGAAGCAACGCAACTATTCCACAGAAGACTACCTCCACAGTCCACATTAGCGTGGAACGCGACGCGTGCGTCACTCTCGATTGTCGCGTCGCGTCGGCGTCACGCACGACTGCGTATGCGCACCCAAACTCTAACAGCACCAGAAGAGCAAGAAAAGAAGTTCTACGCACTACGTTGTGCAACTAGCGTTATTTGATGGAATGCCAGGAATGGGTGAAGTTGGGGGAAAGGCTTGTTGTATGGGACAAACTGAATGTGGTCGACGGAAAACAGTGGGTGCTATAGCGCAAATTGGGACATGGCTCAGTGCAAAGCAGTAGCAACACTAATATTTACAGATTTCAACCGTATATTTCTCTGAGATGAAGTCAGTAATGCCATTGACTTGAGGTTCAAACACGGAGAGAGGTTTAATCAAAATAAATTGATCGAAGTAAGTCCTCTTTATTTATCTACGTTATGGCAGACGGACAATGATCTATATGACAATTCCAATAATTGAATACGATCGAATAGTATAAATCTAATTGCTTGTTGACATGAGAACATTGAAAATAAGTAAATTAGTAATAGAAAAGACAATAGCTAATAATTCTCTCGGAGGAATTCTTTAATTTTAATGTGATAGTACTATGATATTGTATATGTACTACATAGCACGAAAACAAATTTTGTTCAACAACGATTACAGGTTTTGTAACGAATAAAGTATGTAGATATCAATCACCTAGATCTACCTGCTCTAGTTCAATAGAAATTCAATTAAAACCTGTTCATTCGCCAATATATCCATGTACAAATTTTTATTTTAGTCATTAACACTACTGTAAAGAATTCCAATCAGCCTACAAATATTTTTCACGGTACATTTACCGTGACTGTTAGGCCCAAAAAATGAAAAGGGGCACAAACTGAGCCCATAAAACTTCGGAAAACAAGCGTAATATTATGCTGACGCTTTAAAGCCACAGAGCGTAAACACTTGGAACTGGATGAGCAGCAAAAGGGAAATTAATGTTCTACTTATGTGAATCATTAATCAAGTATTACATGCTCACTTTCTTTTCGCAGCTACTGGTCGGGGAAATGAAGAAAATGCGTAACCTACATAAGATATTATGCATGCACAATGTAAACTTAGGTTTAATCAGACAGGAATGCGCGTTTGAGCTGATAACTACGCAATTATATTAAGTACACTCTTATAAAAACTGCCTTCAAGTAACATCAATATATTTTGAATGATATATAAGATTAGATTAGATAGGTATTGTAAATCAACAGGAAAAACGGAAACTGAAAGAGTCAACAACAAACCAAAACGTAATAGAAGACAGCCTGTTGGTCTTATCGTTGTAAGTAATATCTTACGGACAACCGTGGATATAATGGATGAAATTGAATTGTACAACAAAAGATGCGGTAACCAAAAGGCAATTCATCAAAAGCCAACGTAAATCCCTTCACGACTAGCACCCAAACATTCTAAACTAAACACGCTAACTACAACAATATTACAGGCACAAGAAAGTATAATTATAGTTCGGTATGCGCGACAAACGACCGCAAAGGTCGCCCGTGACAGTTTCGAAGCAAACCGCTGTTTTTGCACGACACATCAATCATCGAGATTATTCGTATCATCGTATATACAGCCGCGTTGAAGGTACTGATTTTATTATAAACATACTGCAATGTTTAGGAGAGGTATTTAGAGGTAGGTAAAGGACTTAGAATTCTCCAGTATTATTTCAGTCAACCAAAACACAACAGTTATTCGTTCGGAAACTATCCCGAAATTCCTAAAAACAGATTCCGGGAGAACAAAATATCAGTAATGAGGCCACCGCAAACATAACGCATGAGTAGAACCATTCCGAGTCCGGTTTTCCTACAAGAAATACCTATTGATCATCAATCCGATCCACTTGCATCCTCACATTCTGTTTCACGGAAGTTCCAAAATGCGGTAGAATTAAGGAAACGAATACAGAAAATAACTTCAAACCCAGAGTAGCTAACGCAATTACGGAGAGCTACATAGAAAAGTATTTGATAGCAGGTTTAAGAAAAGGAAGTGATAAGAAACCACTATCAGTTAAAGAAGTTTATCTTGGAGTAGCCTGTGTGGGCCAGAGATAATAAAACATTCTAAATTACCTAAAATAGGCCAAATCAAGCATTGTTTTTAACTCGCTGTTAGATAACATGAGCTGACGGTATTCATCCGGAAACTAGTCCGGAATTCCTGAACCGAATTCCTGGAGAACGAAATGTCCATTGTAAGGAGGTCACAGCAAATGCAATGACTGACTAGAGTGATTCCGAATCGGCTCTGCTAGAAATAGGAACCTATTAGGTAATATGGAAGTGTGCTTCCGGTGTTTTTATCATGCCTAAAGACATGAGGCAACTACAGACGAAGAATTAAGTGATGTAGATAGTGTGACTAAAGAAAAACCCAAATTGCTCCCTGAATCACTATCTCATTCAATACACAAGAGCATAAGACTGATACTTTAAACTCCGTCCCAAAAGAACTGATCCGAAACATAAACCAAACAATGCCAAAACCTAATGACTTAATAAGCATACGTTTGACAAGATGTATAATTACCATACATTTCGGTATGTGCGACAATATGCAAAGGTCGTGACTGTTCGGGAACTGAACAGCTGATTATACACGACATATCAATCATTACATAGAATAAAAGCGTATGTAGGTGTCACGTGCCCTTATTCGCCTTATAGAGAAGCATTCTTTGTGGTTGTGAGGTTTTAGCTACGTTTGTAATGCTTTATAACTTCTCATATCGTCAGAGATGTGAATGGTGTGTAGAATAAATTGACGTATTCTAGATGGGTGACAGTGAAAGGATCATCCATGTTTGGATGTTGGTATGTTAAGCAGTGGACTGTGGTTTATCGTTCGTCAATGACGTAGTGATAGGACATTAAGTCTTGATTGGAGAAATAGATGGTCTCATTAAGGGTGTCGATTTAGAGACCAATAATGATGCAATAATCATAATACTTGTAAGTCTAACTAAATCATAAACTTAGTTACCGTCCGGATGTTCATTAAGATATTCCGGAATAATCTAACGCTAAATTCAATACAGTCTAAACAGGCAACCTTAATTATGAAATATTTACAACACCAACACCTACACATTAGGTAAAATCACGCGCCCTTATTCACCTTATGTAGAATGGAATCGCCTACAATAAGTAAAGACAGTAATCGCAATATATTTGTAAAGACCTTAAGCTCACATTGTGGAGAATGATACATAAAAGGTAGATACAAAGTGATACCAATAAGAATGTTATACTGAATAATCACAAACATACATATAAAAACACAAATAGATTTGGAAGAAAGGAATATACGATTCAAACCATCATTGATCATAGATTGCCTTGCAATCCGGATTTCCAGTCGTCACTTTGATAAAAAGCAATGCATATCAACATTTTCCTGCTTCGTACTGTATTACTACAAAGGTGATTTCAATACAGTATGAACATAAATGCAATATGGAATGCATTCAGGAGAAACCACAGGTAAAACCGATTGAAATAAAAGACACGGTAACTTATCTGGATTACACAATATAGCTATTATTAATGAAGTAGTTACACAATACATTACAACTGATAAAGTAGATACCAACTCATTATAAGTTGTACAATTAATTCTGGACACTAATAAAGACACACCATTAGAAGTTCCACTTTATCAAAATGTACGAAAACACGGTGACGAGGAATTTTAGTCAATTAAACATTTCTTTCTGCTACAGTTAAAAAATGTTTATCTGTGTCTGTGATTACACGTACATATCTATGCGTGGGACACATGATCTAGGGCTACTCCTATGAAACTTTTGTCCTTAACCACCTATTTTTTAGGTTCACTCAACAATGTACACAATGTTTAATCAGTACTATCTTAACTATCTAAACATTTAAAGCAATATTTTACAATCTCATTGCCAAGTTGAACAATATTTTGACTATGACCGCCCAAATCGATGTTATCTCTACGATATTTTATAAACAGCCTCTGGGTATACATAATTTATATTTCGGAGAGTATATTAATACAATTTGACTGCGTTTAACCTCAAATTTAGTTTGTGGGCGTAGATTTATGGATTGAAAAGGGACCAGCTCCAGTTCTCCCACAATCGTTATAGTAGTGTTATGTCGTGAAACATGAGACGTATCACGTATTTCTTCAAGATATTCAACAAAATCTGTGACAATATGCGACATAATTATGTTCTTATTGCAGTCGTGCACAAGGTGACTTCAAGCACAGCTTAAAGCTTCCCGACGTGAGTCAACACAATACTTATTTTCGGATCTTCAAGGAAATTAAGTATCAACTGTATGAATTCTTACTTCTTATCAACTTGAGTTAAAACTATTGCTGTTAAGTCATAAACATGTTTGGGATTGGAAAGCACGTCCTGAATTCCAGAAGCTTGGGTCTTTAAATTAATTTTAATGTTAAGTTTTCTTTAAATCTGTTTTCTTGTAATGAATAGCTACGGCTAGGTTCCTGTAGTCCACCAGATGGAGGTAACGACTATATTTCAGACAACTAGCTATTCTGCACAATGTTTGGTCAAACAAACGATCTACCAATTGGAAATAAAATTGGGCAAACAGAAGGCAACCTACAGTTACGTTTGAAGACACAAGCACAAGTAAGTGAACGATTATTAGCAACTTATCTCTGGTTAACAGGCAGAACAGATGTATCTCGCGATAGTACCGCTTTAAATTCGACTCACCCTATTAGGGTAAAAGGCGTAAAAATATTAGCAATTTTGTTGGTTTAACCGTCCACTTTAATGTGTGTTTCAACGAAAGTAATATTTACATTTGGGAAAGGGCTATTAAGGACTTCGGAAAAGTTTAGGAAGAAAATCATCATGCAGTTGATGGTAGCATCTACCACCGTAGCTTCTCCGTATCCAGCCAAACTAAAGCTGTGCCGGGCCAAAACAGACTATCATCAGTTTCTCAAAAAAAGACGACCCCGACAAAGAGCCCAGACAGAAACGATCGCAAGTACAAAATAAACGTCGCGTCTGTTGCCTAAGTGAATTTTAATAACACATTTCACAACCATAAATACGATAACTTCTTCAAAACGTATGGAAATGAGGACGCGTATCTAGCGACCTCATTCGCCACGGTTATGTTTTACGTCATAATTCCATAGGTTTCCGTGGTGCGATTGTTTTTCTACTCTAGTTACTAACTTTACATCATACAGTTGGTGAACATGTAGGTACAAACGAGATCTTTGACTACTACTTCTTAACCCACACTATCATTCTCAAGCAGTGTTCATGCCACAATCGCTTCGTAGGGTAGGAAGGTATTAGTCAAATGGAAGAAAAGTGTTTTCAGTACAAAGGGAAAATATGTTTCGATTACGATTAAGGTATGCATTCCATCTATTAGTAGGTATATGGAAGACTAGAGAACACGCGCTAGTAACAGAAACTGTTGCCTAAAACTGGTAAGCTAAACCGAAGGAAAAGACTGAGTGTTGTATCGACTCCATTAAGTATCAGGTAATGTAAGTAGATGTCAAAATGCCTCGTACGACTTGAAGCCTGCACGCTGCAGAATCTTATGGATGCTATTGACAATGCTGCTAAGTTCTAGGCTGACTAAATTCAGATATCCATCGACACACTTAATAAAAGGGAGAGTACCTATTCGAAGCCCCATTAGTCTCAATACTACAAAGAACAGTTAGCTACAAATGCAATAAATAATTGTGGACTATATCTGTGCATGGTAGTGCCGTTACCCGCATTGTTCGTCCGTTTTCCCGGTTCGATTTCCATTTAATAGATATGAATCAAGTTAACTGCACTTATGTTTCCTAAAGGGCCTTTTTCATTATAATTATTCCTTTTGTTCTTTGGTTTATATTAATTGGTTTGGGAGAAAAAACGTGCTTAGAGCTAATCACGTGGACTGGAACACACTGGCGCAGATGACTGCGCAGTTCAATAAAAACTTGACAGATTTTAAAAATATCTGCTTCTGAATATCTGATATTGATCAATTACTCTTATCGATTTCTGGTCAACCATTTGTTTTGGTATCTCAAATAACCTCCTCGTATCCCTCCTTAATCCTCGTCTTATCTAGCAAAGTATTGATAAAACCTTCTTCTTCATTCAAGGCCCCTTTTTCAATCTTTCTTTTATGTTTAACTTGATTTGTTTGTCTGGTTCATCTTTATCGGGCAAAACGTTTTCAATTTCTATTCCATCAATTAAATTTGGATCATTTCCAAGTTTCAGGCGAACCTCTATCGTTTTAACTTACATTTATATAAATTTATTGTATTTTATCGTATTAACTTAAATTTATATAATGTGAAAAAAATTAACTTATCTGATGAAGCCATGAGCATTGAAAAACGTCTTAAAAAGTCATTACATAAAAAATAACCACGAATCCTTTCAAACTCATATCAGCCTTACGGATCATCGGATGTTCGGGCCGTTAGCTTTAGAAGCCTCCACCAAAACCAATGTCAATTTACTTTCCCTACACTACACATATTCATACAAAACATTCATACAAATGTAAGAACTAACCTTCGCCATTACAGCAATACACTTTGAATAGAATTAGAATCGATATAACATCGTTAGAAATATCAAAGTCGATGATTTGGTAATGATCGTTAAGTGCAGTACCAGATCGATTCAAAATACTGTATATAAAAAAACAAAGACCAAAATACTGATCGTGATTGAATGGCGAAGGCTAATTAAAGTGTTTTAATTAACTATGCCTGTCAATACAGTTCACGATTGTAATAAACGTGGACCTTAGGACCAAAGTATTTAATGAAAGAATAGCTCATGCGCACGATTGTAACGAACATGATTGGAACCTAAGGAACAAAACTATACTAATAATATAAAGAGGTAAAATTTGGAAGAAGAAGGTACCTATATTGCCGAGTATCATAGGAAATAAAAACACTAAGCGGATGAAGCCGCGGGCGGGAGCTACTTTTTAATGAATAATATAATATCCTCACGATTGTAACGAAAATGTTTCTAACCACAAAAATAAAAACATATCTAAACTACCAGTTAACATTGTTCGTGAACTAGATGCATATTATTTACTTGCTCGTATAACTGATAACAATTTAGTAGTTTGGAAGAAAAACAATTAACTACAATGCATTTTATGTCCACGAATTGGTATCATCGTGTAAAGTTTATAGAACATTGTTTTCATTAACCGCATAAATAATAACATGGGATGAACACAGATATGACGGCTGATAGATATAATGGAAAAAAGAAGACATGCTTGGCTAACTTCAAATAGAGGGGGATAAAGGCTGGAGGATGATGATTTATAACGCCATAGCATGAAACAAAAAAGCATAACATACTGTTGTGCCAGTAACACGAAGAAGAAGATGATGAAAAATTAAGAATGTAGACGAGGTCCCTTCACAATCATGAATAAGGGACCTGCAACAGATTGTAGACGCAAATAATCTTGAAAGGATACAACATTCAATTTAACACGCTTGGCCCGGCCGCCGTTCTCAGTATCCAACGAAGCATTCATCATACATAAGTAACACAGATACTTACAACCTGAATATGCACTGTTTATCTCAAATACATACATATTCATAACAGCCAATCCCTTAGGAGGACACAGAATGCAGATCAATATACTTAATGCCACGACAGTAAGTTGCAAATAACTACATTAGGTTCAGCAGAACAAATACGATGATAAAGCAACTAAAGGTGTCAGTACACGATCACTTGCAGAAATTGCACTATTATTTATCGATACTAAAATTGGAATCGAGTCATCCATCAAACGATATGTAGTAATGAACAGTGTTCGGAATAGGTAGAGCTAATGTACCTAAAGTTCAAGGAACAGAAACGAAAAGTGGGGACTTCCTTACGACAAAAAAAAATCCGAATATTTTTTTCTGAAACTCGGAAATGTCTCGTAATCAGTTAAATACATTTAATAATAATGTTATCTATTTATTACACTACTCACAAAATCTTACTAAAGGCTATCAAATTCATGTCAGTCAACCGCTGTAAATCTGTGATTCTGTTGATCGAAATAAGAACAGCCAAAACCCGACAAGAGATAGACAAGCAATTGATTTCACTACGTTATAATACACCATCTTCCTGCCATTGTACAGGTACTTAGAGTCGGCGCAACACGATTTCTTCTTCCATTTTCCCCTGTCAACCGTCACGCTTCTTTGATATCCTTCATAGGGTTTCAGAAACCAGGAGTTTTCATTTGTCATCTAAACACTAGCAATGTTGTAATTCCCAGACAGAACGCCTGTAGAATACCGATAGAATTAGCATCCTGCAGGTGTAGTCCCACCTTTATTCCTGCCGCATTGCAGGCTTGCAGTACCTACAATATGCTCATTAATTATTCACGCTTCGTTACAACCAATTTTAAGCCATTGACATTTATAGGCCAATGTCAATGCGATGCGTTTTCCTTCCCCGAACATCTATAGAAATAGTTTCTACGTGTTTCATTGGAACCAATATACCACGTCCAACCTTGGTACCAACCTTCGTATAGTAAAGTAATTAATAGCCAATTGTGACCAATTAGTATTTTATATTATCGTTAGATTAGCCGGACGTTATCATTTATAAGCTTGGTTTAATTAACGAATTATTGTAACAGTATTTATAGCAGTCAGGGGAGTAATTGATGTAACAATCGAACTGATTGACATTATTTTAGGTCTAATTTATAACAGTAACAATAAAACATTTATAAACGCACAAAAGAAGGTAAGCATCCTTGAACGCATACAAAAATCTATCATTTCTGCTTTGTCGTGTTCATGGGGGTTCTTGTAACGGGTGACAAGCTACAACTTTCGGGCTCCTTAACAGTTCAAAAGTGTCTATAAATGCTTTGAGTTGGAGTTCACTCTCAAAGACCGCTTCTGACGATACTACTACAATACCATCCCTTTACAATTTTATAACCACCACCACAAAACTATGAGTGTACTCACCACATTGATCTTACTCAGCACATGGTTTATCTGGTCCTTGCTGCACATTGTCGCTGTTTTTGTTGTCAACTCCTCAAAAACTATCACATCACACAACTCACACTAGATCTTCATCATGTCTATCGTTACCGTCACTGAAAAAGGTGATACGTTTACTTTATTTTGAGGTCAATGGACTTTGGCAAACCATAATAGAACTGTACTTATTCAACCAAAAATGAGAACTAATACGCATTCAATAATACTGGTACGTAAAATGGAAAATTATCAGCATTAAAACAGCATAAACAGTTCTAATTTAAATTCATGGAAACCTAAAATACCATACACACCGAACGACATTTAAAAAATCACAATATTCAATGCAACAATCAGGAAAATAGATCTACAAAGGCTGTACCTCAAATTATCCGCAACATTCACAGACATGCTGCACTGGTCAACAAGGAATAATTTGCATGGCATTATCACACATACTAAGTACTCGAAGCTAGTACTGGCACGGGGCATTACGCTGATAACAATCAAGTAAGTCAACCGATACGAATAATTACTTGCTGTAATGAAATTTACGAAACAAACGTTGCAAAATTTAGTAGTAGTGCAGTTGATCAATCGAAATAATATCGACTGTCAATTGGTGATCAGATTTTAGGCACACGCAATGGCAATGAGGTTGCATGTTTAAAGCTATTAGAGAAATTTTTGTCAAAGAAAAAATTGCGAATTATTCGGAAGTAAAACTGTATGAAAATACTGAAATAATTTCTAATTAGATGCAGACACTGGTAAATCAAATAATGAAATAGGTCAATTAGAACACTTTACTACCCAAAGAGAGAATGCAATTAGCAATATTTGCAATATACATAGATGCGATGCAGATACAGCATCTGAATATTTTCAGTGATTTATTAAAGTCGTTTGTGTCTGATTGTAGATGCAGTCCAGAAAAATCAAAATTATCTCATATTTAAAAAAAGATTAGATACTAGCAAGCATTATACATTCGTCGGCATTTTAAGTCACAACGCTAACTCACGCCTATGACAATTAAATGCAAATTTTAAAGAATACACCAGTGAAATCGCCATTTTAAAAGAACAATTTCACCGGATTCTTGCATATATTCTGAACCATTGCTGTCATATTATTAGTTATATCATCGCGATGAATATTTATGAATCTCTACGACATTTTCGAATTAAAAACCTTTTTGTGTACAATTAAAAAATTAACATCGTTATAGACGATGATATGGAGGGTTAACAACTCAAGATGAACGTTGTGTCCCGCACAGCCGGAGGTCAATAATCGATGAACCGGAAAAACAAATGAGGCTCGGCTGCCCAAATAACTTTTCTAAATATTTTACGACAGCTGATGCCGTCACAAATTTATTCAATAGCTTTAACACATATTTATTCAACAAAGACAAGAAGCCGTATAAATTACCGTCTGTCATTGATGCACAATACATTTAAAGGGACAATTTATGTGTATACGAACGGGAAAAGGTCAACAGATTAATCGAATTGACCAGCGTTCAGGGTCTCTCCATGAAAGGGCAAGGCGACGAAGGCTTTGGAAACGAAAGGATGTCCGTGGACCTTGTCGTGTCAATCTGTTCGAGGATCGAAACAATAGTGAAGCCTTTGCTAGAGATTTTTTGCAACAACAGACCGGAACATTGCAGGTAGAATGCACTATACATCATTTGATAACTATCTTGTACATTCAGAAGCATTCGCTTGAAAAACTGAACGGAGTTACAATGTACATAGACTTTTGAACTTTGGGATTGACCTACTAATTCATGATATGGTGAAGTATAACAATAACAATATAAAACTGCTTCCTCATGAGAATGTATAAACAAAGACAAAGTAATTAATATCAGCAGTTGACAAGACGAAGTTTCAAATATTACGTGTCTCCAAACACAGAGTCGACTTCGACTCGTTTGAATGCATCAACGTCAAAAACAGGTCCCCGAATAAAGAGGTAATCATTTATTAAACGCCAAACGCATAATCGATGTTGCACAATTCCGAAATTAAATGCTTCTTTTTTTTATTCCTGATGTTACGTTGCTAATACAACCGGTCGGACTGCCAGACGGCGGACTTTTTTTCACTTTTTGTAAACATTCCAAAGAAAACGAGAGTACGGGTAGAATAGTATTGTGAGGATTGATAAGCGACTGAGCAATTTCATGCCATTTGGGCTATGCATTAGAAAATCTAATACCGTTGATACGAGCTACGCTTTCTCGTAAAATTGTGGCGACGTCATCTGCTTTGCGGCTATCTAGCAGGTTATTGACATGTTCTTCATTATCTGTTCATTCATCATTGTGAGGTTTGTCAGTAGGGCTTACGTCTTTAGTAATTAAAACGAGTGAGATGATGTTTTATTTAATGTAGGTCAACTCAAAAACCGATTACCTGCCTGGGAAAAACATCGCATGATAGTGTTTTCTTGCTTAAATAAACAGACAATTTTTTACATGCCGACGGATATTATACAATATTGGTTGACGTAAAAAGAGCCGCAAAGAAAATTTTCTCACCTTTTTTATGGCGGTACCCAAATATCGGTTCTCTATTTATAGTTAACACGTAGTGCCCGCCCATTGTGTGGGTGTGAATGCGTGCAAACACTACTTACGTTAAACGAATTTGGTTGTAGTTCACTTTCACTAAACTAATACATGTTTCTGCACGCCTTGTAGGTGTTCAGTCAATCGAAGGTCTCAGTTTCGATTTCGGGTCAAACGATTAATTTATTACATTTCTATAGCTACACCAACTTTCTTTACGAAAAGTAAAACTCGCACATTTAAATTACTTTTAAATTAAAAAAGTAGGATCGTAGCAAGTTGGCAACTCCAATCGCTCATTATAGTCTGTCTTAAACAACTGGCCTAGTGTAAACATTGCGTCATTGCAGGTAAATTACCATTGCAGCAAACAATTCGACCAATACTGATTATATTTGCAATAATTAACATGTTTAATGTTCTAATTCAAACGCACTAGGCTTAATTTAGTAACGCTAGTATATATAACTGCACTAGTTTTGATAACTTATGTAACTGGGAATTAATATCGAGGGTACTGAAAGATTAATAGATGATGAATTTTAAGTTACGTTACATGATACTTAATTAAGTACTTTGATCCTTATCGACATAGTAATAAAATCGATCAAATTAATGACCCGTCAAAGATTTATATGCCACGCTTATTACATTTCATAAATAGACAAATTTTAGCCAAAATTGCTACATTTTCTGCAATATTTTGTGCGTTGGATGAAATTGGATTTTGTCACACTCTTTGTCATAAGCCAGTAATCATTATTTTTAAGTTATCGATAATTGGAATCCACGAAGTTGCCGCATGACGAAAATAACCACAGGCATGTACAAATTGGATACAAACACTGGTAACACTGAGTTTTCATGAAACAATTGCGCCATTTTTAAGTTGGCTACAAATTATTTTGATTGCTACAAAACCGCTAGAATATGAATTTTATTTAATAGCTCTTATCATCCTGTAATATTTTTGTATTGTTAACATAAGGATGAAATATTTTGTGTAATATGAATACGACTACGTCCTACACGAAAAAGGAATGCTCTGGTAATCCGGAGACTACATACAAAAATAAACCAACACCTTTTTTCTATGGGCAGAAATTACCTGCTAAAATTCTGACAACCCTTATAAGAACTACTAAGTACTAGAATCTAAATCAATTTCGTTTTAAAGAATACAATCACTTTCGTCTAATATCACATCACGATTCGAAAAATATAACCTTCTATCCCTAGATATCTATAATCTAGTGACAATAGCCATAAATTAAACAATACTTGGAACTTTATCACGATTTTCTTTTAAATAATGCTTAACCAAAATAAAAGGCGATTACGTCATTTGAAAACAATCAAACTGAAAATCAACAGTAAGTAGATGTTTTTTTGCCATGAAAAAGAAATTAAATATACGAGAGGGAAGTAAACATAGATACAAACAAAATACATATAACGTCCCACGCTCCATAATACTGATAACTATACATGTCACTGATAAGAGATAACTTCGAACGAGATACTACAACATTACTCAATATCAAAACATTCGAGAGAGAGATTTCACAATGAGACGTCACAAAAAGGGCCATCGACATCATCTGCCTAGCCTTTTCCCAATTACGTGTACGTTGGGGTCGGCTTCCAGTCTAACAAGATGCAGCTAACATAAAGCCTAAAAGTGCCAATAGTGCTAAAAGTAGACAGACAAATAAACACACTGATTAATTTGAGTGAAGAGTGTGAAGACACCACACAACATGGCGCCTGTAATCCCCGAAGGGTTAGCCAGAAGTGTACCTCTAATACACCCAGATTTTGCCAGTTGTTTATGTTTAAGTCCCATGTTACAGGGGGCGAGCCCATTGGTATCGACAGGGCACAAATCCAGACCCTGAGAAGAAATTCCTGATGGAAAAATCCAATAAATCGAACCCAGGACCCCACGTTCAGCAGTAGCTCTTGCGTGTATTAGACCATCACCACCAGTTTAAGTGAAGAGTCGTGTAAAATTACCCCGCTTGCATGCGTCGCTGCACAGAATGTCGCAAGCGCATGCCTTCGGCAAAAGGTTGGGGTGAACGGGCTATTTCAATTGTACTATGAGTCTCTGACTATTACAGTAACATAGACGGCATGTCTGGTATTTTTCGGCGAAACCGTATCGGTACCAAGGTTTTAGTGTTGCATTCGAATTTTGAAACTCATTTATAGTAAAGTACCCACATAGTCCTAGCTTTTTTACAGTTAAGTGTTCTGTTTTTTTTTTTAATAATCAAGGTAGGTCGGAAATGCGGGCTGTTTTTTTAACCAATGAGCCTGTAGTTTTAACATACACTGAATTAACACTAAGTGAACACGTTCTAATACTTCCTATTTCATTAATAAAACAAATAAGGAGTTTAAAAATCACAAAGAAAAATGTTTTGCCTAAGGAAAACAAAGACAAGACTAATTGGTACTAATCGATGGAACACACGACTAATATTTATCATAACAATAACAAGAATAGTCTTCCCCGAACGAATATTAGCATATGCAAATGAGGGTATTTGCGAATTCTAACTGTTTCTTTATCTAACATTTTAATAGTAATAATTGAACAAGATTGTAATTGCAAAATCATGTCGAAATTGAGCAAATTACTTTTTTTTGGCATTTCAGGTAGGTAGTTAAAAAAATATTTTTCCTGGGATCCGCAAAGGTTAAGTAATAAGGTTTTTTCAAAAAACATTCTCATTTTAAAATAATTAAAGTTCATTGACCTACTGTAAAACAATGCAGTCGGCATGAAACAAAACCACTTTGAAATTATATCGCTCTTTCCTAATTTAATTTTCCCAAAAGCATAAAACTGTTGACGTCGTACCGGTAATATCATAAAAATGTAAACAAAATAAGCGAAATATTCCATCAAGGCAGTTTTGTTTCAGCAACGGAATTGTGCGAAAATCAAAAACAACTTTACCATACAACAAAAAAAGGTTAAACCATGTCCAAAGGGCCTCAAAAGAAAATAACTCGCGCACAAAAAAACCACAGAAAGCACTGTCCACCAATAATTAAAAAAATCAAAACATTCGGCGCCTAAATTCGTCAATTCAAATAAAGAATAGAATAGATCGTTTAGGCGCGATTGGCGGCATCTCGCGGTCGCGACGACCGACGTGTTGCGGTTGGTGCACGCGGCAGGTGACTGCGCGCACGCACCCGCGATCGACCGGCGCGGATCGAAATCGCAGCCGCTGAACCGAAGTAGGTAGCGATGTCACGGCACGTCAGAGAAAATAGTTGTAGAAAACAACTATCATTACTTACCGTGCCGTACTCGTCTTCAATCGTTGATCGTCTATTTTTATTTGCGGATGCCGTTTGAATGCAGAAGTTGGGAAGTACTCACCTGGAACAAAAAGAGAAAAAAACGGTCACATTGTAAGCCTAGGTGCTGTTACGCATGTCAATTCTCTCTCAATATCACAAATGTATTTAATAATGAGATATTATACTTTGGAGTATAGTCTAAAAATTTACTGAGGGGTCTGTCACTCTTACTGACTAAAACCACACGGTGTTCCTCCTCGTCACTTGCGGCTGGGGTGCGGGGACATCATTGCATTCTCCACAATCACCCCAGTAGTACAAATAACGTAACCTGACCAATGACTATACAAATGTGAAAGTGAGTTGCTTTTAAGTTTTTTTATTCCAAAAGGAAGTTCCCTTGGGATAATTTCCAATCTGGACGCGGGCGAAACCGCAGGCAACAGCTAGTCCTTATTAAATTGCCTTGTTTATTAACTGTTTTGGTAAAGATGACCTAATTCAATAGACTAATTCACTTATTATATTTTCGCCAAAATTATAAACATGATTATGACATAACTTAGAAAAACCTCAATTCTCTTAGATGCTGAGTCTGACGTCACCTTTCCAAATAACGTGGTTTACCAAACAAAGAAGATAAAGAGACGGAGAGAGACTTTCAATCAAGATAAAGTACGATAACGGTAGGACATATGATGTGATAAGATCACCATCAAGGGCATACTACATCATAATAATTACTAACAACTAAGCAACGGAGACAAAATCACAGATGTAAATGATCTAACTGAAAGACTAATGTATGTAGATTTACCAAACTAATAAGTACTTCTCTGCTGTATACTTTTGGGATTACAGGAGTTATGTTATGTAGTTATGTGATTATGAAGGTTCAGCTTTGGAAGACAATTAAAACAATAATTCATGTTAGTAGTAATAAACAATAAAACACATTTTTTTTTAATGAAATATCAAGAAGTTTATTGAAAGCAAGGAAAGCAAAGGCATACAGATTTTAGGCAATTAAAATTACTTATGTCGTTGTGTTAAGTTAAGAAATTAAAGGAAGATAATTGGGTATAACTTCTACTCAAATGACACACAAAAATCTCAAACGGTAGCTAGATCTCCTAAAGTTATAAAATATTTTATCTTTGGTGGTAAATTCTGCCCTGGTCCTAAACTTCCTAAGGCTAGTCATTAAAAACCGCTCAAACTTAGTACGTGGAATAATTTAATATTCCTATAAGATTACTTACTCGAGGCAAATGATGGTTGAATCGTATGAAATTTGTCGCACCAAGAGATTTTAATCAAAATAAGGTAGGAGTTCGGTAAGAAGTAATTAAAGAAATCATTAATTTAAAGCATTGGACAACATCATTTCTTCAACAATACACGCTGACTTTCACAAACTCGCTTAATTTTGGCTTTTAGAATTTTGATTCGTTCAAAGAACCATTTCAAATTCTTGTAAACTTCTTTCAATTGTTATATTATTTTTTACGTTATCTCACAATGCGACAGCGTTATCGTCTGCTCCAGAGGTATCAAAATCGATTTTGTCTGGTGCCGTAAATACATAAAAAGTAAACGTAGAAACGAACTTTTTATCTGAACTTTTATGTCTTATCCTAGCGTCTCGTTACCCGCATTGCGCAGACCTTAGAATTGTATCAGCAGATTCAATTCTTGTGGGATATACTCGTACAAGAATCCATTTAGCTAAGTGGTTTCCAAGTTCTACATCCTTTCCTAAAACTTTTTTCCCACAACACATCGGATACATTAGCAAAACAATTTCCGTAGCAATTTTACTTTCTTCTTCATTCTCGTCTTTTGCTGCCTAGATTAGACTAACTTTTTCGTTTACATCTACACATAACCTGATATCTCTACCAATTTGGTTACCTCGAAGAGAAACTTCCGTCAGATCATTAAAAAGGAAATTATCAGGTGTGAGGGTTATGGCTGTAAGAATAATAAAAACAATGTGTAGTACAAATTGGCGGATGTGGGCCAGTCTCGCCTCACTGATTGATTGGTTCAGCCGACTACTCTGACAAGGTACTTGATCTGTGCGTTATCTATCGCTATTAGATGGAAGTTAAGAGTTACGAGAGGGTTATAGTAAGTTAAGAAAATTGTAACGAACAACGTACTTCAGTATAGCACTCGTCTGATTTGGCACTATTTACCAGGTAAGTGCAAGTATGGAACAGGTTTTATTTAAATTATCGATTATCGAAGGTAATTAAACAAACTCTCTTCGAAAAGATGTCTGGCGTTGTTTGGCTTCTATTACTTTATCTTCATCAGTTTTCACCAGTCCATTTTCCATTTATTCTATTCACATGAAATTTCTAGCAAAAAACTTAACACTCGTCAGCTCCTAACTTAATCCAAGTCGCTATGTGAACCAATTGTGACCTTCCACGCCCCATACTCAAAGATTGCGTTTCTCATAAATCAATGGCTACTGAGATTTATTTCCTGTTACACCCCATACCTCTCTCATTAAAATGTTAATAGTTAGTTACTACTTAACAAGTTATTTGTTATGTAAGCTCAGTGGTGACCAACAAAATAATGCTTTTAGTGTTGACCTAAATGTTCCTTTGTGTTAATTTATTATTTGTTTAATTTCATAATTATTGTTAAACGCATGTTAAATGCTACGGAATTTCCAGAGTCATTTAGTTCAAGATCATGTTGTTGCACCTTTATTTTTGTAAGGTTACTTTTAGTTTCGTTTACAACGTGATTAATGGGTAAGAATAGCTATGAAAGGAATTAGACATCACGGTCTATGACAAAGTAAATGAAATTAAAACTGGAACTAAAATTTTTCCGAAACATAGTTTTGACACACCCTTTTGTGGGATATCGATATCCTAACGCTAAAATGAATATAACTTTTTTGCACAATGAATCCTACCCCGATATTTACAGAAAATAGTCATAAATTACTCTGCCTTGAGTGGGGTTGGGCCACAATGGGACACTATGGGAATTTTGTCCCAACGTGGCCCAACACCCATCAGTTCACAAGCACGATACAGCACAGCAGGACAAACATGATATTAATATCATGCTTGTCCTGCTGTCCGAAATCTGGGCAGACTGAATTTAGTTTCCGACCGACACGATAAGAAGAAAACAGCTTAATATATTATTTTCGCACACTAATTAAAAAAAACCATCTCAACTTCAAGTCGCAGGCATAAGCTAGTAATTACGTAGATAAAGTCCACAAGTTGCCACACCACGGCACAGATACAGACGCCTAGACGTTCCTATCTATCTTACTTACACCCGACCAGATAACAATACGTATCGTACGGTAGCTACCATAGTTTGCAGCATGAGAACTGTTTCCGTCTAGCCTGGGTAACTCCGCGTAGTCGATGTTTTACAACGAAACCGCAGAAATATGGGCTTTTCTGTCGATGTGTATTATAGTTCCTGCTTCCACGCTATGATTTGTCTTCTGTTGTATTAGGGTAGTGATTTATGTGTGGATATTGTATTCAGCTTTCATAAAGGCTTTGCTTCAAAGCTTAGTTTCTTCATCTTAGTCGGAATCTTTGGTTGTAACTTTCATTTTGGTAATATTGACTAAAATGTCGTTATAATTTAGAAGCTAAATTTATCACACTACACACCATACAAATACAACGTCTGAACGTTAGTCAAAACCAGAAAATATTTTCACAAACCTTCGTAAACTTGACAATTTATTTTTTAATTTACTTAAGTAGTCTGGCTAAATGCGGGTGTACTGTAAGGTACACCTCTGCCTGACCCTTCGGGGATAACAGGCGTTATGTTAACTAGTTGCTAGTCCAGTAGACATTTGACATTTGTCTTCTAGGCAAGTGTTCTCCACCCTAGGCCGCATAATCGAGCTCTCGCATCAGGCGAATTGATTCCACACGAATTTCGTGTAAAAAAATAAAGATAAAGTAGAATAGAAACGAACGTACGAAATCACTTAACTCTGCACATCATTAAAGTCCTATTTAGGGTATAAATGTCGAACAACCGGCCTCCCCCCTTAGCTACTGATGAAGCCAAGTGAAGCCGCGTAGCGTGGTCCCCTTTGTACAGAAGCCAAGCACATCAAGCTACCCGAAACTGTAATATTTTCCCAATCAACCTCGAACCTAATTCTTTAACAATAAAGTTCAAAATATACTAAAGAAATTTGACAGATTGTTGTAGCTTGATGTGCTTGGCGTCTGTACAAAAGTTCCTATTCGCACAAAGCGTAATGAGGCCCACTATTACGCACTACACCAGTTCGCTTTCCGATGCAGTGCAGGCCACGTCCGGTTAGTGAATGACGTCACTGCTACTCTATGCACCACTTACCTAAATCATTATTGACGTATTTATAACAGTTACAGCATCCTTACTTTCGTGTTACGGAGGCGCGCAACTAATTGTTTGATAACAAATCAAATCATTTTATTATCAGGCTACCAAGCGCCATAGCAAAAATACATAAAATAATCTTTAACTAATACATATTAAAACCTTATTAAACTATCTATGTTATGATCGGCCGTTTTTTTTTAGTATGTTGGTGACTTTTGATGCAAAAAAATACATTAGTGTTTACTTAAATTTTTGTTCTGTGAGAAAATATGTTGTAAAGGTACTGTTAACCGCACAGCAGTGGTAACAAAATTGCCCTTTCTGCTATGGTATGTCATAAAGGCGCTCTCACTGTGGATTTGATACCACGAGACTATACCTATTTGAATGAAAATGTCGGTATCCAATACCTAAACAGTTAGTAATTTGATTAAGCATAAGTAATAAAGGATACAATAAAAAAAAAACTTGTATCAGCATCACAACACAATAAAATCAGGCATCAGCAACAAAATTTTGGCGGAACCAAGAGTTCATTTGAAAAAAAAATTTGGTTAGGTCCAAACCCAAAATAGTTTGATAATGGTCCAGTCCACGATCCAAGACACTGCATATCCAATGTTACTATTCCAAGCTCTATTAACGACATCAAAACTAATTCCATCAAATTCCCAACTTCGAATGTTTGGACGAACGCCAGACTTCCTAATTCCTTAGTCGAAAGTAAAACGTTATCTACATGGTTCCGACTACCGATTCGATCACGATTATCGATTTACTTTCACTTCAGGTATCTCTCTATCTGCATCAAACACCTAATCGAATGCTTCAATCAACATCTTGTATAGATAATGCACTTATTTCTATCAGGCGTTTGAAAAACATTGTTGAGAACATGCGTTTTTTTTAATGGGCTATTGATTACTTGAGTCGACAGAGTATCTATCCAGATAACGGAATATAACTCACATACCGTAACATTACGCCTGTAATGTTATGGTATGTGAGTTATATTCCGTAAGTAAGGTAAGGCAGAGGTGTACCTAATAGTAGGTAAACCCACATTTCGCCGGTTTTGTTTTAAGACCCATGTAATAGGGGGTGAGCCTACTGCCATCAACCGGTAAAATCGAAATTCCGAGGCTGCTACTGAGTAATTCCTGATGGAAATACCCAATAACATTTTGCTCGACCCGGGAATCGAATCCAGGACTTCATGCTCAGCAGTCACACTTGCGACTACAAGACCAGCGATACAGAACGGAATATTATTTTGTTATAATACTAATCTATATAGTTAGTAGACTACTGGAGTCTGGACATAGGATATTGTGTTGCTACTTGGCAGAGTGTGTCTGCCAAGCAGCACCACAACACCCTGACCTGATCTTCCGCGTCCATTCGGTCCCAGCCACCATTTTAAATTCGTCGGTCTATCTAGCTGGAGGTTTCTCACGCTACGCTTGCCATTAAGAGGTTGTCACTCCAGGAGTCATTTGCTCCCATCGGCCATCCGTTCTTCAACAAAAAACCGATCAACTGCCACTTTGGCCAGATTGCTTAATTTGCAAGCAATGTCGGTAACTCCAGTTCCTTTCCAGATATTTCTGCCTAGCATATATACTCTATCAAACAGCCTAGTTTCTACTTTCTCATTGGTACTTCCATCAGAAACTCATAAACATGGCCCCCAACGATTACGGAATCAATAAAATGTTCACACATCACTGTCCATAGCCCAGATACCCCATAAGGTGTGGCCGTGATTTCGACACACCGTCGGCATCGTTATAATGATAATATTCTTTATACAAATAATATTTTATAGCTATCACTGGATGTGACAATAGAAAATTAAAAACTTTAGTTTAATACCTTTTTTACTTAACTTATAGAAAGGTACTAAAGACACGACTTTCGGTTTGGAATTTAGATTCGAAAATCAAATTGACTTTTTTTGAAATCATTAGGAATCAACAATAGTACTATAGAAAGCATTGTCACGAACGAATGACTAAAATTGAGATGGAACAATCCGAGAACCGAGTTGAAGTCGCTTAACTAAGAGGACCAGTTTTTTTTTATATTAGATGGGCTTACTCTTGAGCTCAATCTTGTCCTGAGAACAGAGATGAAGTCGACGATGGAACGAGCTAACTCAAAAGAAGCCTATTATCTCGCGACTTAAATAGATTGGGGTCATTTGAACTCGGGAACCCCGACGCAGGCAGGAGATACCACTCCTTGGCAGTGCGCATGATAAAAGATGTAACAAAGCGTTTCGTGCGATAGTGTGGAAAATCGACGAGGTATGGGTGATAACCTGCAGTACGTCTGAACTCCCGATGGAAGAAGGGAAATGGTAGAATGAGCCCGTGGAATCATTTAATGAAAAATAGATTGTTAGTTCTAGCTAACAATGTATTTTTCGTGATTTAAATATAAATAATGTGATAAGCCTTCACTGAACTGGTTCCATAAGGTACCACTCTCATTAAAAATGCTTTTACAAGTGACTTCCAGAATTTACTGTACATCGGTGTATCATCAGACGATGTTGTTGCACTAATGTGGATGCAGCGCTGCGTGAAACCCATGGGTGGCGCTGTTAACCCAATTTCAACTTGTATGGCACACAATAGGGACGCGTTTCGCATCACACACTACACCAACCAAGGATATGGTGGAAAATCATTGTAAGCTCGCGGAAAGGGAAACTTCACAGAGATTGCTGTTATATGAGCGTGAATTTGTTACTAAATGGTTGAAGTAGTTCAAGGATGGTCAATGTACTTAATGTTCTAGAAAATAGAGGGTAGTTTTGCATTTGAAGTTCACAGCACTGTTGGATTAAAGTATCGGACTGTTAATCTGTGAGACTAGACTTAGCATTTCCTACGTGGTAAGGAAGGACAGGACGTTAGCTTTGGCGATTCATTCTAAATTCCCATCCGAAGCAACTGATTTCTTCATTCTTCTTATTTCTTCTTGCTACGGAAATAGCGGTTTAAATGCAGCCAGCAAATTGAGTAACTTTCAATTATTCAATATCTAGCATTTTTACCCGACTGCGCGACACCAAAGGCAGGTTCTTCACGCTTATCTACACTCGAAGCATCGTAACGGCTAGATAGATTTTAATATTTATGAAGTGTTATGTGATAGGTTTTAATTGCGAGATGGTATAGAGTAAGTTTTGTTTTCATAAAATCAAAATGCCAGCCGTTCAATACGCGCAATAGAGTTAGAGATTTAAAAAAAAACCATTGGTAAAATGTTCTACCTTGAAACATGCGACATAAATTCGCTTCGCCTCCGCCATATTGTAATGGCGACCGAATACTAATTGGCACATCGAAGTAAACTCACGAACACCATCAAAGGTCCCATTGTCAAGGTATATTATAGGTATCGAATATCAAGAGGTTTTTGCTTTATTTGAGAAATGATAATGTGAAACGTGTTGAAATGGGAAAAAATATGGCGACTCATTTTAAATGATGACAAATAATAAAATTCGCATTGAAGTGAGAACATTTTTATTATGTGTAGTAAGTATACTCTTAAATTGCTATTAAAATCAAAATTGCTCTTGCAGTAAAAAAAAACTAACTTATTTTTTGTCCTCTCAAATAGCTGTTTCATTTAAACCGTTCTCTTCAACAAATAAGAACAATTTGAAAGTAATTTATAGTTGTCAAAATTAACTATCAATTTATGTAATACACACTATTGAATGTTACATAAAATGTTGTGTCGAATCCGTACGAAACACAACAATTACACATACAGTTGAGACGTTGTGATGATAAACGTATTTGTTTGTGGTGATGCGCAGGCGCAGCTGAGCCCCTCTGATTTCTCCGATTAAAGAATTAAGTTTGATACATAAAAACGAATATGCCAGAGATTCTCGTCAGGAAAACTAGCAACAACTGTCGGGCAGTAACCCATCAGACTCAATACCCGACTGTTTAAACGATCCTCCCTCTTCAATCGGGAATGAGGAACATTACACCCTGTTCCTTATACCCCTAAACCTTCATAGTTATCGCTGATAAGATGTCACTTTGTATAATCTTAACATTGAGATATTGGTACTTCTTCTTTTGCTTTCACTGGTTCCAAGTGGTTATTTCTCGACGGCATGTAAAGCCAAGTCAGAGGCCTTAAAACTCTGACACCAGGTTCGGAACTAACCACACGATAAAGAAGAATGGTTCCGAGTTGCTTGGTCTGCGCAAAAAGCTTAAATCTTTAATTATTTATTTTCAGTAGTCATGACACAATTCACTTTTGTCACATAAAATATTTTATCCCACACCACAGTCAATCCTTGTCTCCCTAGGAATCCTCCCACCCCATCCCTCTGCCCTCCATTCATAAAATAAAAAATAAGTTAAATTATATAGAGAGAGATATGAATTTCTTTACACTCTATAACTTATAATAGTAGCCCATTCAAATATACTGATAATAATATTTATAATTTTAATATTATGGTCATAAATTATGAACTGTCGTAATATTCTAATGTCGCCTACGCGCTTCCACGCCTCGAATTTGATATGTATCAAAACAACATACTTGTACATGAACAAATCTCTCTAAGAAATACCCACGTCTTAAACTCATTGTTATATATGTACCATCTACCATCGTGTTTCCAGAATATTACAGAAATGACAATCAGTAACTATTGTAAAATATATGAAACTATTTTTTGGAGTAAAACTGTAAGTTACTAATAAATACAAAGCGAAATAGTATCTCACTAGGCGGCTATGGAAAACCCGGTACTCCTCAAATTGAAAACCACTAAACTTGCAACAGAAAAATATTTAACAAAAAAAAAACGAAGATTAAACGGCACAAATTCGACAAAAATTCTCCACTAAAGAATTTTAATCGTCTCAACACGGCCCAAATCTTTATTAATCCAAAAGTCTTCAAAGATCCAAATCTCACGAGCCAGTAATGTTAATCTCTCCGTTACTTCCTAGTCCTATTTAAATATCCCAAGTTATAAATACGAAGACAGCTGCCGCAACGCCGCCCATGGTGAAAACAAAACACCATGACGGGATAATGGCCGTGACGACTGATTCCAATGCGCGCTGCTCGATGGATATAACAGACACCATAAAGAGGGCGGCGATGAGAAGCCCCGAATGGAGGAATTGATGGGGAAATAGTAAGTAGGGCATAAATATGGAATGCATAGGATGTTTGCACTTAAGAATGTGTTTATGGGCAGAAAGTGATAAATCTTGGTGAACAAGAAAGACACCCTAATACAGGACTAGGGCATTTGTTGGGGATATTATGTGGAGTTTTCCCAAAAGCCAAAACCATTATAAATTATAACACAATATATAGGCTTGAATGAGGCATTTTTTTCCTGATTCTAACAAAAACGACGAACTTAAAGGCAGCTTTTACATTAGACCTAGACCCACGGCCACGTCTACGTCTATTGTAGTCAAGACGTGACGATAACGTGATGGCTAGCAACGGGGACACCAATTTTAAAGACATTCAATTATGAACCATTCAGAAAATCCAATTTGTCACTCAAAATTTTAGAAATACGATACTTATCAAATCCTCAAAAAATATCCATCGCCGACTTTCACATAGCAACAATAAGTTGATTTGATAAAGAAAGTGCATAAAAAGGTCCCACATCGCATAAAAAATAAATATTCCACTTTCATCGATATCGTTGCGCTCTTATGCATAATAAAAGTAAAAATAAACTAAATTATTGAGTTTATTTTAGTTAAAAACCCACTTATGAATGTGAATGGTCCGAGAATGGTGGTGGGACTGCCACCTGCGGAGCTGAGCATGTCTGCTACAATAATGCGTACATTTTAGTAGCACTTGAGAGGAGATGCAAAAGATACAGTACTAAGCTATTTATGAACAGGTAAATTGTAGATATTGGAAACTATGGAACCGTCTTAGGGTTACTATGTCGGAGAACTGTAAAGAAGAGGCAGCCTGTTTGTCATTGCGAAAAGTGAAACTTATGAAGAAGTCCACATAGGCCATTTTGGGACACGTCACAATAATTAATTATGTAGCATAATAGACAGAAAATCGGTGATATTGGCTTTACTTTTGCCAAAACACCAACGATCGATGATCGCGGTCTTTTGTAAGAATAAACGATATATATACATGGTTAAAGTTAAGTCGTTTTAATCCTCTTAAGGGGTCATTGTACTCATTATAACAAACAACTTTTACTATGGGACCAACCCTGAAATCGCGTAAAAAAATCAGCTGTTCAGTACATTTATGTTCGCATAACTCGTCAAAATTTTCTGAACAGCTGATTTTTTTCCCATAGTAAAAGTTGTTCGTTATAATTAATACAATGACCCCTTAAGAGGATTAAAACGACTTAAATTTAACCATGTATATATATACATACATATATATAGCCCATCTATGTTAACAAATGCATTTCAATAGCGCCAGAGAATTTAATTAAACTAGTAGCTAAAAGCGTCAAACTTAAAAGCTGTTCAAAATAGGAACATTCTCGTCCTTTACGTAATACACTCAGAATTAATGAGTTGACAGATTAGTTCGACAAATTAGAGCAGTTCAGTTCATTATTATTTTTAGCTCTAAGACCACACAACCAAAATATGCTATTAGAGGGAACCAATCGACTTCACAATTGAACGTTAAGGATAAAAGCTTCTGTTCGTAATGGCCTTTAACTTAAGTGGCAGCTTTTAAGGAAATTAAACTGCTACTGTAACGTTTATTTCAAATTAACGAATTGTCAACAGCTGTCATACAAGATTCCAGTGAATCTAGAAGTGAACTTCGTGCTGCAATACGTGATGCTGCGTATTGCAAGACTGAATATTATCAAAATCTGACAAAACATGATCATCGAAAATGTTGGAATAATCTTATCAACAGTAATTCATGGTCCTGATGGCGCTTGAATGGCATTAAAGGAAGGTGCTGTCGGTACAAAAATATTGAAATTGTCTATGACAATTGTATTTAAAAAACAAAATGGTGGAATTTCGATTAAAGAACCATTCAGCACCATAGTCAACAGTTATGTGGCTTTCAGTAAGTCCACAATGAGATTAGAATGCAAACAATCTTTATAAGTTATTGGAAAAAAAATACCCTGAACGCAGTCATAATTTATACGCTGATCTTATCTCACTGGTAGAACTCAGCTCAAAAATAATCATAAAAATATTCCACATACCGACAGTACCGACACGCGTCAATATACAAGTGCTCTTCCGGCATTATTACAGAATAACCAAAAAAAAAACTTATACCGGTGAAGGGCCTCCGAGCTTTAACATGTAAACAATATAACAGAAAGCTTCCGTTGAGAAGATGCAAATAATGTAACAATTAAATAATACGTCATAATGTGGATCGTTCATTCTTGTCTCGTTATTGCTTTCTATTGGCGAGAGAAAAAGTAAAATGGAACATATTGGCGAAAAAGGCGGGATGAGTTGGACTCGCTTAATAAAGACTGATTACAAATAGCCCTTGATAAAGAGAAGTGGAATATGAGTAGCAAGGATTTTGTCCCGCAGTGAAACTAAATAAAACGTATCAAATAAATAGACGATGAGTGTGTCAATGATACTTTGGAAGTATTGATTTGGTTAATAGAGGAACATGGATGATGGAGGACATGTGGAAGTTGCAGACTGGATTAGCTAAAGAGAGTAAACTTCAAGAAGAAATGGCTCGCAGAAACCAAAACGACAGTTCAATTTTGGAAAAAAGGGTAAGAAGTGCATAAAAAGTGATGAGTAAATCATTACAAATAGTAGATAATACAATAATAAATGGTGTTGGTGACGACATTTCCAAAATTAAAAAAGCGAAAGTCGCATAACGAGATAGCTCCTGATGTTTCTATTATGAATGTTTACGATCTAGAAAAGCATAATATATGTTAAAATAAAGCTAAACCGCGTAACGTACCGGTTTCGCCATCAAAACCCATATCAGGATTATTTTGGATAACTTCGAAGGTGTGGTCTAACCACTATACTAGTTTATCATATACCGTATGTGGTCAGTCAAAGGTCTATGGGCATTTTTATTATTGTAAACAAATTATAAATATATATAAATTAAATGTGGTAATGGTACTTCAACACTGACACCATTTCATTTCTACCTGCAATCTAGTGGTTGCAGGTAGAAATGAAAGGGTGTCAGTTGAGGTAAACAAGAGGACAGTGGATTGAAAATTTCTCAGATGGATTTTCTTTTGTTTACCACAAGTTTTCTTCCATAACTTATCTATTTTATATCTCACACAGTTTCCTGCTCATTCAGCAAGAAAAGCGAAAACAACCAAATATCGGTATCTTCTAGACAATCTGCGAAAATATTTTCAAAATTTTCTAGAAATGTTTAACGTTTCTTCACAGACCAATTTATTTGATCAAATTACTTTTCAAGGGCAAACGTTTGGTCTACACTTAGTGTCAGCGTACAGGTGACCGCTCGTCGTTGGTGAAAACACTCGACTTTGAACTCCAACCAGCTCGAGCTTCATTATAATATCAGGCCAGCTGACAATGACGTGTGGTATACTGTATCTATCGGCTACGAATGCTACAATATGAACTTACAAGAGCGTAAGTTCGACATTTCACTTTCAACCTAAAGTACTCAACCTCATTCATTTTAGGACTGCGAAGCACGTCTGTTTCTTTTGGCTCGACTATGTTTAGCCATTCGCCTTTATTAACGTGAACAGTCACCATTATTAATGTGACCTGGATGAGAACTTCTAAATTATAGTACCTTCACAACCATAAACCTCGAAGCAAACTCGATAACCCTCGCCAATTCAGATAACAATTACGTCTTCAAGTATTGACAGTGACATCACAGCCTCGTAACATGTACTCTATTTAATGAACACGTGTCAAACTGATTAATTCCGTGCGAATTACACGTAAGGCATGTGTAAAATTACTGTAATTGAACATTTTGTCTTGTGCCATATCTATTAGTTGGAGTTTAATCTATGTCGATTGCTATGCTGGTTAATTGAACTCAATGTATACGTTCAAATTGTCTTTTACTTTGGGACTATCAACAATCTGCCAATCTTTGTTCTAATGAGATAACTACTCATCGCATGACGTCCCTTAAGAGTTAGGTCAGTTTTCCTAGGCGTCATGAACCCGACCATCCCAGTAACATTGTCCTCAATAAGTCATTGCACAGACCGAGTCAGTTCTTGCAAAAATACTGCAATCCTGTAGGTCAATCCAAATATTGGATTTAGTCATTACCAACTGCATTCATAATACCTGTTAACTGCGCTTAACTGGAACTTTTTAAAATTCTCATTATGTCAGCTTTAATCTTCAATATCGGACGCCAATCTATTAAAAAACATTCTAGAAAGATCAACTTACAGGTAAAACCACACATTCCAATGGGTTTGTACGTAGGTAGAGAAACTTTCGAAAGATTTTCAAAGAGGTGAAACCTGTGTAAGTTTATAATTAAAAAAATAAAACAATCATTAGGAAACAGACTGGCTTGTGGAAGCTGCTTGCAAAAGAAATGCCACATAAAGCAGAAAGGACTATTTGAAAGCCAAACCACAGTTCAGTTAACATAAAAGTAACAGACGCTGGATAGCTAAATTCTGCATAGGTAAGAGCTGCAGTTTAATAGAGTTAGACACATTACACTTTCCCGCCATGTTTATAAACATTTGCAGCATCGCCACCCCCACACATGTGTAGGAGGCGCATAACCTATTATATGAAAGATACCATTTCCTCGAGGTGTGCATATGAATATGTAGATATAATAGAGCGGTCAATGTAACGAGTAAACGATTCTGTTACCGATCGATGGAAATGAGACTGTACGAGTGAACGGACCAAGATTATGAAAGGGGCATGCCAAGTCACCATAGTAATTTAGGCCCCCAGTGCACACATATAAAAATTCATGATAATAATAGAGAGCAATTCTAATAATTTATTCGTAAAAGAATTTATTTACAAAAAACTTAGCATTTCAAAGATATTAAGGTTCTTATATTTCATCAATACTGATTATGTTAAATATCACATAGTACTTTATTTTGATTAATTAATGAGCATAATCAACTGGGAGTTAAATAATACAAAATACATTGTAGTTTTACATCTTTATTCATTTAGTTCATCATCATATACTACTAAAACATCATCCAAAAATTGTGCCGGTGGAAAAATATTACTCTGATGCCGTGCCCATCCTAAGTACCAAATCACTGTCATGACGTGGGCGCAGCATCCTACAGTACGGCGGCCGGCAATACAGTTACAGCAATACTGCTGTATTGCTGCGCGGCCTGTGTTAACAGTGTTGACTAAAACATCCACAAAGTATACTTTGCGATTAACATGACGACTTGCGATTCTGGCCCTCACCAGTGAACAGTTTTGTCCAAATATATTGCCATTCATAATTCTATTTCTAGCATTAGTGCACACTTCAATACGGTATGTTCCGTTAAATCTTATGTGCTCACCATAGTAAGAGCGAGCTTGTTTGAGTTGGTAAGTCCCATATGCAACCAGAATTAAATCACTTATATTTAATAAAGGAAATTCTGTTAGATTTTCATGACTGACAGTAATGTTTTGAAAATCTGCCCTACTTCTATTAAGATTGTGATCCCGAACATATTCTGACAGATCATTATTTACATGCATATTTTGGTTTACTATTTGCAATATTTGAGCAGCATCTTCTCTGTCCTGTAATCTCAAATGGTACTTGTTTATAAGAGCACCAGCCACAGAGAAATCTATCATAATATGCTTGGAAGCCCTGTTGAAAAATGCTTGTCTAAATATTTTAAACTTAGTTTTAAAAATGCCGTTTACCACTTCTACCACCCATCGACATAATGTGACTGCTCTTGTCTTGTTAGCGTCCCTTGTAGAAAGTTGTGTCTCACCCTCTTCTAGAGACAAGGGCACATGTACATTGTAACCACAACTCTCCAATAATGCCAATGAGTCCCTAAAGCCTCTGTCCAAAATAAACACATCCCCCATTTGGAAAAATTGTCGCACAGGGCTATTTTCATTTGAAAATTCTTTATTAATTATATCAGCATCAGTTGTTGTTGCAGGATAAGGACCAAATATGTCAATAATATAACCATCACTGCATACAAATAAAAAAGGTTTAACTAAATTGCGGTATTTATGTAAAGAGTAAGTCTTTTTTTGATACCAGTAATTGGAGCTTTTTTCTATATAGATATATGTGCCATCAGCAATTACAATTGGTGTCCTATCTGCCCCTCCAAAAAGACCATTAGGAATCATAAGATTCCTCCTAGAGATATCTTCTCTTGTAATATGACCCAACCCAAGGTTTCTGGGAACAAAGTCCTGATGCAATATTTCACGAGCTGTATTCATTAACTTTTCTAGTGTGCTCCTGGGCACTCGCAATAAAGATGCAATACGTTCGTTACTATCCCCTGTTCTTAATTTCATTAAATAGGCTGCAAGTGCAAAAGCTCCTCTATGTCTGCCTGATAATCTTGGAACTTCTGTTAGAATTTGCTCAAATTGCTGTTTGGAAAAGCCTAAACAATAATGAACAATATGATCTGGCATAGTCTGAATGTTTTCGAAATCTAAATGCATTAACATATTATCTTTCAGTAAAGAAATTATTTCTTCCATTTGCTCTGAGCTAAATGTTCTAAGAGGATTAAGTACTGATTGAACCAATAAATCCCATGAATTACTGGCCAAGTGATAGGAGCAGATTCTACAATCTGAAGGCACATAGTAATTATAATCGCAAAGTAAACTCACGCGTAGTGATGCTGGGACTAAAAGTCTTTCAGTACTGTTGCAACCAGGGAAAAAACATTGCCGTTGTGTACTTGGTGCCCGTATATAGTTTGGTAGTAGTGTGTGGTTATTAGCCGGTGTATCTGCATTTCTTTCTTCTGCTTGTGTAGAAGCCACAGTTTCTGCCTCAGATTCAAGAGAAGGACTGTGTCTTGTTGCTTCAGGTTCTCGTTCTAAAGCAGAACGCGATGCTGCTCTGTCAGTCCTTCGCCAACAGGTATGACAGAGAAGTGTTGTTCTTGTCAACTGCAATAAAAAACAAACCGCTGATGTAATAAAATATTATAACAAAATTATTTTATGTTTTTAGTTTTACAATTAGATTATAACCAAAAGATATTACACTATACAAAAATTATATTACCTGGCGAGGTGCTATCTGTTGGGCAACTATATTTCTAATAGCAGCTTCACGTGTAGTGTTTGTATTCAGTGTATGTGATCGTTTCCTTAAGAGTGATGTGCCACAGCTGACACATACATTTACATGACCAACATTAGGCTCAGATCTTGTTGGATGTCGTATCTCATCCCAAGCATTGGTCCAACATGCATGGCACACTAGACTATCACAGGAAACTTGCACCTAAAAGAAAAGGTGAGAGAAGTTTTAAAGTCAGCACTAAAAATACGTCTAGAATAGTATTTGTTATATAAAGATTTCCAATAAATTCGTATATTATTGTTTACCTGGCCATTCCATCGTTGTATAAGACGTCGAACTTCAGCGATTTCCAAAGTATGTCTTCGCATTCTGGATACGTTCAAACCGCAGTTTACACAACGTAGATCACCACTTACAGCAGTAGATGGTAACTGTTGTGAACAACTAGGTCCAGAGTGAATGCCGGGTTCGTCGGTCGAAGCGTCTAATATCAAATCCAAGTTGTCGCCAGTCATCATGAGTAGCGGGAACAGAATCCATTATCAGGCCGTGGTCGTCAGGTATGGGAGAATCGTCAGAGTCAGTATTCATGGGCAAAAGTAGTCAATTTAAACCGCAATAAATATACACAAGTCGCAAGCGCCGCAATGGAGTTGCAAACAAGCAATGATTTTGACATTTACGTTTTCCGGCAGCTGACAAGGTCAAGTTAGAATTGGTGTTGCCATAAAAAAGTGCAAAAAATCGATAGATCGATTAAAGTTTTTTTTTTATTTAATACTAAGAGATCTCTAAAAATAAAAATAGAAATAATAATAATATTTATTAAAGGGGATTTCTGTGATTTGTAATGTAGGTATATAAAATATGAAGAAAATGAACAGTGTTTAATAATAAATGTAGACTATTTATTCCGATTAATTACCTGTCAACATTTTTTTGTAAGGACAACATTTTGAAATTCATTTTTATTCAAGCTCTATTAGTTTAGTCGTTTTAATATTTAATATTTTTGAAAAAAAGTTGCCGACTTGCACAGACTAATGAATACGTGGAACACATGGGAAAAATATTAACAAATTTTTTTAGTTAAACCAATCCGTTGTGCGACGCTGGGCCTAAAATTGTCATTCCCCTTTATTGCAGATATGATATGACAAGAACCCTGAAGAAAGATTTGCTAAATCTTTCTTCTTCAAGGCTCTTAGGCTCGGCTTCCACCAAAGCGGAGACTAAGGGAGCGATGCAAAGACAATCAATCAATCTTTATTTGTGAACACAGGTATTACGTCCTACCGATGAAATTGGTGTAAGTATAAATTTTAGTGTTTTATAGACGTGCATGATTCAACGAATCACAGGAAAGATGCTGTTGTTTATGGTCGATTTCGGCACGTTTGCTATACGTATCACTGCTCTGGTGGAAACTAGGCCTTAGAGTGTAGATAAAACCTGATTCTAAAAAACTTTTTTGCAAAAAAAAACCGACTTCCAAAAAAAACACTAAAAAGTGGAAAATAACTTTACTTTCGGAAGTCGGTGACTATTGTTTGTTTAATTGAATTTTTTGCCACGGACTTCCGAAAGTAAAGTTATTTTCCACTTTTTAGTGTTTTTTTGGAAGTCGGTTTTTTTTTTCTACGGGACCAATGGGGAAATAGATTCATTCATTCAGATAAAAGAAGAATTTATCAAATCGGTTCATAAATGACGGAGATTTGAGGTAACAAACACAAAAAAAAAACATACAACCGAATTGAGAACCTCCTCCTTTTTTTGAAGTCGGTTATAAACTACTACGTCTTTCTACATAATTATTTGGTTTCCCGTGAAACAGGAAACTCTCAATGCGGAATTGAGACGTCTTCTCACCGAAAGTATTATATTAGTTTAAAAAATCCCATCATTCAATGTCACCATCAAAGAAATGTCGATTCTGTGTTATTATGCCATAGACTTCAACACTCCAGGTTACTATAAGGAAATGATTAATATTAATAGCATTATCGACGACAGATCTCAGTAGCGGTTAAATTTCGCATTTTCTATGTATAGGTGTACTATTATGTAGTCTGTGGTATAGAAACAATAATATGTCGCAGTCGCAACAAGAATAAACGATCTGTGGGCTTTTATCACTGAAAAAACTTACTCGGTCGCGTCAAAATAAAATTATTTGTATGGAATAATTATTGTGTGTCCCATTTTTGTCACCAGAGATTGCTAAATTAATTTCAGTACATTTTGAAGATCGAATAGGTATAAACAAACGCAACAGAGCCTTAGAAAAAAATATATGTACATATAATAAAATGGGTCTGGCTGAAGGCTTAACTCTCACCCACAAGATTGCCCTATTAAGCAGACGACAACCTTCAAGGTTGCCAAGTGAGACGCCATTTATAAAAAAAAACTCGTAAAATTGACGGAATATAAGGAAATTGATAAAACGTCCAGATAAGTGATCGATTGGTCCTTGTTTTAGTTTCAAGGTCGGCTCTGTGTGTATCAACTATTTATTATGTTAATGAACGATCGATAAGCTTCCAGTTTTTTTTTTTCATAAATAATTGAAAATTAATTAGAACAAATTAACTAACGCTAACTATGTTGTCAATATTTTGTGTCAACATTTCAAAGTCTGATCGGATTCTAATTGTAGCGTTGGCGTTCTCTAAGTGGAAAAAGCAGGATTTATAATGTATGTATGTATTTCAATCTTCAAAGACTGCATAAACAGATAAGACAATTTTCAAAAAATCTCGTTTTAATATTATCGCAATTGTTACATCTACCTTTCTATCGAATATATTATTTCGCAATCGCAAAATCTCTCTCGTTTTATGAAATTCTAGAAATTCAACCTAGATTGGTTTCTAAACTTGAATAGAAATTGCTCATTTTAACATTTCACTCATTCACTAAGTACCTATTTGAATATTTTTTGTTTTTAAAAGCTTTATGCACAAGGCTGCCATTTGTACAGCGTTCATGAGAAAAGTGTCGACATATCTAAGGGTATGATTCAAACCATCAAACTGAACCTTTTCCATGGAACAAATATCGTAATCACCATTGACCCAGCATATAAAACTATTTCTGGTTTTACATCCGTAACCTCACTAATCTAGCTCCAGTTGAAAACCAGCGTCGGGCACTAGTTGGCCGGCATTTTGCTGAACTAGACCTATTTTGGCGCAGCCGTGAGGCACACAGTGTTAAATTTTTGGTTAAGTTTTAACCAAATTAAGTTTTTTTGTTTTGTATTTTATTATTTTTTTTTATATGTATTGTGTGCCAAATAAATGTAATAAATCTTTATTTCTTTTAATCGCGGAAAAATCATCTGTCCCATACATTTGGGTCGAGTAGGAATTGAAGTTTTGTCTAGGGTTATAACACAAAAAAAAATATATAATATATGGCCATAAATATGATATAATGGTAAATATGACCGCACCACTCCGATACTTGTTGTATGTTATGTAACAGGTTGCTGTACGTTAAGTTCACACGAAGACAGTCGATCGATCGTCCATTATGCTGGTCACATACAATTGGCACTCAAGTTCAAGCTAAATGAATGTGACCCGCATTATGTGCGCTAATCCGACTGGTATTAAGTCCCGTGTGAACTGAACTAGGGTTCAGTTATCCTTGGATATCCTTCCTTGCTATGTCTAATTAGATCAACGATCCCTTACTCAAACGTTTTTTTTTTTTTGCATATTTAACAAGTCTCCACGCAATGGGTGCCTGAGGATAGACGTCGCCGCCGAGGTTGGCCCAGAACGAGGTGGCGAGATGACCTGGACACGGACGTTCGAGGTGGAGTACCTGAGAAGATGTGGGGGAGGCCTTTGCCCAGCAGTAGGACATTAACGGCTAGTAAAAAACACATTACACCTGTAATCCCCGGATTAGGCAAAGGTGTATCTAATAGTACAACCACATTTAGTCACTTACGTTTTAGTCCCAAGTTATACCGGGCCAGCCTATTACCATCGACCGGGCACAAATCCAGACTTCGGGCTACTGCTGAGAGATTTCAGATAGAAGAACCCAACAACAATTTTTTTAACCCAAAAACAGAATGGTGTGCAAAGATAGGTGACACGATAAGAAAAACATCGTCACTTCCGGAAAAATACAAAACAATTTGTTTACGTTCACCTTAATTAATCGAATAGGTAGTGTTTACACACGTAAAGTAGCTGATGCGTATCACCAGTTGAATCGAATGAAAGTGAAACGTATTCAGCTGATTTATCCACTAGATATATATACAAAGTACCTAAACATGTTAAACTGTCTCAGGGGACCGGTAAAGCGCTAATTGTGTCATTGGTTTCTTGTAAATGTAGAGAGGAAGGTTATTTTCAATTTTATGGTGGTTCCATCCCATGCATTTTCAGTCCTACATGAGTGGAAATTAAGATGGTTGGTAAGGAAGTTTTGAAGTGAACAAACGAATAAGTCATTTTTAAAATAACAAAAGACACTCGGAAGTGTTCCGAGTACAAAATACGTGTAAATCGAAATCGTCACTATTTCCTGGCGTTTGCTCCTTAAACTTACAACATACAATGTACCGGAAGTGAATAGATTAAAATGAAACTTTCCCACTCCTATCGATGAAACAGCTACTAAAGCTTTTCAATGTGGCATGTTTATTTGACAGGATGTAATATGGTTCAGTCATTCTTCTAATCGCCCCCGTTCAAATAAAACTGGGTACGATGCTCTTTTCCCGAAGCACACTGAAGGCCAGTTATTAAAAACTTATCTTTTTCAACATTTATTAACATATATAATAGCTTTTGCCCGCGACTTTGCCGTGGTTGAAATGATCAAGCAACGGACTGTTGCGATAAAAGGTAAGATAACCCACTTAGATCATGGTCCACCTGTCTTCATCATTCTCCTGTCCTTATCACAAATTATTTGGGGTCGTCGCAGCATGTTTTCGTCTTCCACACTTCTCTGATACTCGTCATCTCATCAGACACCTCCATTCTTGCCATATCGGCCTTCACGTAGTCCATCCATCGTTTCTTTGGTCCACCTGTATGCCATCGAAATCTGGCCTGCCATTTAAGCGTAAACAAGGTAACAGACAGAGTTACTTTCGCATTTGTTGTAATTATTTGTATGGATTCTTATTTTTTTTTGCCTTTCGTGTGAACAAGAATGTCGTATTCAGTGCACTATGATTCCGTTTCCAACACGGAAACGTCCATAATTATTGTCATGCAACGTTTTTTTTCCTGTGAGGAAAACGGAATAACTATATGTAGAAGCTAACAGTACAATATTTATTATTTCACCGTTATTAATAACTACATTGATCTATTTAAAGTCAAGGTTGCTGATGATTTAACCCATCATTTATGCTCAACACCGCTAGTTTTCCTTAGCTACGTCCATTTTGGTTTTTTTTTTTATGGACGGTTCACTTGATCGTGTAAGTGGACATTTTTCACGTGAAAAAATTCTAGTCATCATCGTTCGTCTATTAGTTTCCCCTCTATGTTGAGACCAGCTTCCAGTCAGTCAGTAACCTTATAAATCTAGCTAAATAGCACACTGCTAATTGGTTGATTTGGCAATCATAATAATTATAATCACGTCACATCACACTTGAATTTAAACTGCTTTCATTCTCAGCATTTTTTTTAAAAGGTATAGCAACATCGTAAAATCCTGCAAACATTAACCTCAAAGCAACCTTTTTACCGCAAAAAGTGCGATAACCTCAAATTTTCAGCGACCTTTTCCTTAAAAGTGTTACTTTCTTGCACTCTGCTCGACTTTCGACCACAATTACCTACATTTCCCTCTAAATGAGAGAATGAAACAAGTTATAAACATTGTTTTGGAAGCTTTGTACTCGGTGACTGGGTTAAGTGCATTCTCATGTACTGTAGATACCTATAGTATAAGTACTTAACTACAGTAGAGTACCATCGAAGACACAAGTGTGTGTGAGAATGTACAGTCATGGCAATTAATTGTTTTGCAGATTACCACACTAAACGTAAATTAAAGATGGCGTCATTTCATACGACATCAAAATATTTTTTGACACTTATGTAACGAAAAACAGACTGATAATTCAAATTATGCAAACTAGGCATCAATCACTAAAACTAGACGATCAAAAACTAATTTTGGCAGGAAATGCAAAAGCAGATCCATTAATTTAACAAGATAATTAACCCCAATCAATCAAAATACACGATTACTAACCACATTATGTATGCACTAATATAACAAGACGAATGACAAAACTAATTTAAATATGCGGAAATCGATGCAAACGGTTAAAAGTGGCGTAATACTGACATTAAAATATTGCTGATCAAGAAATTGGCGCCAAAAACTTTCACAGAAGGGCAAAGGAATTCGTTTTGCAATTCTAATTTCGAACATGATTTATTCGATTACGTCACGGAGGCCTGTTTACTCTCGAGCTAGTTCCTTGTACCTTTTCTCCAAGATTGTAAGTTCAAGTTACAAGCACAAACAGCCTAATGGCTGCCAAACGTAAACAAACATTCGTCTTTCTTGACACCAATGACATAACTTATTTGTTTCGCTCATTAATTGCTTCGATTACGATGCTCTTTAATTATTTTTTATGTAAATTTTCTTAATCGCAGTAATTAGTAATAAAAAGAGGACGTTTCGTTGCCATTTTCCATGTGTGTAACATTTACATTCTCTCACCGTTCAACGTGTGATTGTGACAACGTCGTAATTATTTTGCCCTAAACAAACATCGAGAAGGCTTTATGTAATAACGCGGACCCTAGCACCAAACTACATATTCACGTTAACTTTATTAAAAAAAAAACAAAAGTCTAATGACTTTTGATTCAAATTGGGCTGATCAGCACTATTTGAACGTCAAAATTTACAAAATACAGTCGGCAGTCCCCCAAAACGCCCACCCTTCGCCACTTCCAAGTGCTTAAAAAAGCTGCTGGGAAAAGGAAATGGCGAAACAGACTCCGCAGAAAAAAAATACTTCTACACAGTAACTAACAACATTAATAAACCGATGAGGCAAATTACTGTCCCCTTCGTTCCACATGACTAAATCATCGATTCCAACTCCAAATAGCTAAATTAAACCGATCGATCTCCCTTCTCGTAATTATTTGTTATAAATAAACAAACGAATACCCTTAATCATCGAGATAGTTCGATATACGACCGGCAATGCACATATTTATTAGTCATAATAGTGAGCGGTATAATCCAACTAGGAATTCACTTGGAGCTTGTGGGCGCCTCGATAATTGCATAGAATAAAAAATCGGTATAGAAGCGCTACTTATGTCATCATCTACCTAGCCTTTCCTAACTTTGTTGGGGTCGGCTTCCAGTCTAACCGGATGCAGCTGAATACCAATATTTTACATGGCGCGACTTCCTATCTGACCTCCACAACCCAGTCAGTACTGGGTAATACGATACTCCTTGGTAAGACTGGTTGTCAGACTTTGGGGCCACTGACTATCTGTAACGACTGTCAAAGATCTACAAATGACAGCCGGGACCAACGGCTTAACGTGCTTTCCGAGGCACGGAGGAAACTCGGTATGTAATGGGTGGTCACCCATCCACATACCAACCTAGGCAAGCGCGGCTTAACCTGAAGATTGATCTGATCTTATTATTTAGCCACGAGCTCCTCAAGCGAAGCGAAGCGCTACTTATGTACAATCAACGAAACTAATTGGTAAGCTTTTCTTTTGAATTAAATTGTTAGTAAATTCAAATCTTTCATTCTTTCAAAGTACTGCTGTCAGTGGCAGCAGTATTTTACTTTGTGCGTGTGATGATGCTGTTGAATGTTTAAATGTTTAATAGCACTAAGCGATGCGAATGCGTTACTTACATACGTCCCGAAATTAGAAGACTATAATGGTTCGCTTTCCGAACGAGAGCTTCTTTTCTGATACATTCTTCTTCTATGATACCTAATTGGTAAACTGTACTCAAGCTGAACCAAGTATTAGATAAAGGGTGTAATAAACGCTCAAATCGGAAAATATTAATGTTTTATTACACTTAATTGGCAGCCGAAACTTGAATTTAAATAACAAAACCTAACATTTTGTGTTGAATGCTAAACGGTGCTAAATATTTTAGTGCTTTTGCATTTTAGCAAATTAAACTGTGGTTTCTAATACCTTGTTTGACGTTATTATTCTTGCAGTACCTTCAAACCTTGGCTTTGGTGAAAGGCTATGTAATTTTGACGTACAAAAAAATTTGTTGATTTTTAGTCTAATGAATGAATTTTGATTTCGCTGTGTCAATGAAAAATGATATTCCTCGCCATTGAGCGATAAATCGAAGAATATAATATAACCTCTTATAAAAGCATGTCATTAAAAAATTATCTTGCCCTACCTATTTAGGAGTTTCTCTAAAGGGATCCATTTCCCCTTCTAGCGAAAACTGTACCACATTACCCGACCCTACGTTTTTTAAGCACGTGTAACAATTTAATTAACTAAGAAGCTTTTTCCTTCACGTCATGTAGGTACTTATATCTCGATCTCCCCTTTTGACATCATTCCATATGCATTTATTCGCAGGGGAAGTAGGTGGGTGGGTGCGGCCAAAATGTACAAACGACACGTTTAGTTTACATTCAGAACAGATAGGAGTTAAGTCTGGAATAATTACTTACTTGCAAATTTTCTTCAAGGCAACGTCCTCTTTCGGCAAGTTTCGTATGCATTTATTCTATAGGGTTGTAGGTGGGTAGGTGCGCCGAAATTGCACTAATAACTGTATTTAGAATATCAGACAATCGATACTAATTAATTGTAAATAATACGGTGAGAAATATGCGAAGGACTCGAATCGAAACGCTACGATTATTAATCGTAGAGGCGACGATCGAAATATTCGGGTGGGACTGGAATTTATTTGCCGAGGTGACAGATATGAAAAGTTGCTGAAACTGATTAATTAGGCATTTGTATTAAAGGCCATGTTTATTTACTGGCTATAATAATGTTATTTACAGCAATTATTATATCACATAAACATAACATCACGCTTGCAATTCCCGAGGAGTTAGGCAGAGGTGTACCCCACATTTCGCCAGTTATGTTTAAATCCATGTATTAGGGGGCGAGCTTATTCCCATCAACCGGGGACGAATCCAGACTCCGTAACAGCTACTGATAAATTCCTGAAGGAAAAGCCCAATGACACTGCCTAACCTGGAAACCCAGGACCATGTGCTCAGCAATCGTAATATTCGGCAGCAGCAGTCGTAATATTAGCAATATCTAGTATCTATCTTTAAACTCTAGGTACACGTATATAAAAAAGGTGGCTAAGTCAGACTGGATACGAAAGGTACAGGGTGCTGACGCACAGATTGGGAGACGCCTACATATGTCCAGCAGTGGACTGTGGTAGGTTGATTAACATTACCGTTTCCAATACTGTTATTTTAATAAAAACTTCGCTTACCGCGTCCACGTATGTATACGAGCAAACAGTGTTTACCTGAAAAGTCAAAATAAATATTAAGTACCAAGTAACCATCATTCAATAGTAACAATGCCATAAAAACAATAGAGAACGTAGGTAGGGCGTAACGTAGACATAAACAAATCGTACACTTTGGCGCCATAAAAAAGTCATGTTTTACGATAAAACACGGATCAAAACATTGACTTGTAACACGGAACACGCTTGACACACTATTATCATGTAAATGAAACACGTGCATACTGTATCAACCCTACTTGTGTGTGACTTATGTCAAAAAAACTGACAAGAGGTAGTTAGTGGCAATTATGTATGTGTGTGTCAACGACTCGCAACAGGAGGAGAAGGTCGTGCCTAAATAATAACAGCCACTCGGATCGATCTTCAGGTTAAGCCGCGCTCGTCTCGGTTGGTCCTTGGGTGGGTGACCACTCAATACATACTGAGTTTCCTCCGTGCCTCAGAAAACACGTGAAGCCTTTGGTCCCGGCTGTAGATTTTTGACAGTCGTTACGGGTAGTCAGTGGCCCGAAAGTCTGACAACCACAACTAGTCTTACCAATGGGTATCGTATTACCCTGTACTAATTGGGTTGTGGAGGTCAGATAGGCGCTCCATGTAAAATACTGGTATTCAGCTGCATCCGGTTAGACTGGAAGCCGACCCCAACATCGTTGGGAAAAGACTAGGCAGATAATGACTTCGAACTGGATTGACACAAGCTTTTTGGTAGCTTGGGTTAATTTAATACATTTTTGCCTTATCGATCCGATCCCTATCGCTAAAAGTAGTCACTTGTCTAAGCCCTAAGGTGTCGTTCAGCAGTTTCTATTCATCCTAATCCGACATATTTATTTGATCGAGTGGAAAATTAATTTACCTTTGTTTTTTCATATTTCTATCTGCGCAAGTTACAGGGTCGGAAAATATTATTACTACGGTCTATTTTTGGAAGGATGGATGATTACTTTCTTCAGTGTTTTAGCAGAAAATTGGATTGCGGCTTTGCGACATCCCGCCTTTTTTTAACAAGAAACGACGGATGGACTGTGTGAGGTATGATATGGCAAGAAAAAAGGTGTCTGTTGAGTTGATGAGTAATAGAAGAAATGTGTAAGAAGAAGATATGGGGCGCCGACCCCAAATAAATTGAGATAAGGGCACGAGAATAATGATAATAAGTATTCATGACCCATATAAGCGAAATAAAAAATATAGTTATTCTAAAATCGGGTGACGCCAGACGATTAACATCGCAGTCGAGAAAAAACACTCTTCGTATCACCCGATGTAACGATTAGATAAAGATAATTATGTAGGTATACGTTTTTTGTTGGGTCTAAGCAGCTAACCTTGCGTCTCGCGTCCTCTGGAATCTCGATCACCGCACCCACTTGTGGGCTGGGTTAAGTCAGCTTTGGAGTTCCGTTCCAATATGGTGATATGGTCGTCTTGGAATGTTTGTTATAAAGCAAAAAGCTAAGTAAATCTTAAGCAAAACCTACTAACAACCTGCCTGAATAATACGTCAAAATTATTCCATCAGCCGCAAATACGATGACTGGCGACGTCCACGAGCACAGCCCGCACTGGACGCGTGTGGTAGATTACAGTCCACTCTCTCACAGAGATGAGCCCTGTGTCCCAGAAGTAGTATTAAGCTGATTATTCAAATACGTGCATTTGGAAGAGACTGGCACAGGATTGACACGAGGAACCAAGGGTATTTTGCCCAGCAAGTCAAGTCAGTCTGTGAATTATGGTGGCAGTAAACAATGTAGATTGACAGCCGAAGCCAACATACTACATTGGAAATCGATGATTCAGAAGAGTCGTTCACCTGGCAACGTAACCAAGTCATACAAAGAAACAATTCATAACACACAAAAAAATCTACAAGCGATAAAAACAGATGAACATCGCGACCTAGCGACCTCCCAGCGGGACGCCAAGCTGCCAAGCTAGTGAAAGTGAACACATACCTTTGTTTTGCGAGCATATGGACTCTAGAGTAAATAAACAACAAAAGAAAACGTTAACGTCAAAGTTTTATCGCCTTTTAGAGACCCAGAAGGACCAAGTTGATATTATTGGTGCTTTGGCCTTTCCAAAGCACCAATTATATCAACTTGGTAAAGTATGTATTGTAACTGGCAGTATAAAACGCTTTATGACTTCTATTCTTAAGCTATATTTTTTTCTAAATGCCAAATAAACCTGGACCCACTAGATAGAAATTCCCAATGCTTTTCTTGAAAGGCATCGCAGATATGTATGTTTCCATCCTAGTGACAAAGGTGATAAAGAGGGGCCTTCAAAACGAAAGATAGAAACTCAGCTTGGCGGTAGAAATTATTACAGTGGTAATATTACCGGACGAGCTCCTTCATAGAGCCTTTACCTATTTTATTGTATCACGGGCTGGTGTCCGCAACTCCACGTCCAAAGCGCGTATTTTGCCTACGGGAGCTTACCTAATAGGAACACTGAAACGATGCCTGAAACAAAACATGATGTAAAGCGAATGTTCGATAGGGCGTAACAATTTACGGTATGCGTTAAAAATACGCTCTTGTGTTCATGTATATTTAGTAAAACAAACAGGAAAACAGCGGTTATATAGCTTATACACGCTGTAATTGGCGATGTTCACAGCGAAACGTGAGGTGAACATGAGAATTTATTAATGTTATATTATGGAAATATTTTCTGTTGTATCCAGCTGAGAGAAACGATTTATAAACAACGTAGGATTAATCGCATGTGTACAAATGAGTACACAAGCTATCTGCAATAGCCGAAAGCCCGAAATTCAACACAAGCAGATGGACGTAAAACTTAAAGCATCGACGGCAAAGACGCCTAAGGGTAAGTACCTATAATTGAGTTTAACACATTTTTAACATTTAATTACAACGTAAGATGCAGTTAGAAAATTGATAGTGATAAGTCAAGTATTAAAGCTTCCTCTCTCCTACTATTTCTATTTTTATTGCTGAGCCCAAAAGGGTGCTACGGCATAACTATATCTGTGATCCTAATGATCTCATAAATGGTAAATACAGATTGTACGATGTAATATTATATTATTAAGGCATAAGTTTTATTAAAAAGATGATAAAATAGAGTTTCTACTATCTCCCACCTCTCGTTCCACATTATGAGGAGCCACATTGTCTGCGAAATCCGGGTCTATTAAATGACGTCAAGATTCACGGCCTACCAAACAAAGTTGTGCTTTGCATACCAAACATACAGTCCCCTTTTACTGAGGAAGCATACATTTCGACAAGCTCGATGGTCTTTTATGTAAATAAAAATACGTTTGAACGGTGGAAAAAGCACAATTTATTTTAAAACACTTGAGGTTGTTGAAGTTTAAGGTCTAAAAATATTCCGATGGAATTCAAGACCTTATTAGACGAAGTTAGGGTAGATGGCTCCTAAGCAGTATTGGCGCGTTTTTTGCCTATTAAAGAATAGGTTTGCTTTCGGTGATTAAGGAACCTGTGTAAATGTCTAAATAGTATGAAAAATATCATTATCATCATCGGCGAATATGCTAGGCAAGATGGCCGACCCCAACATAACCATGTTGGGGTCGGTTTCCAATCTAATCATAAAACTGAAGACCAGAACATGTTTTTATATGGAACGACTATGGTATCTGATCTAGGCAATCTAGTTACTAGGTAACACGATACCCCATTGGAACATGAATTATATGGGAATCATTTCTATAGCTTGGTTCTTATAACATTAGAATGCTAATCAAACCTTCTTTGCTTTGCGGGCTGGATAACAATTACTATGAAGCGTGAACTATTCATTAGACATTTGTGGAGTCACATTCACATGGGAACATACGTCCGTGCATCTTGTTCTTGAACTTGGTTATATACTCGGCCAGCTTTACTAGACAAGCAGCCACCAGGTTAACCGTAAGTTCAGGTTTATTTCAGACTAACTCTGCTGCTCACGGCTTCGCCCGCGTGGGACCGAAATACTGGGATAAAATTTATCCTATGTCCTAACTCAGGTCAGGGTCTACCCAGATCTACATGGTGTGCCAAAATTCATCGATATCCTCTCAACCGTCGTAGCGTAAAAAGGAGACAGACCGAGAGTTACTTCCGCATTAATCCACACATGTCATCATCCCTATATCAACTGCCAAATGCACAAATCAATCAACGCATCGATTATTGATTCTCAAAAGGAAATACAAGACCAACTGATAGAAAGCACAAAAAGGGGGAACGCAGACGGTCATTAATCTTTCCGACGTCACTCCTTATCAAAAGTCTAACCCTCGCCCTGCCAACCCCACGACCCCAGGTAGACACACGCAAGTAGTTACCGTCTGAAAGAGATAATATACGTGTCTCTATGACACGAACAGGGCTTTTTTTATTTTTAGAATACCTTCAGATAGTAATGTTTCGACAGATGGAACTGCAAAAAATGAGAAGAGATGGTTTTGAACTTGAATCTTTAAGGTAACAATTAAAAAAAGCAATAAATAGACAACGTAGACTAAAGGAGTATGGATAATAAGGATCCTAGCAAGTGGCGTTTTATAGTTTAGTGCCCGCGTAAAAGCGCGAACAGTAACTTATGTGTGTATGTAGACCAGGAATCCATCAAAAACAAGAGTCAAACACTCTGCTCAGCCCTACTAGAGATTTACAAAACTCGATAAATTAAATTAACTCACAAGCCCGATTTCTAATTCACTGCACTGAAGACTTCAATTAAATCTAAGCTTACCCCACTCACAAAATTGAAATCATGACCACGATCGAAATGATAGACCTGTCAAATTAGGCGGTAACAAGAGCACCATTATGTATGAGTCTGCGTTACAATCATAACAATGTTGATTTCGACATATCCGCACTTGACACCTGCGGTATCGTAAAGGGGCGGGACATGTCGAGAAATGATTTGAGATGGAGACATTTGGAGGTTGGTCTAAGTTCATAAAAAAAAAAGATTTAAAAAAAAAGATGAAGAATGGCGTTAGAATGTTTAATGCTTTAGGTTCAGCATCAGATTAATAAGAGGACAAAAAGAAGAAATAGAACAAGTAGAAAATAAAAGGTGAGAAGTGAGAAACATTTCATAACAAAGTACCTACATAAAACAAAGGAATTGAAACCCATGAAGGTAAAACAATGTGCGTAAATATAACCATTTTCCCACAAGAACTCTCCAGAAAAATGATCATTTCATTTCTTTCCAGAAGAACCTTTGGAACGTAGGAATAACAATAGAACTCATTGAAGAGGAGAATACATAATCTTAATATAGTGCTGCCTGGTTCTCTTAACGCGTAACCATAATCGGAACTAACGCCGCCATCTTGTGTTGTCTATGGAATTTTCACGAACAAATTCACAAATGTGGTAAACATTTGTGAATTTGTCCGTCAACAACACCGCCTTTCAGAAAATGTCATTCAAGAGCGAAAAGAACCATGCTGCACTATAATTTGTGTCCAAAAAAAATGCGAGGAAGTTAAAACACAAAAAACACCCGCTGTCATCTGTCACTCAGACGGCAGTCCAACCCCAAAGTCCCCAAAGGCAGTGGTCGTGTGGGTGTCGTAATGACCTTGGCGCGTCGAATCAATACAGAACAATGCGCTCGAATACTCTCGATCACCCATTGTTTCAACCCGGCTCCAATTTACACTTATTGGAGTTCGGAGTGTTGCGTTAAACACTCGACCAGTGATGTAAATATGAAAGCAGGTTTTTAGAAAATTGCAAACATTTATTTTGTATGAAATGTGTGTTGTAAGTGCATTAATTTAATTGCCATTCGTCTGGTTCGTTTGGAGGCACAATTACTGTTTCAGCCAGATGCTTTTAACCTCGTTAGGAAGTTTATAATTATAGAATTTGTATTTTAGCTCAACCAGCTGCTTAATTAGTATTTCGACTATACAAAATTAAGCTTTTGCTCTTGTTTAGCCACCTCAAAGCTTCCCAATCAATGGATCAATGAACATGTCATCGCTTTTAACTTATCATCAAAGTCAAAACGCTTTCCTACACCGATAAAGGGCTCACTAATTCCGATGACAATATCATCATTAGTCATGACAAAGGCCACCCAACCGAATCAGTTCACACGTATGCCATCAAACTGAGAACACACGTATAGAGGTTATAGATGCTTTCTAATATCCTCCAGCCAAGGACTGTCACGTGTCAAAATAATTTCTCTACCTTTGTTACTATCAACAACTTTTCATTACCTACATAGCTGATTGCTGAGCAATATAGGTTTAATTATAGATTGTTATTGTCCGCCATTTAAATCACCATATTGATCGCACGGAGGAACGCATTGTGAATGAGAAGTAGTCACTCGATGAGAATAAGTAATATGAAAAGGGATTAATATGCCTACATTTACCTTCGCTTAATGCTAGGTTAAGTGTTTGTTTGGACTTTGAATTGAAAGGTTTACATCGGTCGCAGAAATAATCAGCAAATTAAATCGATATCCATCGATTTGCCGATTACTCAGCAACTCGAAATATCTCGTTCGGTCGTGCGTTTGCAATTGCGTGGATAGCCAATCGATCTATCGCTATTTCCATCCTGCGACCAGAGCTACTGTTTATATCTGAGCCGGCATTTGTACAAAGGCGTCTCACATAGCTGACGGCTTTGATTGATGGCTGACAAAATGGCGACATACGAGGAAGGTGTTGGACTGCGCGTTGCTCTGGTAGGTCTGCAATCATGAAGTATAATGCAATTTCTATGGAATGTATTACCAAATAGACGACTACAACGATGGCATCATTATATCACTTTAAAGTTTTAAGTCTATTTGCAAACTTCATCATGCATGGGCGGATAAAAAGTATTCATTTTATAATTTTAGAGTTCAGGATTTGAAACAATTGCAGAGACAACAGCAGTGCAGCGAGAAAAATACTCCTTCACAATTGTCTCAAGTCTTTTTCTCTCTACTCTAGACCACGCCTAGCGGGACAGAATTCAATGAAAAATGTAGCACTGTACAGTGTACACGTCTGCCACTATTTTTTACATTTTCCTTGAAGTTGCCTGGCGAAGTGCAGTCACTGTATGAATCATTCATTAGGCAAGTTCATTTCGTCCTCAAAAACTAGAACCTGGAAACCTTTGAGGGTCATCACTTTAGCTGATTCAAATTATTCGTGGTTCTTTGAGTCCTGTAGTGTGCAAAAGGCTACCTAAAACATGTTTTTGTATCATTCAATGCATGGCAGGTCCATTGTATTGAAATATTATATGCTAAATACCATTCACCTTCAAAATATCTGTTTAGGTACTAATAAACATTCGAAGCATGACATAGGTAACTGGATGTCTTATTTATATCAAGATTCGATTTTATACAGCATACTGTAGCAATTGTACCAGACAGTGGTTTTATATGCTCACCTACATTCGCACTAACAATAAATAAACCCATACGACCATAAAATGTCTTCAGTGATTTCTCCAATATTTCTTTCTAAATGTAAAGATTTGTCGTTGAATCTTTGGAGAAAGGAGACCACCCGAAGCGCCTATGGAATAACAATTAATTTTATATCCTCAAACGTATTATAGAGCTGACTTTTGTCGAAATTACGTTAATGTCGATGTTTTTACTCTGTATAGTCTGATAATAAGGTTCAGATAAGCTCAGTGTTATCGTTCGCAAGCTTGTATTATCGATTCATCATGTTTTTGTAAAGTTTTCCGCGTGACCATGAATATAGATATTTTTACAGACAAAAAAACATCCTGTATTAGGTAAATAGTGTCTCACAGACCCTATTTTCATATGACCCTATCGATTCGTGGCAAAAAATATATTGTGTTATGTTATTTTTTTGTATTTGTGTCTGTTGGATTGGAATGTCTTTATTTGAATCGACCAAATCTCACTAAATAAATAAATTATCGACATCGCACCACAGGCCAACACTGGGCGTTTCGTTCGCGGGTCGAATGCAAACTGATCACGAAGGCCGGGGGGTACGTGACCACTGAATACAGGGCACAGACACACGGATGTCCACCATTGACTGCTGGACTACTATCTGTTTATATGTAAGACTATAATACACGTGACTGATGTATGCCACGTCACGGACAAGTTGGGAGAATAGAAAGTTCAAGAAAAAAATACATATAGGAGAAAGAGGGTCGAATCACTCGGCACTGCAATCTATTCAAAAAAAAGCTCAAATCAATGCTGTTGAAAATAGTTGTAGAAATAATACAAAACGCTTTGAAAGTGTTAGCTAAGCCCTATGGTGGCAGAAACAATGCCATCCTACCCCTTGCAAGATTACACTATAAAGTATTTTACTTTGTGCCTAAATAATGTAGCTTTCACAACCCACTGCTAGATTGATGTCTCTCATGTTACAAATCCTTGCGCAGTCGGTATGCGAACCTTTCCAGAGCCAGAAAGCCAAAAGGGTGACAGGAATGGCTATTGACTAGAACATCAGGCTTGGACAAAGCTTTTTAACTTCTCTCACTTGGACTTTTCCAAATTCTCAGCATTGGAAGAATTAACTACTGTCATTCATCCATTTTTTTCACAGGAGCAAGCAGTCTCAAACAGCATCAATCTACTAAATTTTATTTAACTTTACACCTTCACCAAACCTAGAAATGGTAATATACTAATCTCCATACAAATTAAAAGCAGATGACCTGAAACCCGTCTCTGCCTAAAACGGAATAAGATTAGGTCATCCGGCGACTGGATGGAAGATTAATTTTATACAAGAAATCTAACTATGACGTAACAGTCTGCAATCAGAAAACCAGACAGACAACCATGCATCATATTATGTGGATATAATAACTCATCAGTCACTTGACCGAAATTCTCGTCTCGGAAACTGAGAGCTGAATACATAAATGTACGTTCTAGCTAGATTGCAGCGGGTAAGTCAAATATCCTCCGAGGGATATAAAGTAGAAACGAAAACCCAACCATAACATACGATGATACCAGAAGCGTAAGGCAGGGAAAAGTAAGCTTCCTCATTGTGCTAATTGGACTAAGTCCCATATAATAGGTGGTTGGGGAGACCTATTACCATCAACCGACGACAGAAGCAAACTCCAGGTTGCTGCTGACAAATTCAGAATTAAGAAAACACTTGCCTAAACTGGGGATCGATTGTGTAAGTGACCATGTCAGTTTAAAAACTTATATCTGGGGATTGAACTCAAGAACCTCGTACTAGCCAGAGCCTGCAGGCTGCAGCCACTTAACAAACGAGGCATTCAAATAAATAATACCAGCTAACCGTTATGTAAAAAAGCCTACACAAATCGTAGGTAACATAAAAGATTGTTTAAAATTTAACTTCCGTGCGTAGAAGCTAACAAACAAGACTTCAAAACGTGCTTTCGAAAACACAATAGCTAATAACTAGCTCAATAAATTATAAGAGAATCCACTTCGTTAAGTGTACTTGTATCTCTTACGTCATCTTACGTAAGGCACTGTCCTATCGAAAGTGCTAACTTGTTAGTGAGAACATTCTTCGCGTCAATCTTCCACATTTCATCTTAGCACTTAACATGGAAAAAATTTCATCTGTGTTTCGCTTTCTATCAGCACTTAACATCGGTGACGCTGTTTGGTGACCAAGTAAAAAACCATCATCCATCTATACCATCTGTAGCTATCTGGGATTTCATAGATCCACGACTCGAAACTAAATCAAAATATAGGGATGAGTCCTACAGTGGAGATAGCTTTGTAATGGAGAAGAAACTGGCTGTAAGCTCCTATTTTCTTAAATTTCTAAGCGATTAAAGATTTCCGAATTATCTAAAACGGACTCAAAGAGATTTTTAAGCTTCTCACTGTGCCTTCACTTCAGTCAGTCTCCAAGCATCCTTGTACTTTATACCCGAATAAGCTAGCAAAAGCGGAAAAACTCCTTGTTGAACATAAGAGCAACGTGTTTACAAACAAAATCACATGCGTTTATATTTACTGGGTCAGTTCAAAACACAGACAGACAGCGCCATCTCTTCGTTGTGTGACGCATTAGTCGTCTGAGTATCAAGTACTGTCTATTGGAAAAGGCTTACTAAAGGCATACGGTATTAGAAATTCTTTTTTTTTTTACTATTCAATAACAACAATAGTAGTTTTATTTTTATCTTCACTACCCACCCAATTTTGGAAAATATTAATTTGCCTTATTTGTAGGTCCTAGTCTAGAAAAACAATTAATTAATTACTAGTACGGTTAGTAAATTACAATTTTACGCTTTATCAGACCAACTTTAATCAACATTTATGGTCAATCATTTCATTTCCCAATTAGAAAACGGAGTTACATACATTATTATTTTAGTAATAACAATTCAAGTTTTAAGACTAGCACCTAAGAGTGAGAGTTGCGTGTCAGACGTTCATCGCTTCCTGTCGTTACAAAAACACGCTTTACGCATGCGCCAAGCGCGGACTGGCGCGTGAATCATGTGCAAGCGCACGCGTGCCTCTGACACTTGGATAGTTGGCTGTCGCTTTTAATACCGTACGGTAAGCTAATTACGGCATATTAATGTAGGTACAAAATGATAGTTTTTAATGTATGTACCTAATGCTTCAATTAACACAATTGGGCTAAAGAACTCCCACGGAGTATTTGCGCAAACAGACTTGAAGGCCGGAAGTTTTAGATTTTGTTAGAACAATTCGTCATTAACAATACTTATTTTCGACCTATGACACTTCTCAAATATTACCTAAGTATGCGTTTTAGGAGAAAAATCAAACATTTAAAATGGCATTACAAACTGCAAGGGCAAAATAAGTAGAACATTGAACCCATTCGAATTAAACTTCACAAGAAAAGCTATTGGCCACTAATATTTCTTACAGTAAGCATTGAGACCTAGAACGTCTTATCCTCGACGATTTTAAACACAGGATTGTGTGCATTACACCGTAGCTTTAAACTATGAAATTGATATGCACCGCCAGTTGCACGTGCATAGACAGGCGCACTTCCGAACTTCCTTCAAGTTCCCTTAAAGATACAACACGTCCATAACATGATTAGTTCAACCTCACGTATTCCGAGAATCCAGTAGTTACTAAGCTTATTTGGATAAGTATAAACAAAACTTGTACGACAATCCAGTGAAATCATTTGCGGGACTGTGGCATTCTTTAGCCATTGCGCGTGTTAGCAAAATAGGACGCGGACGTACAAATAGGAAAGATAAAACTGTACTTAAGCACACTATGAGTAAAGACTTAGTCATGTTTTTGCATTTTTTATTGTGTTTATGCTAGATAGCAAGTTATTTTGCATAACTACGTGCCATGGATCTCTCTTTTCGCGTCGATTACTTACTTATTTGGAAGTGCAAGAATTCCGATGGTCATTCGGACTTACACAACCTTATGTTACATCATTTTGGTGGTTTTTTACTGTCTTTTACTACAATCGAACAATAACAACCAGTTCTGGTAGAAAGTGAATATAGGCGCAAAAGCACTGCAGAAAATTAAAATATTGCGTTATTGGATACGGAAATATTTAAGTTCATCGATGATATAATTGTCTTAATCAGGCTAGTCAAGCCCATAAAGAGCACTATGAACTTGGGTTTAGAATCATTTATAAATATATACAGGCTCGTGATTATTCAGTTCTTAGTCCTTTCAAAGTGGCAATGCTTATGTTACGAGTATAAGAAGAACCGAATAAAATGAAGTTAAAGCTTACTTGTATGGTTGAGAAATCCACAATTTTGGCACAACACCAGATTGAATCCAACAAACAGAGGTCACTAGCTTCATAAAGGAACCGACAAGATAAACACACAAGGCAAACGCCGCACAAAATCTGTAGCACGATAGTAATTTCTAATCTGGAGCGAGTGCAAAACTACTGCATTTCATATCGATCGTACAGCTGCAGGTATTACAATAGAACGCTCCGGCTGTATGAACAACATTGCCGTACCTTTTGTGCGCCAGCTCACACCTAATAAAGTAATAATTATGATTATGACCTACGTAAGCAATTACTGTAATTAAATCCCGGTGGATAGTGAGAATTGTATTGTCACTTATGTTTGTACTTCAGTTTATAAATCTTTCTTTTTGGCTTTAGGCCTTTTTTTAATAACAGTCTCTCTGGTAACTATTAAAGATTAGGTACATGCCAGAATGAAGTGTGAGTGAATGAGTCCATGGCGATCTGATGAGAGTATTCTAGCCATCAAAATAGCCAGAACACTCTCATCAGATCGATGAACTGTTGAAATATTCAAGCCTCGATGTCATTCATTATTAAAAGCAATGATGACATCAATGAGTGGTTATATCAGGATATGGATTCACGAATTTTTAAAACATATCCTGAACGGAAATAAAAATGGCCATCATACGTGCACAGATTAAAAACTTCATCATACTCGTAATCGTACTCGTTCCTTGCTTTAAAAAAAAGCAATCTGCATTCAGTTTCTATCTCTTTCTCAAAAACACGTGTGACAGAGATAGGTTATGTGGTAGGTAAATTGATCCGGCAGGCGATGTTGAAATGAGACACTACTCGTGCACTCGCGTCCCTAGATTCTTATTACCTGCCATGTAGGGAGAAACAATACTTCATCCAGATTGATGTAGGGTTCCATATGGACTCTCAAACTGAAGTGGTTGGCGAAGTACCTAATGCCGAACGTGCTGCATCTAGACATGAAAGTTGAAGTAGTTGAAGTGCTATACGTACATATATGTACATATGTATAAGATGGAAGGGTAATTTAATTTCGGCAATCGTCCACTTACCGAACATAGTTCGGATGATTTAGCCTTTCGTATATTTTCCGAATTTCAAGAAATTTATTTGCAACTGACCTGTTTCTAAAATTCTACTGGGGTTGGTTGAAAAACTGCACAACTATATGTTGCACTTACATAAGAAAACAAAGTAATAAAGTAAGTACGAATACGAATAATTACTCTTTTAAATCTGACTTGCGCCGATCATTGAGAAACCTCAGGCGGTAGCGGTACATAAAAAGATGCGCCAATAATGTTTATGACTTGTAATCCAGTCTTTAAGCAGTCGTAATTAATGAATACGTCGAATTACATCAGACGATTAAATTCCCCTCACGATTTAACAGCACGCGAAAGAAAATCACAAATCCAGTTGGACAGCAAAAAGATCTGAATTGAATCACGAACGGACAGGTCATTGGATACAATAGAGCAAATAAAGATTGAAGAAAAAACTCGCTGTGCTCTGAGAATTGAAGAATCAAGATTCAAGACGAAACATTAGGTAGACAAAAATACAATTCTTTATGTAACTTCAAGCACTGTTCCAAGTTTCCAACTCCAAAAGAATAACTAATTCTTGAATATGTTTATGTGTAGGTAAATAAATTCGACAACAAATTGAATGTGGAAGCAGCTGCAGAAATTTTAGTGCACTATACCCAACGGATCATGGCTAGTTGGGGAATAAAATATTAAGTTGAAATTATACGATCCTTGATTAGGTACATATTTATTATTGCTAATTTGTAGTCCGCAATATGACATTAATATGAGTTCATCAGTATGATGGCCAAAGAAACGATGGATGGATTGTGTAAAAGATGGCATGGCTAGAAAGTGGATGAATGCTGAGATAACGGCTAATAGATGAAGTATGCAAGAAGAAATTCGCCGACCCCAAATCAATTAGGATAATAGCATTTATAACACCATCTCATGGTGTTGTAACTTCACAGTAGTTCTCAAACGGAGTAGACGAATTTTGACATGTATGTAGTTTGTTATAAAAGTAATCATGAGAAATTAGATAAGCTCGATTAAGAAATAAAAAAGTATTGAACCTATTTCATAATCATGGAATGAAATGTGTAAAACATCACGGATCTTTAAATATTTATAATTACTAGATTTAAAACAACACCCGTATCCCGATTTGGTTTGAATGTGCAGTTCTAAATATAACCGTGGCTTAAACATCTGAGGGGAATTCGGGGGTTCAAAGACCTCGCGAACCGGCCCGTGCCGCGATAAAATATACCATTTTTATGGGAGAATTCGAGCGAAACAAAGTTCATGGACAGATATCGATAATAAACGCAATTTATTTGTTAAAGTCTCAACGATTATTGTTTATGTTCGTGCAAGTATCGGAACCTCTTCGTTCTATTTCAGACACAGGACAGAAAAAGCTTTGTGCCATACTTATTTGTGCAAATCTAACTTCTAAGAGTTTGCGCTTCTGGAAGCCCTTATGTAAGTACCTAGTTCTTGTATTGGTTGGCATTCTTCCAAGCCTATAAATGTCCTGAGCGGCGAAAACCATAGATGCAGCTTCCTTATAAAGTTAAATAGCCAACTGGATTGAGAAATAAAGTTTTTCAGACGGACGTGAATCATTACATGTACTTGGTAGTTACCGGTAGTAAAAACCTTTATCGCTAATTCTAGTACATCATAAATGTAGATCATAAAGTTCATTGCCAAAGTTAATTAACAGTAACCGTGTTAATATAATAGACCGTGTAATCGTCCCTACCTCACACATCACTTCATCTAATATAATGAAGTGTGTGTTTTTTTTTGCCCTAACCATCTTTTGGGTATGAATTTTTGGACACTCAAATAAATTCGTTTGGAAATTCATCATCCAATTAATTGGCGCCGTGTTTCCAACCAATTGGACGCTATCGAGCCAGCACAATAGTAAAATTCATAGGGACTCAAATATCAATTCAATCAATATTTGAAACGAAGTCCACGCGATAGGACCAAAACAAGTTTATGTTTAAGTTGGACCTCGTTGAACAATAGTGGCAAGACCACACAGTGAGCTTTGTAACAACGAATCTGAAACTTGAATGGGGCTTAATCGCCTTTTATTTGTGGTCAGCTAAATGTTGTGACAAGATCCTGAAGTGGGAACAACGGCGCGTTGATTTGATTTAAACAGACAGACAGTATACGCTATTACTGCATTTGAGAAGAAGGTCGCTAGCAGCATTTAAGCCAATATTTGTTTTGTTTGCATATATATGATTACTCTTCAAGTGATATTGCGGTAGGCCAAGATAGAGATGTCGGGATAAGCTAGGCACTGTGATTGGTCCTTTGCAGCTCTAGGGAAATGGAAGAAGAGAGAAGAGGCCTTTCACCCTGCAATGGCGTACTGGGACTGCGTATGGAAAAACCTTCTGCTGAGACTAAAGTAATATGGGGTTTTTATGAAAGATGATGGCTAAAAGGAAGTAAACATTGAGACAACAGCTGATTATAGAGAAGTACCGCTCCAACTCCAAATAAATTAGTATAATAAGGATGAAGATTCTTAAGCAATAACGTCGTCGAGTGAGTCTGAGGCAAGAAAAAGTTTATGAAACAACTGATTCTGCTAATTCGCAATCGCAACACCTGCTCGTATGTTTGGATGTCTTTTTGGGTAAAACAGAGCGACTCGAATAATTTAATTTGGAACCAGTTGCTTGCAATGATATCGATAATTCGATACATCTGTCTACCATGGTGCCAAACATCGGGCGGCGGTGAAACCTTCAGATTTCTTTAGCGAAACCGCGATGGGTAAAGATTAGTATTTTTGATGCCTTGAGAATGCGCTGCCTTCGAAATACCTATCCCTTATTGTCGTTTTCTTTTTTCTGTGGAGACCTTTTCTGATTCATCGAAAGATCACCTTTTTGTGTCGGAATTTAAAATCTGTTCGAAGCACATTGCAGTCCCTAATTCTTAGAATATTGTAAGGACCGAGATTGGCAATGCCGTCTTTGTAAAACTGGTAAGGTACCAAATATCTTCAAAGATATAACGTTTTCATGAGCCAGAATTGCCATATTAACGTTAATGACATGCTATTCAAAGGTCGAGCCTTTAATTATGCGTGTGTGTCCAAGTGTTTATGTAAAGCTTGGTTAGGATCCCGCTACCGGTCATTAGTGAGCTAGACTGTGTCATACTTCGAGTTTAGAATTACAATATGTTGCTTGCCAGTAGATAGACCTAGCGTGAAGTAACTGTGGAACAATCATTTAGTAATAAAATATGATAATCTGATCTGAGAGTTAGGACTGTACATCCTACGCGGCTACGTAATGTTGGTTTACCAATATAGAGAATTACCAACGAAATACCTAGTGGAAGTTGAATGGGAAATAGACGGTTGGTTCCTGAATTTAATGATAATTACGAAGGTACTGGTTTTATCAACGTTAATTAATATTTTAATATTCAAATCGCGTGCATTGAATGTATTCACTGCGTACATTGCAGAAGCATTTGGAGGTAAAATCAATATTTATTTATTAATTTATTTTAATTTCCTCACTGTTGGCGCAACAGATAGATCTACCTATACATACTTTTATTGTATATCAGCTTATGACTAGGTGCACATTATCGATCATAAATTTCTTCGAAATATACCTACATTACTTTCAGAATTATGACATATAAAATTATGCTGAATTACATATAATCGTAACTAGGTGAACATTTTGATGAGGAAGGAAAATTGTATTGCGAAACTGTAAAAATAAAAAAGATTATTATAATATTTTTAACGTGTTTGTAATTCAATAGGTAGGCAAATACCTAACAGTAATCATTTCCTTTAGGAAGGTAGCTAGAGTATAATTTTATGACTTTCAGTCTTAAAAACTCCCTCTCTCTCAAAACCAGGCCTCGCTTTACCATTAAAGTCTACTTTTAATGTAATGAAAATGCAATCAAAAAAATCCTGTGTTGGTTTGAAATATAATCAACGGTACCTACGTATCTATTTTTTCAATAAAACTACATTTATCAAACCCCATTCTAATTAAAAAAACAAATTGCGTACAGCTCATACTGCGGAAATGTAATCTCGCTGCCTCGAACAGAAGAATCTATAACTCGTAGGAAACCAGAGGGGCGAAGAGATTAAAATAAACGACCGAGATAAAACCGAGGCGACGAAACTTATGGGGGTAGGTCATGAGAGGTGTGCGGTTATACAGAGTAGGTATACCACAACTTGGACGTACTCTTAATTAACAACAAAGTAAAACATCACACACAAAGTAAACAGCCACTCAATGGACCATTATGAAAGAAATTAATCACACACTTTATTATTGTTTTTACATACCTACCTTGCGGAAACAATTGGGGCGTACGGGAGCCGGTATTCCGATTTAGTAAACACACACTGATTTTGCACTGCACTTAAATAACACACAATATTCACTTTATAATTTATTTCGGCTCGGTTTATGTCAGCCGGTGACAGCTGGCTCGTATTTTTTTGCCGCGGGGTTGTCAGATGTGTCCTTGAAGGACGCTGTAGGAGCGCGCCATGTTGATTTGAGGACGGGCGCGTGGCGACTGCGCGCAGCCGCCCCTTGCGTGGCGCATGCGCTGTGCGTCACCCTATATCCCGCCATCCCGCCCGCACCCGGCCTTCCTTCCTTGTTCCCAAATCCTGCGTTGTCCTTGCGTGTATTATTGTAGCTATGGTTATTTATCTGTCCCCCAAGCTTTTAAAAAAGTGAAGAGATTGTTATTTATAAGTGGTAACCTACAAGATTATCTGTTTGTAGTTCCGGTGTGATACCATTTATTGACATTGGGTTCTTAAGAAATTTTGGGGATTAGTTTTTTGTTTTTTAGCGCAGTTAAATCATGTTTAAATTGAATGCCTCAGCACCCCACCCAGTAGTCCCGGGATGTCTTGCCGCAAGGGGCGCATTGCAATAAAGGGCAATTCGCCCCTGGATGGATTGTTTGGTTGTTGGAAAATTGCAACGTAATAGGATTACATATTATTAAAGAGATTTAAAATTTTGTATCACCTAAATGGTCAAGTTGCGATTGGCAGTGTTGATTGTCTAAGCGGTCCGGGGTTTGATTTCTGAACAGGCGAAGTGAATTTTCTTGGGTTTCTGGTTAGTTGTTACTCAGCATTTCAGCAGAGTAGCATGCATGAGAATTTTGCTCACTAACTTACGTCAGGCTCATAGTTACACTCAAACATGAGTAACAATTTGAGGGTTGAACTTCGTCTGGTAGCACGGAATCGCACTTTTCCATGCACCTATCCTTTTCTGTGTGGTGTCTGATGAGATGACGACTAATGAGAAGTGTAACTACTACATAATTATATCCTATACATATACTGTATACCGTGTATAATAGAGAAGTATGGAAAAAGACGAAAAAGATACCCCAATTGGGATAAGGGCAGGAGAATGATATGAACCGTGATTTGCTAGAGCTAGAAACAGCGGGAATGGTATTACAGGCGGCAGCATCAACGATGCGATCGGCAGCACGCTCTGTTCAACCCTATTGTATTGTATTGTATCACGGGCTGGTATCCGCAACTCCACGTCCAAAGCGCGTATTTTACGTACCCTAATTTGCCTTGGAAGTAGGGCCCTTTTTATAGTAGGTAATTTTACAATTACCTACTATAAAAATTACCTCCTTTACAATTAAATATAGGAAGATTTATAAATACATTTTTGTTATTAGGTAGTCGTTAAACGACTACACTGTCATTGTTGTCTGCCGGCTCGAGGCCCGGGGGCGTACAAACGTGACGGGAAGCGAGTGATGCATTCGGGAGAGCACCCACCAATCGCCCACTAACCCGCCTACGCGAAATTAATGAAATAAGAATGAGAAGGCTCGATAGCATGTGAAATTTTCTAGTACCAGACAGACTGGATTTGTGCCCAGTTGATGGCAAAAGACCTGGTGTCCGCAACTCCTTGTCCCAGTGTGTAAGTACACGAGGAGTTGCAGGCCAGTTGATATCTAGGTACCTCATGGGACTTGGCTGCAGTGCCACTGGCAAAATCACACTCATTTTGGCGACACAACAATTCCAACGTTGCGAGCGGGGGCGTTGGTTTCCTTTACCAAATCATTGAATGTGTTGTTTCGATATTAGTAGGCCTTCTGTGCTCATCGTCGCCGTGACTAAACACTGACAACCACCAAAGCCTTATTTAATTACCAAATTCATGCAAACTTAAACTTTACACGTCAGACATACGGGTTAAATTAACAGCAAAGGAAACATTGCCTCTTTATCTGCTGCATGTTCACTGATTTTAATACGGGTGTTGCGGAGATGTAACTACATGATTGCGTGAAAATGTAAGCGTCTCGCTCGGTCGGCATCGGCATCAGTGTAATCGGAGTCTACTCGCACTTTGTGATTTTCATGCTTATCTAAATGGATGAGATCGTGGTCGACGTTCTCACGTAGCCTGTACTGAGTACACTGTGCTTGTACTTGACGTGCAATTTACTAAGGCAAGTGTTAGTAACATCTCGCTAGACTCGGGCATGGCCGATGGAGCAAAACTTTAAGAGGATGCTGACCAAGATTAGGCCAAAGAAACCACGGCCGTCCAGAAGCGTGTTGGTTTGGCGATATCCTCCAAGTCGCGGGAAACACCTAGGTGAGAGACGCATGGAACCGGGAAGTATGGCAGAAGAAAGGGGAGGCCTATACCCACAAAAAAGTAGGATTTAGGATGGGATAGTAATTCCGAGCTGAATTGATGATGAACTGTTTAGTAATCGTTAAATCGTATCGTGCTCGAACAATCTGAGTCGTCTCGCGTTCATTGAGGCAGGCAGGAAGCCAAATGGCAAAAAAAAACTAACTTCCACTGAAAGATTATTTCTATAATGGATAAATCATCGGTTTCAGAGGTACAGTGTGAGTTATTCGACCAGTCATAGGATTGAGTCAACTTTGCTATGAGACGAGTGGCGCCAACGATGCTTAGCGAAAATACCTGGTCTAGTTTTTCCACAGAGTTTTTCTATCTATAGTCACAGTCAGTTACCGGAACTGACGCACCGGTAAGACAGACTATAGGTACCTCCACAAAACTCCGAGAATACACCTCGTAATCGTAAATCATGCGTTACTAACTACATAGGTACAACGATAGCATATTATTATGACTAACAGTAACGTAACTCATTTACACATGATGTGAGTAAGGCAGGTAGGTAACCCAAAATTTGGCCAAAATATAGGTCGATGTACTTGCATACTTACCGCCTTGTTCATCGATTGTACCTTCTTACCTACGTAAAATCACGATGAAGCTCGTAGTCTCAGCAATCAATTTCGTTGTAGTATAGATAATTTATGTTCATTAAAGTACAAATACTGCATTAGAAATATAATTATGTAGTTCCAAAAATATATTAATTCAAACTCAAACTCAAAGCATTTATTTCAATTAGACCATTACAGGCACTTTTGAATGTCAAAACACAAAAATATAAACTAAGCTACAGTCCCAGTCACAGGGCATAATAACTTGTGAAAGTACTGTAGTTGCTAATTACTATTTTAAACAGCCACACTTCACAAGATATTAAAAAAAAATCGTTTCGAAGAGTCATTGAGTCAAACGATTTGATGAACACTGAACTCTGCAAATAAAACTGAATTAATCGACATCATGAAAGCATCTTAATTTATGAGAAGGTTCACGAAAAAAACAAGAAAATGGAAAACACTTCTAAGCCATAGAGTATAGTAATATAGATTGGGAACTTCTAAGCTCTCAAAACTTTTCTTGTTTTGAGTTTGAGAGTGACCGGGAAAATAACATTTGCGTTGCTAAGTTAGTTTTTTTTTAATTTATTTATAACCATGGATACAATGTCCTTCAGTCCAATGATAAGTTAGTTTAGGTAAGTGTTACCAGGTTTTAATTTTCTTGGTATTATTTTCTTTTGGAACGGGTCTTTTCGATCCAAGTTTAGACTTTTAAGGTACCCAATCATATGTTTAACATCAGGAAAAAACATTGTGCGCACACGTGCACATTGTGCGGATGCTGGAAAACTAGTTGAAACATTATCACTATTTCTCTTTTGTCCCTGTTTGTTGTTTCTGTATGTTTTCCAGCTTGGACGTTACTAAACGCATCAAACTTGACAGACCCTCCGTCATCGACATCTGACAACTATAAATGAAACGTCAGTCAGTCGACAGCTGTTCTAATAATCCGTGGACTGTGATTTTGTGATATCTGCCGGCTAATTTGCTATTTCGCTTTCAGTAATTTCCCACATCAAAGCTATGCCTGAAGATTCGAAAAAGAACCAGTTAGTACATTCACTGCCTTTCCTAACATCTTTGTGAATCAAATAATCTTTGCTATGAATAGCAATCATATTAATAAATTAAACATTAGGGTTTTTTTTTCTGTGGCTTCGCACGGTTTGTGCATTTGGAACTTTAGGGTTACTCTAAGAATTTAATAATTTTATATTTCAGTGACAAGAAAAAAGGGGATCCAAAAGACCAGCGTAGGCCTCGTCAGAGGCACCAGCAATCAGCAGGACCTGAGAAGAAAACAGAGAAGAAGGTGGAAGAGCCTAAAAATGCACCTAAAGGTAACTTAAAACACTTAATTTAACATTAACCATAATATTCCAATTTATAAATCTCCATGTACTGATATTCAGATGTTTTTGCTGTATTTTGCAAATTAATTATTGCTTAATTAATATATTCTATTGGATCGGTGAGACAGTGGTGGCCCCACTTTAGGTTTGAACCCTGTCACTTTATGTACCTAATTTATTTCATCACTACTACTCTATAGCATAACTGGCAAAATGTGGGTGCACTATTAGGTACACCTCTGCCAAACCCTTCAGTGATTACAGGCGTGATCACTGAAGGGTTAAAGAAGGTCGTAAAGGAAATCATAGTGATGAACCTGGTACCTGGTATTTCCCAGAACCAAAAACTCGAAGACAAATGTGAAATCTACCAATTCACACAGGGTCGGTGTAGTAGATTAAAGCCCAATACCTCTCACTGACAGGAGACCTTCCCAGCATTGGCAATAATAGCGGAATCATCAACGCAACATAGAAGAAGAAGTGGGGATGTTATAAGCCAATAATTATGCTATTCTTACACAGTTCTTTTATTTAACAGCACAAATAATGTTTTTATTGTGTTGATGAAATTGCCTTAACACCTTGGCGGACAGTAGCAACCACAGGTGTCTCGGTAGCTCAAAGTGATATGACAGTACGCCTGTCAACGTCTGAGTTTATACTTGCATAAAATCAGTGTGCCACATGACAATTGATTTTCCATACTATCATAAAGAATGGCATGTTTTATATTGTCACCACAGGTACAATTAAGACTTTTGTACTGCCACTACACAATTTTCAAAAAATCATCAGTTCCTCCATGCACACATTCACATTTGCATGGTCCCAACCATGCGTTGCGACACCACGCCCGTGGGCAATGTATGAAAATAAATAGTGTTACAGTAGCCGCTGAGATAGTGGGATAGTAAGATAGCCAGTGAGATAGTACCGTCCACCAACGTGTTAAGTACAGTTTGGTTAATAATTACCCAAATATATACTATTTAAATACTCTAATTAGAAACTGGGTGAGTTTATGACCAGATGTATGAATGTGGACGAGGGGAGAGTAGTATGTAAGAATCGTAGCAGGTGGTGCTCTGTAGCTTCAGCCTACCACGGAAAAAGGTATGAGTTTAGGTTTATGTCAACAATATAAGGATGCTTAACAGTACATTTCTACAGTTACAGTACCTCAAAAACCAGTCCTTGAAAGTCCACCTCCAGAGTTTTACAAGAACTTAAAAAGGGAGACGGATGAAATCCTCAAAATCACTGAAGAAGAAAACTCAAAATATAAAAAGAAAGAGATACAAAGTAACTGGTCCAAGTATGAGATACCTATCGATAGTTACGAAGAAATTGAAGAACATGAGAACTTGGGAGCCGATTATGAGGTAAATATTATAGTTAAGGTACAGTATACTGCCTTGTTGGTAAAGTGGATGTAAAAGCTAACTGCTGTGCATGGAGTCCTGGGTTTGATTCCCAGGATGGCCAGTGTTATTGAGTTTTTCCATCAGCAATTTCACAGTAGCAGCCTGGAGTCAGAATTTATGCCTGCTTGATGGCAATAAGTTCACCACCTATTTTCAATACTTTAACATAATTGGTGAAATGTGGGGGTACGGTCGGCCAAGAAAGTGGTGTACCAGTTTTGATTTAGTTTCCCGGTCATCGAAAATTACAACAAGGTTCGTTATAAAAAGATATTACTGAAAGAAACAACATTATCATGACGTAAACCTATGTATTTAGTATTCATACGTCATATGTCACATATAAGTACATGACATTTTAACCTTTAGTATAAATGAAAAGGACATTAGTTTCTACAAAGCAATTGAAATGTTTCCAAACAAAAGTAATAAAAACTATTTAGACAACCGAATTCCATTTGAAAAAGAAAACTGACAATTGACATTTTGTCAAATATATGCAAAAAATCGATATATTTTCCGTGTTATTTTTCAATCAACTGCATATAAAATCATCTCAATGCCTGCCAACTTGACCATTGCCGAAAGAGCACAAATAATTGCCCAATTTAATGAGGGAAGCAGTATCAGTGCGATATCCCGGAATTTGAATATATCGAGGCGTTCTGTCCGCTTTTGGATTCGTCGTGAAGGAGAGGAGGGAAGTTTGTTGGATCACAGAAGAAGTGGTCGCCGGCCTGCACTCTCCAATAACGATAGAGAATTCATGAGACGGGAATATGAAATCAATGGTTTTAAACCATTGATTTCATAAAACCCACAAAACATTTTGCGGAGACGTTCGATGTGAGTGCCCAAACAATAAGGAATCATCTACATTACATGGGGTTGCACCACAGGCATTACGCCAAGAAAATATATTTAACGGATGCTCACAGACTTGCTCGTCTGAACTTCGCCAGAGAGCACTTAGAGTTTGATTGGTCTAATACAGTGTTTTGTGATGAAAAAACGTTTAAATCCAGTCAGCATGGACGTCTTCACCTTTGGCGATATAATTCAACACGGTATAAAGATGATCATGTAATCCCAAATAGAGAATCAGGTCGAATTTCCGTAAATATTTGGGGCTGGATGAGTACGGATGGTGTAGGAGAATTGTGTTCTCTACCTCCTCGAGCGACGGCTGTAAATTATATCGACGTGCTTCAGAATGCAATGCTACCGACAGTCCGTAATGTTTACCCGGAGAACGAAGTGCCACAATTTGATTTTGTTCAAGATAATTGTTCAATTCATAATGCGAGGATCGTAAGAGCCTGGTTTCGTTCACACACTGACGTAAGGGTAATTCAGTGGCCCTCAAGATCGCCGGACCTCAACCCGATAGAAAATCTTTGGGGCCTTATGGTCCAACGATGGTCGCATCAAAATGAAAGAACCAAACAAGCTCTTATTAGTCACTGTAATTATATCTGGGAGGAAATGCGGGGAACCGATATTTGCTCACGGCTTGTTGGTTCAATGAGGTCTCGTCTTTTAGAGGTTATAGAGGCCAACGGCGGTTACACCCGTTTCTAATTTTTAAAAATTTTCAATATCTTCTAAATATTACTATATATGCTATGTTTTTGTTTGTTATAAGTATTTTAAAATTGATTGTAGAAATTTAATAAAAGGATAAATCAATTTTTAGCTTGTTTTTTATTGATATTGTAATTACAAGTTTACAGAAATTGTAGGTTTGTGGACTCGCCTTGTGCCTTTACAATTTTATGTAACTTGTTGATTACAATTCTGAATTTGTAGATACAATTTTGTCATCAAAATCTACAGCCCCCCGCCGTTGATTTTACGACGTCATTGGTTCCATCAAGTTCAAACTAAGAACAGCTGTCACGTTACAAACAGTAATAGTCGTTATCAATAATCAGATAAAGACAGCAATAGAAGTTGTCAGATCGATCTGCAAGCGAAACTAATCTTTATCACCTATGAATCTGCAAGCGATATTCAACCTTAGGGTGGTACACCACTTTCTTGGCCGACTGTACTATCCATACAAAGTGTAAATAGGCTGTTCTCGAAGCCAAGCATTCTGTACATCAAACTAAGTAACTGTACACAAAAATGAATGCTGGGAAACAATTTTTGGGGCGAAAATCACATTTAAGGTAGAAATCAATGTAACGCTAACGCACTCAAAACATTTTGCTAGCTAACGCACTCAAAACATTTTGCTAATAGATGCATACTCGTATAATAAATAGTACAGGAGTCATGAAGGTATTATAGGTAAAGTTATAACATTAAAATAAAAACTTGTACTTTTGTTTCCTTTTTAATCTTGCAATCAGTTGTAAACCGTTATTGACTGTCGAGGTTCATTCTTCCAGTGAAAAATCTGGCTCTCAAAATTAATTACTTGGCTTTATTCTATAAAGTCCCATATGTGGTGGGCAGTCATCTTTTCTAAGAGTAAACGTCACATGCGTAGATTTGTTTGCGCTAGCGTTTATTTTCCTTTCACTCGTCCATTTGTGGACCTTGTCAAGGTGTTTTTGCAGCATTAGTGAGGCCATATTAGGGTTTTTATTATTGCACAAGACAGCCGTATTATCAGCGAAGGTGGCAGAAAGTACTTCTTCTGAAGTTGGTAGGTCTGCTGTGTATATGAGGTAGAGGGTTGGACCTAACACGGAGCCCTGGGGTACTCCAGCCTGTATGTCGTAGAATTTCGAGTAAGAATCATTAATTTTTACCGAGGCAGCAGACTTTGTCGAACGCTTGCTGTACGTCCAAGAACACAGCCGAACAGTATTCTTTTCGTTCCAGCCCCTCTCGTATCATAATCACCACTCTATGCAGGTGCATGGAGTGGCTCCACCGTAGAGCTATTCTGAATCCGAACTGATGTTGTGGGATAATACTACCTTGTTTAAGTATTTCATTAAGCCTGCGTGCAGCGACTTTCTCAAAATAGTTTTGACATGTAGGCTTATTGGCCTGTATGAAGACACAAGGTACGGTGGTTTTCCATCATCATGATGTTTCCGACACCTTCCATATTCTCGGAAAGTATGCAGTCCTCAAAATTCCGGTAAAGAGCTGTGTTATAAAGACAATGGCATTCCTTGGCAATTGACGTAGGATTTCGGTAGTTAGTCAGGAGCTTTATTTAGTTCGAGATCTTTTATAATTTTCCAGATCTCTCGAGGTGAACAGCAATTTAGCGGTAAACGGAGTTGTATATCTGTCCCCAAATAGTTTTGGATCTCTTTTTCTATTGATGTGTTGCCAGAGTTGGGAGTGAATACATCGGCCAAGAAGGAGCCAAAGGCTTCGGCACGTTCGTCGTAATTTCTTGCTCATGTATTATTTCCCAGCTTTAAGGGACGCTGAGCAGTTTGTGGTGCGTTTTTGCTATGCTTTACGGTTTTCCAAAGCGAGTACCTATTCATTTTAGCTGTGGTATCCAGATTTTCCCGTCGGTTTTTTAAGGTCTTGTCTTCGATGTCTTTCAGATATTGCTTCAGATCTGCGGCCGCTCTATTAAAATCTCGCCTGTCAGAAGCGTGACGACTGGTATGCCAAACTCTTCTGAGCCTCTTTTTCCAGCACTTTACTCCTTACTAAAAACGTGTACCTACTTAACTTTTTTTTTGAAAAAGTTTTATGAAAAACTTTTGAAAAAGTTGAAACATCTAATATTACCATAACTAGAAGGTTACCACGAACCAAAAAAGCTATTGCAATGGCCTGGAGAACAATTGCCTTTAGGCTTGGTTAAGGGTCTTTTTAACCGACTTCAAAAAAAGGAGGAGGTTCTCAATTCGGTTGTATTTTTTTTGTGTGTTTGTTACCTCATATCTTCGTCATTTATGAATCGATTTGAAAAATTCTTCTTTTATCTGAAAGGATATATTTCCCGATTGGTCCCATAGAAATTTCATCAAAATCGATTTAGTAGTTTGGTTTTTAAATCAAAATAGCTGGAAAAAAATATGTCATCCAAGTAAAAGAAATTGCGAAATTGATACTTGACAAGGATTTGTGTGTGATACGATAACTAAAAAGGGTAAAAAAAGGGTTTTTACACCCATGATAGGTATACCTCTATCAAACCCTTCAAGGATCACAGGCTTGATATTATGTTATGATGCACTCCAAGAAAATTCGAAACTGTTAAAAGAAAATAAGGCAAGTTTTATTTCAATACACTTGCCAATGAAACCTTTTACTGGACCACATTTACCACCTAATGGGCCATGTATTGTAAAAAAGGATTACCATTTACCATAGATTTTAAAATGGAAGGTTTAAATAATAGCATTTTAGTCCCACATTGTAGGCACAGGGCTGGTGGACCTTATTGTTGCAGTGGTCAGTTACGCATGTTACTTAGACAATGTTATCAGGAATGGTGAAAACTGTTTTAGTACCCCATGGTTTAAGAGTATTAAGTTAATAATAAATGGCCCCATGACTTTATCAATTATTGTCAATTTTTTGTGAGCTACATTCTCTCTGTAGAATTTGAAGAAACTGACTCTTCTTGTCTGTTTTCATGCCTTAACGGCTGAATGGATTATGGATTTCGGTCCTTGGCTTACAAGTAAACCATGACCTGGCTAATTTAATTCCGGTACACAGGGTAATTTTTATTCCAGTAGTCTGTTCATGTGGAATTTTTTTCCCACCTTTACAATGGCAAAGCCGCAAGCATAAGCTAGTCGTTTTATTTATAAAATCCTAGGTTTTCACCACGGTTTCGTCTGCATGTATGTACATACTACCTGGTTGCAGATCTAAGTAGCCACGCAGACAGACGAAACATACCTACCGTGTACATTATCCTGTTCACCTTTGATCTAGTTATGCTTTTAGTTATGACTACCTAACAAAACAATAAGTATTGTAGGTAGTGTTCTTTTTTCAAAGGTTCGTAAATAGTACCTATTGTCTATTCTTTAAATACAATCGAGTCACTATTGTTTATTATTTCGTGTAGGCGAGTGCAATTAGGCAAAAACAGCTCAAGAGGTGGAACGAAGTTTATAGGTAGTGGTCGGATTTTCATGACACTTGTTTTTATTGAGTTCGTAGAGGTGTGGAGAAGAAAGCGACTTTTTTTTAGAATTTCCTTTAGTTTTTTTTTTCTCGTTTATGAATAATTTGAAATACGACGAATTTATATTGTAGCGTAACTGTGTGATCTGTGTGCATCCTTTAAACGCCATTTTGGTCTGTTTATTTGTTCATTGTTGTCAATGCAATGCATACCACATATCAGTCAAAATCATGACCCTCCTTTTTGCTTAGCCGTAGTCGGGTAAAAAGACAGTACTATGAACTGTCAACTAACATGCTTGAGATAACATAATCTAAACTTATATTTTTTGTATTTTTCAGAAACTTATACAAGCCCCTCTTTCAATCGGTGGACATTTCCAATTCAAACACGAAAAGTCTTGGGACATGAACACAGGCCCGTCGTTATATGACAAATACTTCGAGATCAATATGGAAGAGCTCAATATCGCTCTCTGTTCCATTCCGTTCTACGAGAGAAACTCCATAGAAGAGGCCACTTTCAGCCAAACAGACATACTGACTATGAACAACAGAGCGACTAGGTTCAAACAGAAATATTACAACGATAAGTCATACTCAACCCCAGAAATTGAAGCTCAAGACAAAATACTCAACAATCTTAAAGAAAGTATAAAGGAAGATAATGTAGAAAAAGATACAAGCCATGATATAGATTTAAAGTATGACAAGGACCGTAAAACTTCCGAGACAGAAAACGTCTCTAACATTAATTTAGTATTCAAATCAGAAGTAAAGACCTCAGATGAACCAGTCAATGTTGTTGAAGAAAACGTGCCAAAACCCGAAGCTGTAATTAATGAAACAAAGCCCACCAATACACCAAACATTCAAAAGGACGTTGCACATGAAAATTTCGTCTTTGGGAATACCAGTAAACCTACAAAAGAGATCAAAGCCGAAAAAGTTCAGACGCCAAGTATTACAGAACAACCTGTGTGCCATATTCAAAAGACGCCTGTAGTTGATAAAGTGATACCCGCCAAGGTTCCTCAAGTGGAACCCGTTCCTCCGGCTCCCAAAGGTAAGTCGAGTTTCTTACTCAAACTGCTAAATCAGAATGAATAACATAACACTACAAATACAAGCAATAGTTTATATCCTAAGCTCTAACTCCCGTATCTATAAACAAGTCAGTGTTTACTTGAGTAAATGTCATTTTTAGAAGTGTTCGCAAGCGGAAGTGGTCTTGGCTTCGATTCGCGGGCCGAGAACAGTACCTATTATTATGTTTTTACATCAGGAATTTCTCAGTAGCTTAACAGCCTAGTCTAGATTTGTGCCCGGTTGATAGCACTAGGCGCGACCCCTTTTGCGTGGGACTTTTAACAAAACTGACCAAATGTAGATGTACCTACTGTAAGGTTCAGCCCAGACTCTGTCTAACTCAACAGGGATTACAGTCGTGATGTTGTTTTTCTGCTGGAAAAACTCTCCAATCTATGCATAACTGGCGGTTTGCCACTTTTCACCCTTAAGACCTAAGTAGTAAAGTTGAAAAATCACTTAGAACGATTTTGTTCTTGCAGTGAGGATGTAACGTTGATTCCGAAAAATTATTACAGCCTCTTAGTCAAATGGTCAGAAACGTTACTGTTGAGCATAAGGGTCTGGGTTCGATTTCCTGGTTTAACAGTGTTATTGGATTTTTCCATCAGAAAATTCTCAGTAGCACACTGAAGTCTGCATTTGTGCCAGGATGGTGGCAATGAACTCGCGCACTATTACATAGGACCTCAATACGTGTCGAAACGTCGAGAGGTACTGGGGCAGATGAGATAGAATCAATTATTTTAACATTGGGTAGTTTTGAAAAAAAAAAATGTTGCAATAAAACAAAATAGGTAGTATTTTAAATATTTATTTATCATTTCAGTGGCTGACACACCTACGGAAACTAAGAAAAATCCAGCTATTGAATCTCCAGAAGATCTTGAAAAGTGGCTAGATGACTTTTTAGATGGGTAAACAGGAGTACCTATACTAAATAAATTAAAGCAAACACGGTACTTACACATGCATGGTTCCAAGCTACATTTTTTTTTTTTTTGTTGCGTTGATGAAAAATTATGTTACACACGCGGCTCCACTGCCAAACAAACATCGCCTTTGCGCGACTTAAAAATAAAGTTGAATATTATAACTAAACTTCCATTAGGATGAGCACATCAAAGCGGTTAGAGACGTGCGTCAGCCGAGTTGTTGATGGTTCGAGAAGTAGGAGCGTAAGCCGTGTGTGTAGTCGCAGCGGAAAAATGTCGAATTTCATCATATCAGTTTAGCAGATATTTAGTGTATGACGTCGTGTAATTGTGTATGGTAAGTACAAATTTGTGCATCCAACCATTGGGGAGCTATTCGACAAAAACTGTTTCCGCTGGAACTACGTCGTCCTAGCGGCACTTTTTTTTTCCTAAGGACGTACAAGAAAAAAAATACATGCAATAATTAGTGTGTACCGAGAGGTAAATGTGTATGTTTAAATGAAATTTGTGTGTCATAAAACTGCGAAGATAATCAAGTTTCCGCTGCGCTGACGTTTGGCTATCTGATGAAAATCATACAAAACGGTTTAGTGCAGAGTTGTATTTTTTTACGCACGTTGCTTAGAATTTGTGTGTAATGTTTGTGAAAACAGAATTTGAAAAAAGCATACTGTTCAGAAGATATACACATAAAAGTATAATAAGGTTATTAGGTCCCAGTACTTCAAATAGGAACTCTAGAGCCTAACTTATAACGTTTATTTATAGCTTGTAAGGGTCTACACTGTCTTGCCAAGTTTCATTTATGTGCTGTTTGTAATTAATGAGCAATGGCATAATTTACTACGACTGGACCAGTATATTGTATGACATCCGTTTGTAGGACTTTTTAATGGAAAACCAAATGCAACATATTCCGATATTCAGTGTATTAATGGAACTTTTCACATGCATAATTTCAGCTCCTTACAATAAATAATTAAAGAGGAATAATAAAAATACAGAACCTCCGCAAAACATGGATAAACCGACCAAGTTTGAATGGCTACTAAAAAGCGGCCGTGCAGTATATAGAGCTAACGTTCTAAAATTTCCAGTATAGTATCGTTATTGTGTTTACTGGCTTCGTACAGGTGCGAACACAATAGTTTAGCAGTGAAAAAAACAACTGTATTATCTTTATACTCTTAAAAGAATTTATTAGTTAATGACTAATTAAAATTTAAAAAAAAACAACATTACTAAGTAACAATAACATTGGTTCCTGTCTCTTGAGTCCTAACCACCGGTAGCTTGCACCCTGCTTCGAATACCACCACTATTTTAACGTTTTTTTTCAAGATCTGTTTAAAAATGTAAAAATGAGGTGATTGATGAATATAGGAGATAATACCTACATTGACATAAGAATGAGTTTTTTTTTACTAAATATAAATAACAATTATATTGCCTTCTGTAAAAGCCCATATAGGTATATGTAAGTTAATCTTAGGCTTTACTAGTAAATTTTCGGGAGTTGGTCTTCTCGTTCGAGCTTTTACAGCAACAAATATGTCATACAATCGCAGATCTATACGTATAATAAAATTGTAGACTTGCCGTGTCTGTACATTACAGATTTTTGCAAAAAAAAATACTGGAAGGTATGGGAATAAATAATAGAACGTAAAAAAACAGTTTTCAGAATTTTTGTCTGTGTCGGTTTTTCGGTTTGTTTGTTCGTTTGGGCACGCATCACGTAAAAACCACAAATTGTATTTAAAATTGAAATATTGAAAAATAAGAAGCAATATTGTGAGTAGCATTTAGCGTTTATTTCATCAAATCGACCTACAGACGCAAAAGATATTGATTTTTTAAATTTAATTAGTAACCACTTACGCGATTTCTGTGATAGGTCATAATTGTAGTGTAGTCGGAATAGCTGAAAACTAATTTTACCCGATGTTATACATTAGTAAGAAACTTGCCGATGTTGATGGATAAAGTGATGCCCAAATCCCCCATGGTTTGGCCACAGATGGGTTACTTTATCGATCCAGGTTAAGCAACTCTTGCCAAGGTTTGGACATTGATTTGTATGCTGAAAGCAGCAGAAATTAAGGACATGATAATTACCTACCTTCTGTAACAACTTTTTGCAATATTTTGACTAATAAATGTATTTGTTAATACAGATGCAATTATTATGTTAATAATTTCGGAAGTTTAAGAAAAAACAAGTTACCTAATATTTTTATCACGAAAATTATAAGTTTATTAGTAACTTGTTCAAGCTTTGTGTGCCCACCTGTACCAATCCAATAACGATACTATACTGGAAATTTTAGAACGTTAGCTCTATATACTGCACGGCCGCTTTTTAGTAGCCATTCAAACTTGGTCGGTTTATCCATGTTTTGCGGAGGTTCTGGTATTTTTATTATTCCTCTTTAATTATTTATTGTAAGGAGCTGAAATTATGCATGTGAAAAGTTCCATTAATACACTGAATATCGGAATATGTTGCATTTGGTTTTCCATTAAAAAGTCCTACAAACGGATGTCATACAATATACTGGTCCAGTCGTAGTAAATTATGCCATTGCTCATTAATTACAAACAGCACATAAATGAAACTTGGCAAGACAGTGTAGACCCTTACAAGCTATAAATAAACGTTATAAGTTAGGCTCTAGAGTTCCTATTTGAAGTACTGGGACCTAATAACCTTATTATACTTTTATGTGTATATCTTCTGAACAGTATGCTTTTTTCAAATTCTGTTTTCACAAACATTACACACAAATTCTAAGCAACGTGCGTAAAAAAATACAACTCTGCACTAAACCGTTTTGTATGATTTTCATCAGATAGCCAAACGTCAGCGCAGCGGAAACTTGATTATCTTCGCAGTTTTATGACACACAAATTTCATTTAAACATACACATTTACCTCTCGGTACACACTAATTATTGCATGTATTTTTTTTCTTGTACGTCCTTAGGAAAAAAAAAGTGCCGCTAGGACGACGTAGTTCCAGCGGAAACAGTTTTTGTTGAATAGCTCCCCAATGGTTGGATGCACAAATTTGTACTTACCTTACACAATTACACGACGTCATACACTAAATATCTGCTAAACTGAAATGATGAAATTCGACATTTTTCCGCTGCGACTACACACACGCGTAAGCCTAAAACTCAATTCACAGATGACAATGATCCACATTGAACTGTATTGGCCAACCGGTAATTCACAGATTGTCCATTGCATTACTTCTACAGGGTGTAGTTTTCTGAAAAGTTGTTCAGGTAAATATAACACGAAATCTGGCACTATGTGCTAATGAAACGGAAAGGTGACAGTATTTTGCTGCATTTTATTTCTAGTTCCTATTTTTTTTTTAAGTCATGACATGGTACTTTTAGTCCCATTGATAGCTATATACCTCTAACAGTGATGCCCAGTCTAGAGGCGAACAGTTTTGAATTTACCTCTAGACTTTACTCTGGAAAAGACTATTCGTTTTCAAAATGTAGATAGGCATGTGTGTATATTATTATTATTTTTGGTAGCCTTTTGTTTTTTTATTATTATTACACATGAGAAAATAGCTAATCTTCTAAAATTACAACGTCAAGTCTATTGGTGACTGGGGTTCATAAAAACATTATAAACCAATCTAGGAAAGTTGACGATAAGTGAAAACTGGAAATGAAACGTCATGGAATGGGAAATAATTACTTATAATACTTTTGTATTTAAATACAATGTAGCTCTGAAAAAAAATAAAGTTGCATAGGTATGTACTAATAAAATTCTATGCATTTTGTGATTAAGAAAATTAAAATCGTATTGGATCTACTATGTACAGTTTAGGGATAACATTTTGTACCTAATTATCAAAATAAAACAAATTTGATGACTAAACTTAATCCTTTTATTGATCTCCCATTAAAACCACCAATAGATAGGTAGGTACAGTCAACCGCACGTCTATGGTAAAATTTGACAATATCCGCGTCTTTATTATGAAGCAGTAAAGACTGCGCGGCGTGGTTATAGAAAATACACAAAATATTTTTATTGCACTCAGCCACCTCATACTTATATATTGTGTAACAAGAACAACAATTCACATATTCCCTAAATAGGACACAATTAAAATTACACACAATTTAAATTAGGTACAGACAAATCCTTGATAAGTATATTATTAAAAAACAGTCAGATATATAAGTGATACATCAATATTTTAGGGAATGCAATTTCTTTCTTTCAAATACGTTACATCCACAAAAAATATGTAGGATAAAAACCTTTTACAGTAGATAAAGTTTAGCAGTATGTAATAGCAGTTGGTACATTATGTGCGTTGTGGATAAGGGGAAGCATGTTATATTATTATTATTGAATTAAACCAGGGACTGACCACCATATATTTTTGACGAGTTCGTATATTTCGTAAAATAATTATGTTGTTATCGGGTCAACATCTGAGCAAGAGGATTCCCCGTGGAGTGGCAAAACGAGTATACAAGGTGTAAACGGACCGCAGTTTAGACTGCCGCCAAACAAATTGCAATATTGCCTCCCTAAAAATAAAGCTCAAAATAAATAAACAAGTCATGTTGAAGCTCGACTGAACTAGTAACGGAAGTTTATTTTATTTTCAACTTTATTCGAAGTAATGTTATGACTTAGTTTAGCAGTGAAAATCGCGCTTCCATAAGTCTGCTCCGACCAAAGACTATATAACCACTTGACTGCGCATACAGTGCCCCGATGCTCGAAAACTATTAGTGTTTGGTCGCCTATATATAGGCTACGGTACTAGTAACCATTTTAGTTGTGACCAAGTATTAGACCTGTGTGCACGCTAAATTATTCCAATTTTTTAAACTTTTTATGCAATTATAACGCATCAAAATGCCTTCATGCGCGGTGAAGTGGTGTGGGAAACATTCCAAAACATCTAGCTACAAAAAGGATGGCATAACTTTTCACCGGTAAGTAAACAGTAAAAAAATTATTTTTGATTTAGTCCGATTATGAGCGACCGCAGAGGTCTCGTTAAAATGGTGGTTGGGTGAAAGAGCACAAATTTTGATTTCCGCGTTGATGTCTTTTGGAAATGTCTCGTTCTTTCATTAGACAATTCTAATTCTTTTATCCCTTTCTTTCCCTTTGTGTGTTTATAGTAGAAACCCGTGCTGTTGCCTTTATTATCCGAAATTGATATCGACAATAATAAAATTTAAATTAATAAAAATGTTATTCAATTCAAATACTGCAATAAAATACCTATCTACTCTTAACCGACTTAAAAAAAGGTGCAATTTATACGTTCAGTACCCTAAAACTTGTATTTGAAAAACATTTACCAAATTAATTCATTTTAAAAATCAATAATAACAGGGTACATGTTTTTTGTAATCGATTGTTTTTGATTAAATATCATTATTTTTATACGATTTTAATTGAGTATTTTTCATAATGTTAAAATCCATTTTATCGATATCGACTGTTTTCCCCTAATCAAATAGATCAGCCCTAACGATATGCATACCTATGCAAGTTGACCTTGAACTGACCAATTGCAGGCGCGCGTTCTTCCTCGTCCCCCGGCCCGCGGTAGTGAGTCGTGTACTTAGAAGAAATCGGCCTATAAGCTCTCTAGTGGTTATATACTCTATGGCTCCGACCCTTATCGAATGCCATATGCGCAATCGTAATAGTTACCCACCGCTTAATTCTAACTTCCACTTTTTTACAATCTTGATACTCCCAACTTCTTACATTTCACTAGTCTCAACTAGTCAACACGAAAGCAGTGCTTCTTCTGCAGACGAACGACTCCAGATGACGTGTAACCAGTTCTGCTTTCAGCCAGCCTTCTTCACAGTCGCAGCACCGGAATCTGTCACGGACCCAAGAAATCACAAATCTTGCCGACAGGACTCCATTAATATACAACCAACAGCATAATTTATCACTTATCACCACTTCAAACCCAAGAAACTAAATATAATTCTTATTTTTTTTTTATAATACTCGCAAGTCTAAATTACTGTGGGATATTTTACCTCCTTTACATAGATGCGGAATAGCTGCGGCAGTGCCGTTGCGTTGACAATAATTGTTTTTATTTCTTTGGCCTGGCTCCAGCGGATTCCGCTCATTTAATGTTGGGATCTGCCTTGATTCCAAAGAGCATCAGGTTAAAGAATTACAATTTGAACTTTCTTTTACTTTGTTACTTAACTTAATGAATTCAATATTTAAGTACTGCAATGGAAAACAGAATCAAATATCCGCAAAAACAATACAAACTGAAGTAAGTATACCATGGAAGAATATTTTTATTTGGAAATATCAACATCTTTTCACGACTGTTATTACAGTAACAGCTAGTAATTAAAAAATATACATGCTACACCAGAGGTATCTACAAATTTTAATTCAGTTAAGTGACATTTTTGAAATCTTTTTAATAACGATAGTTATTGTAATTATGATACTGCTGTTGGCCACCACCACCTCTGCCGTCGTAGTCATAGTTAGGGTTTCGTCTGCCGAACTGGTTCTGATGCATAGGCTGCGGGACAGGTGACGATTGCTTCAAGGTCTTCGCACGCGCCGCCAGCTGAGACACCAACTGTGCAGGAGTCAGGTGAGCTATAGAGATGGGAGCTCCTTCCGCGACACTGCCACTCGGGTTGAACACAGACTTAGAATTAACTAAATCCTGCTCCACAACTTGCGTATGAACAGTCGTAGTGAAGTAGCCTGGATCCACAGTCGTGCCCACTTCATGGAACTTGGTCGACTCGCGTATCTCGCAGACGTCACAATACGGCTTTGTTGTTTGGCAAGCCGCATCCTTCACGTCCTTACGAAGTTTCTTCTTATATCTGGACACCACTTTATCCAAACCAATAGTAGTTATAATACTCTCGACAAGCTGCTTGTTCTGCTGCGCCAATGTCGGCCCGTTGGTCTTCGTAAAGTTGAACTCGATGACTGCTTGTCTCTTCAGCGGCGAACAAAACTTCGACTCTAAGCATTTAGGTTCAGCACCAATGATATGGTTATTCATCATCAAGTGATTGGGCAGGAACAACTTCTCTAACTTGCCTATAGCTTGACAGCACCGAGATATAACTGTAAACACAAAAGCAGCACCATTTTCATCCAATTACACTGTAAACATAATTTGGAAATGATAATAGATAAAGGTAAATTTTTGTGCAAGTATTTTGTCATCATAATAACCGCATTTGATAAAACTTAATTCTTAAAATTATTATGATAATAGTGAATCCTGATAGCAACTGCAACGAAAACACTACATTAATTTGTATTCATAAACATGATAAGCAAAAAAAAAACAAAACTTAAACATAAAAGAAAAGTTTTCAGTTTGGTTCCTTTAATTTCTTGATTCCCAAGTAATAGGAAAAATTTGGAGTTTGTAACAATACCCACCTCCATGCATAGTTTTCCCGTCCATAACACTGCTTACACCTGTAATTACAAAATTTTACACAGATTTCATTGTTATGGACTGAATGAATAGTAAAATAAAAATCACAGTGCTTTTTTAAATCCTACCTTTATTAGGTGCAAGCTTAAGATAATCTTCTTGAGAAATTTTACCCTCTGCAACTAACTGAAACATTCAAACTCATTATAAATTTTAATTCTTAAACTAAAATGAGAAAACCGTTTTGATTACAAATCTTATTACTTGTGCCAAAGCATCATACGGTGTCTTCTGTTCAAATACCGGGAGGGCAGGAGCTGGTACCATGGCAGGTGGTGGGGCTGCATTCAGAGCTGGTGGTGGCACAGGGTTAATACTCGGCATTGGTACTGGCTCAGGCATCATGCCCGGGGGAACTGGCTGCAAACCATAGTTGTACGGAGCAGGGAAACCAGTACCATATGCCACACCTTGTGGATATGGATATCCTGGAACACTTCCAGGAAATTCATTTTGCACAGGTGCAGTATAAAGCTGCCCCAGCTCTGGCTGATAGGGTGTACTCTCGAGAGGATAGCCTGGTGCACCTTGTGGATCCTTCGGGTAAAGGAAAGAGTCTGCATGATGTGGGGAGCGAGATCTTTGTGATAATGGTGAACGTGATCTGTGTGAGTCATAGGGGCGCCTCATCGGTGATCTTGAAGTACGCCGCCGCCGAGGACTGTGTGCACGTGGCCGCGGAGGAGAATATCTTCGAGGGCTGCGTCTTGGAGGGGGACTGTACCGTTTTCTCAATGTCTTTTGAGGGCTGAATCGAGGTTTGAATTGGCGCACTGGACTACGACGAGGACTCCACCGAGGACTATGTTTTCGCCGTGGACTGTGTCGCCGAGGGCTTAGGCGACGAGGACTTGAGCGGCGGGGGCTGCGGTGAGGTGACTCCTTGTAAGGTCGCTCCTTTATAAACACTTGCCGCGGGGAAGTCACTACCTTTGCTTCAACTATACGCTTTGGTGTTTTTTTACGTTCTTTTGATTGGTCTTCATCAAAATAGTCGTCTAGCTCAGTGCCAGGCGGACGGAGGTCATCTGATGACTCCAAATGTTTCGCAAGATATTCTTTCACTTTAACTTCCTTGTCTTTCTTTATGGCTTCGTTGGTCTTGGTCGGATCGCGCCTACTCCCTGGTTTGATAAAATCATTCATACGATTGCTGCTCGAGGCCCGCGAGGTTTGCGAGGAGTCTCCCTTCCGCCACTTGAACTTATCATCAAACACAACTTTGACTATGTGTGGTTCCACTGGTTTTGTGTCCTCTTTACTATCTCCAATCAACTCGCGTAGATCCTTGACACTGTCGAGGGCCTCCATGTTAATGCGGCGCTGCGTTTCACGTCGTTTGCCGGTTCCATCTTCATCGTCCCAGCTGTCTATAACACTCAAACCTTCCATAAAATCTTCCTTTGTAAAATCATCAAAGAAATCACTGGGTATATCTTCACCGTCGCCCGTATCCGACATTTGATCTTTTTCACTCTCCATGATGAACGCGAAAAAAAAACAGAATTAAAAACAAAATTGATTATAATAAAATATACTTTCGCACTACCTATCTTATTAATATAAAACACGATTGCAAAAAAATTACCTATTGGTTTACACACAAAAAATATGCTTTTCTTAGCTTTGATAGCACACTATCGTTAGGTACTTAAAATTAATAACAAAGGCGGCGGTAGACATACACGACCATACGAGACAGCCAGCCATGTTGAAATTGTTATCTGTGGAAATCAGGGGCTGCCAGTACAGGTACAGAGTGCACAGAGTATGGACTTTTGAATATTGCCCTTATGTTTTGCAGCTTGAAACACATTGACACAGGGGGCGGTGTTAGAAAATTTCACAAATGCTCACTAAACAAAAATCAGATGTTCCATACTTTTTAACCATGTAGTTTTTGTAGGAAACAACAGATTATTTTTTTAGTACTTAACCGATGAAAAATTCTAAATGAGGGGGTTCAGATTTTCAGAATGATGTGTGCTGAATACGTCGTAACCGTTTTAGCGTCGATGTCTGTTCCATCCTGTACTTTTTTAACCGACTTCAAAAAAGGAGGACGTTCCATGTTTGGGTGTATTTTTTGTAATGAGTGTGCATTGGTGTCAATTATGGACCGATTTATGTGATTTTTTTTTCACATAAAATATAAAACATTAACTTTTCTTGGGGCGTTTATGGGTTAGCTTCTTTAATGCGTATTTTTTCTTTTTCGTATATGTTGATAATCTCATAAGATCTTCTAGTTACTTTGTAAAATGAACACATGATAAATAAATGTGTGGAATGCTTCAACTAAAAAGGATAAGATAAAAATCTTTTTTGCAAAGAAAACCAACCGACTTTCAAAGAAAAAACACTAAAAAGCTGAAAGTAATAAAATCAATGAAATAAACAAGTCACCGATTTCCGTCTCCGAAAGCTATTTTCCGTGTTTCTTTTTTTGGAAGTCTGTTGTTTTTAATTTTATTTTATTAGCTCTGGCAATCCAGTACTACAGTTCAGCATTTTCAGCTTCCTGTCATGGCAGGCATTAGGCAATGTCATACGGGAAAATAAACAAGCGGCATAAACAAGGTTCAAGCGCGAAAGTATAGCTTGGTGTTGTGTACTTGATTCAATATTTTATGCCGTTATTTGATATGAAATAGAAAAAAATGGAGTGTACCCAGAGGTTGGAGTGTACGCAAGAATTATATGAGACGCATACGGAAAGGACATGCCCAGAACAGGTCAGTAGTTATAACACTTATTGGTTTCTGTCAGCCTCCTCGAATCTACGCGCTAACTTCGAGATGTTGCATAGTATGTTTCAATAATGTATCACTGAATCTTGCTTAAAGCAAAACTGAGGCATAGAAAGCTACTTTTGAGTGTTTCCTTAATGAAACTTCATTTTATTGCGGCTCTATTACTAACAATGTTATCGTCCAGAAGTCAGTACTCTAATGTTTTACTTACAGATTGGTTTCCTGGGAATATGTGGAGCGAAACATCCTGTGCTAAAAGGCCCAAACAAAATAGGCAGAGACCCTCAAACATGCACTATCATCCTTAATTTAAATGTAAGTACTTTAGAAACTATGTAATAATACACACTGGCTGCATGTATAAGTCAAAATTACTTCACCAATTTGAAAAGAGGTAATTTTGTGCATGTCAGAACTCAGACTACTTTGTATCTCACATTGTCAGATGAAACCATATTCAACCATAATATCTCAACTTTACTTTTATACATCGAGATACGAGCGACCAGGGTTGCACTCAAGCACGGTTGCTTGAGTTTGAAATGGTTACATTTCTAAATACCTAGTTTTTTTTTGCAATAATATCTTAGTTAAATATGCTTGCATGATGCACAAAAACCTTCTTGAACAAATATTCTAAATGATGGTAAAATTTTAAGCAGTCCAAAAGCAAAAGGCAACTTTATTTTACACTTTGTATGGATATAAAAAATGGTTCTCACAGTGGTTTAATGTAACCATGGCTGTAGGTGCTCACACAATAATCTTTTTAAATGTATTATTAGCGAAAAAAATGTCGTGGACAGAGACTTGCTTTTTTATCTACTCCATCAAACCTATTTACTATCTTATCTTTAATAAATGTGTTAATCTGTGCATTTTATCTACAATGTGTTATTTATCTTTAAACTGCAACTTTGCATAATTATTAAGTATCAATAGAGTTGGATGCATAGTACTCACATGTTGCCATTTGTATCCTAAGCCCATTGTTGGGAACTACCAGACACAAATCCAGACTTCAAGCTTAATCAAAAGACAAACTTTATCAGTAAATCTTTTGATTCTGATTGATTGGTTAAGTGTGTGTAACATAGTAATACCTTTGCTTACCCCTTTTGCGAGAATAGGCGTGATGTTAAGGATTTCGCTCTTTACTAACTAAATTAAAAAGTCTACCGTAAGGAACACTCACATTTTAATGCCGTACTGTGAGTCCAGTCAGAGTGGAGTCTGGCATTAAGTCTGTGTAATGTGCGAAGTCCTTATTGTTGTCTTATGCAATCAATCTAAATAAATAAAAGATAGACTATGAAAAAGCTAAGCAAGGAACATTAGTAAAAGTATAATGCCTTAATCTTTATTTCCTTCTTTTTTTTAGTCCGTGTCGAGGCAACATGCTGTGATAAATGTACTAAGTAGCAAAGAGTTTATGCTTATGGACTTAGATTCAGCTAACAAAACGAAATTACAAAATGTAAGTTCATTTTCTTCTAATTCAGCACTTCACCAGAAAAGTTATCGGTTAGAAAAACCCTTATGTCTAAGGCTTAGACATAGCAACGCTTTTATTGCTAAGACTCTAAGCAAAATAAGCGGAAAAAAATCATTCGCCTCGTAACGGTTTGGGCGACGTGATTCAATACCGCGTCGTAATATTCCCTTTAATAACCTGGAAGATAAAGCTTTTGACTGAGTCTGAAGCCGATTCTGCAAGTGTGGTCAGTTCCTGTATTGTCTAATCAAAACAAAACGATTCCTGTTTACTTTTTCAGAAAACTTTACAACCTTACATACCTCACCCTATAAGGGATGGTGATACAGTACAATTTGGAGACATATTTGGTATATTTAGGCTTTTAGAGGAAGATAACGCTTTACCAATGACTCAAGCATTAGATATCCCCGAGACGCCGGTCGCGTCTATCAAACATGTGACGAAGCTACACAAAGCTCCCACTACTGTGATCCCGGAGTCACCGGATGTCAGTGATCGGGTATGTAGTTAGAATTACGTGAAACAGTGCATCTTGATACTTAATAATTATAATCTTTTTCTCGTCCTTGACGCGTAAGCCGCGCGGTATTATAGCAAAAGCATAATGATTAACCATCAATGTTGACTTATACAAAATCATGGCACTTTTGCTTGCATGGCTCTACCAAGAAAACGTGAGTGAACTTAATAATAATGTGTTTTCCAGGATGACTCATTTATCACGCCGTCACAACCCATAGGCGGGAGATCAAGATTGTCCAGCAGCTCGTTTATAAAACTAAACAATAATAAAACACAGACACTATCAGGGACCTCTCCTAAAGCATACAGTAATCGTAAATCTTCCAAACTGTCAAATTCGTCGAGTTTTATTGACAATCCCAATACAAGTTTGAATGAATCATTTATATCTCTGAAATGTGACAAGAATGTAGCTGAAGATATCCATGAAGCGGCTACACAAGCACCTCACCCTATTGCTAATGATAGTACAGATTCAATATACACTGCTGATACCCAAATCCCACGAGAGCGAGGTATTTCACCTTCTATACATACTCTAGATACACAGATGCCCTCAACAGATCATTTGCCACAAGTACGTAAGATTGACGGTCAACATGAAATGCAATTAGATATATACGCAGCCAATAAGGAGAACAACAGAGACATATTTAATGCTGAAACGCAGCCTTTTGGATACAATAACCATTTAACAGAAAGTGCAAATAAAAATAAAAGTAGTTTGGCAAATAAAACGATGTCAGATTGTTCTGGTGAAGCAGAAACAAAAGAAAAAACTAATACTTCCGAAGAGTTGTTGTTTGAAGATATTGATGATGAAATCTTGGAAGATTTTAATTCACAGAACATTTTGCAAGATGAATTACCATTTGAAGAAAATGCAATAGGAGAATCAAAAACAGTGGATAGTTCTATTCCAATTAAAAGAATTGTTTCTGATGGTTCGACAGATTGTGAATATGTCGGAACGGATATGTTGCCAACACAGAAAATACCAGAATTACCGAAACTTGATCCTAAGCCTTTAAAGAGAATAGAACGTGCTAAATCTGATAGTTCTACTGACTGTGAAGATATTGATATGGTGCAAACGCAGATAATACCTGCACTACCGACTAAGGACACTGTTAAAGAAAACGCTAAAAAGGAATGTAAGACAAATCCGGCAAAGAGGGTTAACAGAATCCAATCAGACAGTTCAACAGACTGTGAAGACATTGACATATTACCGACGCAAAAGATACCTGAAATGAAAGCAAATGAAGACGATGACGTCACTGACTGTGAAGATGACGTCATTGAAATAAAACCGAACAAACCTGCTACAGTTGACCTAATTCAAGATGATATAGCAACGCAAGTAATTGATGACGCTGACTACAAAAAAGACCAACAACCACTAGAAGACATGGCCACTCAAATTATAGGCATATGTGAAGAAGAAACAAATTCTAAAAACATTAGTTTGGAAGATCAAGCCACACAAATAATAATAGATAAGGTTGTACCGAAAAACATTGATAACGTCAAAAAATCCTTTGATGAAATGAAAGTTAGCCCTTTCAAAATACCATTCGAATCTCCGAAAAGGGTAAAAAATAAAGATATCTCAAAAATTATACCTAAAGATGAACAAAATAAACCAATTGTAATTGACGATAATTACTATGATGCAACACAAGATATTTACGAAGACCTGTGTTCTCAAAAAGAAAATGATGAAACTTTACTAGTTGTATGTAACGCAGATGACGAGGTCGTGCCATGTTCCGTAGAAGATTATAACGTTAAAGATAAGTTCGTAAATATTGAGACAGATTTAAGTCTAACCAAAAACCACGACGGACCGGGAAACAAGGACGTTAAAGGTGGAAGTGCCAATGTTGCAAAGTTTAAAAAAATGCCCAGTGACTCATCAGATCCAGAATGTACTCCTAAAAAGGTGAAACAATTCATTTTCACTGACAGTGATCTACCAGATAGCCAAGAGATAAAAACAAGCATGATGTCGCACACAAGAACTGCAGTCACAGAATCCTCCAGTGAATCCGAACCAGAAAATTGTTCAGAAGAGATCACTCCATTCTTAAACCGTAAGAGGAAAACCAAACCCGTTCCAAAAGTTGATCTTACTAAAATGTTTGAAAAATTACCAGAGAGAGTAATTACGCGCCAGCGGAAACCAACCTTCAAATTGTTGAGTGGCGGAGAAAATAGTAAAAATAGCAGCACTATTTTAAAACCAACTTACTTGACAGAACAAGAGGATCAAATAGATGGAGATATTATTTCTGAAAATATTAAACGGCTTAAAACATTCGGTAAGGGAAAAACTAACAAAGATACTAAAAGTCAGGACAGTACAAAAGAAGAGAAAAATGAAAGTGCATCGCGAAAGAAAACAGAAAGTAAAAGCAAAGAAGCTAAGGAAAAGATAAAAGTGAAAATTGAAAAACCTAAAAGAAAGGATACGAAGTCTGGCCGAAAAAGTGCTGAATTAGAAAAAAATAATACTAAAGAAGATAGTTTAGATTATACATCAGCCGCCAAACCAACTACTAGACGAACCAGATCTAAGAAAAATGAGAACGACAGTCAAACCGCTGAAAATAAATCCGTGTCCCCAGAAGTCGTTTCCAAAGAACCTGAAAATAAAAGAAAACGTACGACTAAAAAACAAGAGAAAGAGAGATCAGTATCGCCTGAGATTGAAGTCAGAAGAAGTAAAAGAAATCAGAAGCCCAAAGAGAAAACCGACGACACGGTGAAAGCTCCGATATCCATTCTAAAGAAGAGTATACATGAGCAGAGTACTGTTTATAATATTTCGTCTTCTAGTTCTGAATCGCCGAAGGGTTTGAAGAGGTCGTTGGTTGACGACAATGATGTGCCAAGTCCGAAGCGGACGCGGTCTCACAACGCGAATACTAACAACAATACTTGCAATAGTATAAACAACGCGTCGCTTCGGGCAACCCCGGCCAGAGTCATGAAGACTCAACATGTGCTCCTCACTGCATTCCCCAGTGCAGAAGTCAAGCAGAAGCTGGAAAAACTAGGTAAGATTTTTATAACAACAAAAAATAATAGTTACTTTTTCAATATGAGCATGAGGAACATTCAGTTCCAGTGTCCAGTGTAATGGACCCAGCTGGACAACAAAACTGGTGAACGCTTTTAAACGTTCCACGAGGTAATCGCTTTTTGCAAAGATATTTATGGTACTCTATACCTATAGGGACTATCAGAAGAAATGTCTTAGAAAATAAAGTGATCCCATGTCTCAGTGAGGCTACAGCAACCAGTTGACTCTTGCAAGTAAATTCCCGTTGTCTATCGAGGCGTTTTAATTGCATTTTTGTGGCCGGAATCGCATTTTTGCGCGTTCCTATCCTTTTCTGTCGCTCCGAACTCTCACATGCTAGAGCGAGACACAGAGCGTGAGTGCTGTAGCACGCGACTGCGTCGAATATGCGATCGGCAGCATGAAAAGCATAAGAGCATGGAAAAATGCGATTCCGTGCTAAACTGCTAATAGATGTGGTCCTTAACATCATTCACATTGAAAAAATAAAAAAGGTCCTAATTCAAATATTTGTATAATGCAGGAGCGGTGATAGTGACAGACGTGATGGAATGTTCCGTGGTGCTGACGATGCAGATCAAGCGCACGTTCAAGCTGCTGTGCGCGGTGGGGCTCGGCAGACCCATCGTGGGGCCCGGCTGGGTGCAGGCCTGCGCCGACACCAACATAATTGTCGGTAAGAGACACTTTTGATTGAGCAGAGTTGTACCGATAATACACCCACATTTTCCTCCTTAAGTCCCATGTGGTAGGGGACGAGTTTTTTACCCTCAACCAGGCCAAGTTCAGACTCCAGACTGATACTAAGAAATTTCTGATGGGAAAACCCAATAATACTGCCTGACCAATATATTTATGTATGTCTATATCTATGTATGCTAATTATACTAGACCAACAAGGCAGTCATCTGTTAATTTATGAAAGAAAGAAAAGTGTATTTATTACCTTAAAACTAAACAAAATAAATAAGCGGATTTTTAATGCCAGATAGCAACCTGATGCTGATTTTCGGCCGATATTGTTTTTTTTCTTTGATATTTATTATAATTAGATGCCAAGTTGAAGAAGCCTGCGAACGCGACATGACTAACGCGCTCCCATACTTTGAGTTCTTTTGGTATGGACAAACCGTCAAACGCCGTCGATCAATGTGTTGTGACCCTGATGAGGATCGTAACTGTGAAACTATTGGCGCTAGCATAGCTAGTTCCGAACATCGTCATGGTTTAAAATCCGTCAAAGTAATTTTAAATTTCATTCATAGCTTGACCACTTTGGTGATTGGTCAGATTGGGAATTAGCTACAAGCCTTCGCCGTTAATTGATTGGCGTAACGTCACACGAGAATATTTAATTTCAGATCCGTGGCTGTACTTAGTAAAAGACGATCAGGCAGAGAAAAGGTTCCAGTTCAGCTTGCACAAGACGCTGAGCGGCAAGAGGAACTTCTTGAAAGGCTACAACGTGTCCTCCACACCAAGCGTGCAGCCTAACTCGGCGGAGATGAAATGTGAGTTGAGATCATCTTTATGACTATACATAAATAAACTCACCTTTTTCAGCAGAAACTACAAAATGCTACCTGCTACGATTCTTACATAGTCTTTCTGCGTCGTTCACATTTTTATAACTGCGGTCACACACGCACGCCGGTTGTAAGCACTACGCAGGTTCGTAGTTTCTGAAGAACATCACCAATAAGGTGACCTTCTAAAGCGTACCCTTCCGGCGTTTCCTCTCGCATCTGCCTGAGATAATCTATAATTACACACAAATTACCAATGAGTTTTCATGATTGAATATAATCAATTAAATGACGCAAGATGCGCCTGTATCTGGCAGCAATGTACCGAATTTCGCGGAATTTAAACCAAAAATAAGCTTCAAAAGCAACCTTATTTTTGGCATAATTTGTTGCTTTCACTGACAAGTCTGTCACAATCACAGTGATCCTTATAGCCGTTAAAATAAGGTTACTGTTGCTTTGCTGCTGTCACAGCTAAAATTACTGCAATGTGACTTTTTTGGTTGCCAATAAAACAGTGTTATTATTCCATTTCAGTGATAGTGGAATGTTCGGGCGGTACGTGGAAGGAAGGCGGCCCCAACTGGGTATGCGTGTCCAGCTCCAAGGACAGCGCGCTCTGGCCCGCGCTGAGGAAGCGAGGCGCCACCGTGGTGTCCACAGAGTTCATTCTCGGAGGGGTGCTGCGGCAGAAGATCGACATAGTCAGCAACACGTTTCCCTAGGTATGTACCATTCACGAAACTGTCGTAGTTTGGTACTGTTACCCCCGTACACACGGGGTTGATCTGTATGTTAATTTGCAGTATAATATTTTGATGGTAGTTCCATATTGCATTTGTTTTAAGCCGTATGAACATTGGGTTATTCTAGCGTGCGTGTGATCGCAACTTTCTACTTTGTGTAATGTTGTGTAGGACAGCCCTGTGTGAACGACTGCTTGGAGTGCGTCATCCCACCGCTGGACAACGGCCTCTCCCCATAACATCCAATTCTTTCGATCCAGGGCGAATGAGGACCACTGGTCGTTTGGTTTGGGTTTGTCGAGCTCGTCCCGCCATCTTCTACGAGGTCTGCAGTCACATTTTCTGGCTGTGGAAGCGTATTTCATTGAAATTGAGTAAAAGATAATGTTGTCTATACAGACGGGCTCTGATATCTAAATTATAATGTAAATATAGTGTTTTAGATGTATAATTTTATGTTTTTATGATTATGTCCCAAAGATTGTGGAAGGTGTGAAAAATTTGTGGCAGGATAATTTAAAAAATCTGTCATGTCAAATCAAAAACTCGATCTATTTAGGACCTTGATTACTGATTTGCTAATGTGAGAATCAATCAATAACATCTCTAATCTGATTGGTCAGAATATGGCTCCAGTGAGACAGTTAACCAATGCATCTTTCCGTAACTGTGTAATGTTCATATCAGCCAAGAGTTCTGATTTGTAGTTGTTCGCGATTTACCTATGATAAGTTGGTATTTTGCAAAGATCGTGGGTTTCTATTTGGTCAACTATCCTGCGATTTACATTTTTTTTTTAAATATCTTGCGACATAAACAGTTACTTTCGTATGTGAAAATGTGAACTAAGTTCAAGCCCGTTAAACCCGATTTACATTGGTCCAGGATAGTGGTGAGAGGCGAACACCTAGACAGCGACTGTTTACTCGCTCTAGTCCGATCGGTTTACACCTCTGGCATTACTCACTGTGCTTATCGACTTCGCTAAATACTTGATCAATGTAAATCGGGCTTAAAAAACAACTGCAAGCCAGTTGGTAGTGGCATTTTCTGTTGTATCCCTAAGTTCGTTAACTATGTTGCAGATTTTTAACAGTCTTGACAGGTAGTCAGTGGCCCGAAAGTCTGACAACCAGTCGTTACCAGGGGTATCGTACCCAGTACTAACTGGGTTGTGGAGGTCAGATACTGGAAAAATACTGGTATTCAGCTACATTCGGTTCGACTGGAACCTGATCCCAAGGATCCCAACATAGTTGAGAAAAGGCTAGGCAGATGATTTATGATGACTTACACCTACTCCGCAGTTAAAAAGAATCATCTTTTTTTCTTTCTTTTATCATGTTTAGGAACCCATCAGTTGTGTGGAATTTAGCTAGCTTTATTTAATTGTACCTTATATTCGGACTTTTCAAAAGTACTATAATGAGAGTAATTTGAAATATTGAACTATTTTGTGACTCTTGAGAGAATGTACGATAGTAATATATGGTGTGAATAATGTTGATATCTGTAATCGTAGTTTACGCATTTGTAACACTATCATTGTCTGATTGTTGTTTATTATTGTATAATATAGTCTTACTTTGTATTTGAGTGTTCTTTATTCTTCCTCTTTCAAATTGATGGTAAATATATTACTGCTAGCTTATGCCCGCGGCTTCGCCCGCCTGTTCGGCCGGTAATTTTCCCACGGGATCGAAGTTTCGGGATAATAGTATCCGACGTGTTAATCCAGGTTATGCTATCAGTGTGCCAAATGACATCCAAATCAGTTCAGTAGTTTTTGTGTGAAAGAGTAACAAACGTCCATACATACGAGTACATCCATCCTCGCCTGTTTAATAGTATGTTACTATGTTATTTCAAGCAACAGCTTGACACAATAATACACAATTGACAAAACATCATCATTCATTCATTTCATCATCATCATTCATTTTTGTTATTGTTTTAACGTTTATATTAATTTAGCATGCCTTAAAGGCAGAATGTACAAGGACTCTCTAAGCATTGTAACACCTAAACTGTAAATTTACCAACCTACATTCTATGCGAATAAAGCATTCTATTCTATTCTATGTTAAATAAGTTGAGCCCATGTGGCCACGCCAATCGGCATCAGTGGCGTTTTTAGGTCCTCAGAAGTGCGAGTGTTTGGGCATTTTGAACGCTAACATAGGGTTCATGGTCAGGCGCACTGTATTTGCACTGGGTGTCTGTGGTCTATAATCCCTCATTTTACTAGATTGTGTTTTCAGCGGCCTACTTGGGGATGTAGTCAATTGATTACTTTCCATAGAAGCCGCTGCAGGTCACTCCAAGTGGCAAATGCCCCCGAGGTTCCACGAAGTTCGCCCGGTTGGAGGTCAGGAGTTATTCTACGGGAATGTACTACCGGGATAAAAAATATCCTACGTCCTAACCCAGGTCGTTGTGTTACGTATGTGCCAATGGTAACATCGAAATCCGTAACCGGCTTTGTAGATTTACATATATTAATGGACGGCACGGTTGGCGCAGTGGCTGAGCGACTGGCTACTACACTGTGTGTCGCGGGTGCGAACCCCGCACGGAACAAAAATTAGTATGGCCTACGGATCGTTGTTCCGGGTCTGGTTGGTATGGTCTGTGAGTTTAAATGTGCACCCACGATACAGAAGAAATTCCTAATGAGGGGCAAAGTTGAAAAAAAAACTCCTGATTGTAATCTTGTAGACTAACAAACACATATCATAAGGCAGCCCGCCAGTAAGATTGTCACACCCTAACATAAACTAAAATAATACAGTCTGAAAGTTAGTAAACATTCGTTTAATTTTAATTTAAAAAAAAATCCTAAAATTCAATGTACCTATGTGGAAAATATTGGTATTGTATACAAAGGTTTATTTTTGTGCCAATAAACTTATTTTTTTTTTTTTTTATTTAAGTAAATAATAAATTTGTCCAAAATTCCCAGTTTTAGAGACTCTTTCTGGTGCTCCCAGATGATGTCATATTTTATCGGTAAATATTATTATCTCCTATACTACTCTATTTGTGTAATATTATACAAGCTGTGTGCCCGATGTCATTCTGACCAGCTTAAATGGCAAACTTTCACCACCTACTTAACCCCTTTATGGCATGAAATCTTTGATGTTTTTATATACAATCTGTTTTGTTCACTAGAAACACCAGTTTTAGAATAAAACCACCAAATTATCAGTAAGTAGATGAATCACTTTAAGGGTACGTGCTCTCGCTGCCCGGGTTAAGTGAGGATTAATCGACACGGAAACTTAGAGCTCACGCCACGTTTATTTAGTATATCACATCTCTTCCTTCTTATATTAAAATATTTATTTCAATTTAGGTCAATAAGGCACTTAACGTGGAAGCGCCAGAGTAGCCCGCGAAATTCAAATTTTCTTACGTTTTTTGCAATATGCCGCCGGTCATTGTCAGGCTGTACATTGAACAAAATATGATTCGCGGCTGTAATAGGTATTTAGTTACAGATTTATAATCATTAAAATCATCAATACAACCCCATTGAATGACTTTTTCATGAAGTAGTGATTCAATTTTGTTCAATGTACAGCCTGACAATGACCGGCAAATTGCAAAAAACGTAAGAAAACTTGAATTTCGCGGGCTGCCCTGGCGCTTCCACCTTAAGAAAATGAGTTCATTATATTTTCCTATTCGCTAAGGAAGTGAGGACTTATCGACACGGAAACTTAAAGCTCACGCTACGTTTATTTAGTATATCACACAATATGTAGAGACATAATAAAAAAATATTAAATTAAATCATTCACAGTTTTAATCACTCCTGGGTATAAGCCTCTTTTATCTTGTGCAAATCTCCATGTTCCTGTGCTAGCATGCCGATATTTACAATTTAAATTGAATCTTATTGTTACCTTGATAAGAGTGACCCTTATTTACTTTACTACGTAGATACTTCAATACATGCTCAATTGTATTAGTCATACCCATAGAGTATATAACCACTAGAGAGCTTATAGGCCGATTTCTTCTAAGTACACGACTCACTACCGCGGGCCGGGGGACGAGGAAGAACGCGCGCCTGCAATTGGTCAGTTCAAGGTCAACTTGCATAGGTATGCATATCGTTAGGGCTGATCTATTTGATTAGGGGAAAACAGTCGATATCGATAAAATGGATATTAACATTATGAAAAATACTCAATTAAAATCGTATAAAAATAATGATATTTAATCAAAAACAATCGATTACAAAAAACATGTATCCTGTTATTACTGATTTTTAAAATCAATTGATTAATTTGGTTAATGTTTTTCGAATTCAAGTTTTAGGGTCCTGAACGTATAAATTGCACCTTTTTTTTAAGTCGGTTAAGAGTAGATAGGTATTTTATTACAGTATTTGAATTGAATAACATTTTTATTAATTTAAATTTTATTATTGTCGATATCAATTTCGGATAGTAAAGGCAACAGCACGGGTTTCTACTATAAACACACAAAGGGAAAGAAAGGGATAAAAGAATTAGAATTGTGTAATGAAAGAACGAGACATTTCCAAAAGACATCAACGCGGAAATCAAAACGTGTGCTCTTTCACCCAACCACCATTTTAACGAGACCTCTACGGTCGATCATGATCTGATTAAATCAAAAATAATTTTCTTACTGTTTACTTACCGGTGAAAAGTCATGCCATCCTTTTTGTAACTAGATGTTATGGAATGTTTCCCACACCACTTCACCGCGCATGAAGGCATTTTGATGCGTTATAATTGCATAAAAAGTTTAAAAAATTGGAATAATTTAGCGTGCACACAGGTCTAATACTTGGTCACAACTAAAATGGTTACTTACTAGTAACCATTTTAGTTGTGACCGTAGCCTATATGTAGGCGACCAAACACTAATAGTTTTCGAGCATCGGGGCACTGTATGCGCAGTCAAGTGGTTATATAGTCTTTGGTCATACCGTGATCTTGAACAAATAGCTACATTATGTATTCTGATCACATTGAGATTTATCTTATGTTATGTCCCAGCACTGAATGGTACCAAATGATAAAATACGCGTCCGGGGAATTTTATTGTTTGTCTGTACCAATCTAAATTGTATTCAAATTTTTTTTTTTTAACATTTTTTTGCTATGTCCATTTCAAACGGATATCAACTTTATCATAGCATGAATTAAAGTTGATTTCACTATGACTCTTACTACTGAAAAAGTGATGAAAATGTTTGAAGTTGTAGTGAAAACCACATGTTTGTTTAGATTTTTAGGGTTCCGTACCTCAAAAGGAAAAAACGGAACCCTTATAAGATCACTTTGTTGTCCGTCCGTCCGTCCGTCTGTCAAGACCGTTTTTCTCAGGAACGCGTGGAGGTATCAAACTGAAATTTCTATATGATACTAAGTTCTACTGTCCCTGGAAGCTGTAGAAAAATCAACCTTCTAAGTCAACGCAATCAAAAGATACAGCCACTTAGGCCGCAAATTTTCGAAACTCGCAAGGGAATCAAAACCTACAGGGTACTTCCCGTGAACTTAGAATCTTGAAATTTTGTACGAAGTCACGTCTTATAGTACAGATATAGGAAAAATTACGAAAACCGTAATTTTTTAGTTTCGTCATATAAAAAAAAGTTATATACCCACAGGTTTGTACGGAACCCTCGGTGCGCGAGTCCAACTCGCACTTGACCGGTTTTTTGTAAACTAAACGGCGAACGCAGTATACCCGTTTACTATTGTTGGTCGTTGATCTCATGGTTGCAAGCGCAACTACTGAGTGTGAGAGCCTGGGTTCGATTCCAAGGTCGGGTAGTGATTGGGTTTTTCTATCGGGAATATAGTAGCAACCACGGAGTCTGGATATGCCCTCGGTTGATGCCAACAGGCTCGCCTTCCGTTATATGGGACTTAAACATACAATATCTGGTGAAATGTGGGTATACTTTTAGATACACTTCTGCCTAACTGTTAGTGGACTATAGCCGTTATGTTATTGTTTGAATTTATTTAAAACTTCTCGGCTCCGAGACTAAACGTGTTTAATTATAAGTTTTACTTAATCATGCTCAATAATAAATGTACCTACCTAGCTTACTTGTCTGACTAACAATGTTACGTTAATAATAATGTGGTCTCGCGTGGTATTTTTGGTTTTGTTTCCTTATTCCTGTTAATGCTAGGCTGTGACAAAGAAGTTTCCTGCAACAGTAGGCAAAAGCTAATGTACGTGCTACGTAACGTATGTATATCCCAGGAATAAGGAATCTTTACTACTGTGAAGACAATTTATTCTTATTGGCTAAGATTCAGCCAACGAAATGATTAAATGTAGGTAAGTAAGTTCTTACCTACATACCTACATTTAATATGTATGTAGGTAAGTAAGTTCTTACCTACATACATATTTTTTGATTTCAGTGAAGATAACTAATTGCGTGAAAACTATTCTATTCATGCTTACTTGTCTACGTTTCGGGATTCTTCGAATTCCTAAAAATAACTACTTATTTTTAACGTGCAAACCGTGTGCTCGATGGTGGAGTTTCCGTCGGCAATTTTTTAGGAGTCTTCGGGCATTTCCTGAAACAAATTAAGCAATTGGGTTTTTTCAGTAGCAACAACGGTGACTGGATTTGGTAATAGGTTCGACACCAATTACATTCTTAGGACTTAAACATAACTGGCGAAATGTAGGTGCACTATAAACTATAAAGTAGATACATACCTACATTATAGCCTAGGTACATACAGACCTCTGCCTAACCCTTCGGGGATTGCAGGCGTGATGTTATGTAGATATGTTATGATTAAACAATACAACTAACTTTTATTTAAGGGCCTATAGTACCTCAGATGGCTTAGCATGATCCTCCGTTATACCGAAAATACTGCAGCATTAATTTTGAAATAAATATGTATACGGTAAAGTTGAGGATTAATGCTAGGTCCTATGTTTGACGAAAACACGATTCCATAAAATTTTCTCGATAGAAAAAAATTCCAAAGTTACCTCCAAACCGAACGATAAACCGCTGGTATTCAAAAAATACTTAAAATTAGATCATGAAACTTGGCATACTAATTGAACTACCTATAAAGCAGGTCTTATGTTTTTTTTTTAATTCCTATTATTTTCACATTAAAAAGAAAATACCTAAACTATCGGCTTCTTGAAGTTGATTCTCTGCCGCCCGCCACCCGCGCTCAGTCTCGCTTCGGCTTTCGAACGGAAGAGCTGTGTCGCTTGCGCTCAGAACACACATTACGCAACAAGACGACGTAAAATTAAAATTTATGTACTTAGGTTTATAGTGTGGCGCAATGGGAAATAACGGTTGGCGTAAAGAAGCAGGCAAACATATGATAAACTTAATGAAATAAGTATCTATTTACCTATCTACTATTTATCTACAAACATATAGGTAGACAGCATACGACACGTTTGGTGCAGTGGCTAAGCGATTGGCTGCTGCGCTACGAGTCGCAGGTGTTTCTGCATGTGAAGATTTGTGTTTGTAAGTTTCAATCACAAATGCATCGTCCACGATTCAGGAGAAATCCAGTGTGGGGCAACTTTTATAAAAAATAAAAAGATAAAAATTACCTATATAGTTTTGTTTTGACAATATATGTATATTACAATAAAATATAGGTATCTACAGTAAGTACTTAGTAATTGTTTTTTATAAAGTTGTCCCACTCCAGGATTTCTCCTGAATCGGAGACGGCGCGATTACAAACACAAATCTTCACAACTATCGTTAGGCTATAAAAATATTTGTTCCGTGCAGGAATCGAACCCGCGACCCGCAGTGCAGCAGCCAAGCGCTTAGAAATACCTAATAAAAAATATAGGTATGTTCGGTAAGTACATACCTACCTATCTAACTACAAGAAACAAAACTGTAACTTACTTATCCGACTGTAGTGCTACCTACCACATACATAAAATGTATGAACTTACTGACGTACCTTGGTAGTTCAGCTAAATAATTATAATGTACGATATCTTTCTAGAAGACGTCGATTACACAGTACTGAAAACGATGGTGATAAAGATGATGTTCCGGTAAATTCGTCAGTATCTTCTACCTACCTATAAAATATGTAACTGATCTGTTATTCGTACCCACGGCTACATAATTATCAAACTATACATTTCCAGTATAAGCTGATCTCACATTGTATAGGCATTCCGTACAATGAGAGGTCAGAAAAAGCAATAAGTACCTACGCAGTCGCGCACACATCCGCATTTCTTAAAACAGAACGTACTACACGATCAATTATAAACCTTATCCCATCAATCACAGCGTTTATATACCATGCACCGTACAACTTACCCACACAAAAACATCGGTTGCTATCGTTGTGCTGTGCAAAAGCAATTTATTTTACATATACGCTAGTGATTGACTAAATCGGAAAGTTATCGAATCTTACATTTATTATTGTACAAAAAAAATTGGGGTCCTCAAAATAAAATAAATAATAAACTGCATGTCCAGAAAATATTATAATAAAAATAAACAATATGTAGCTAAAAAAAATATTATTAAGTAAATTAACACAATCAAAAATCCGGTTACGTTGGTTTAAGCTGTCATAGCGTATTGAAATTGAAACAGTAGGTATTGTTGAACCCTGCTATGGTGTTTACTCACTGACCTGTAAAGTGGAAGTATTTGTGCAGCACTTGCCGCTTTGACTGGCACTTTTTGTCAAATAGTGTACTCTTAAATTCATATATTTTTCCATGACAATTTGATAAGAAATAATTTATGTCATTATTCAATGGGAACTGCTCAAATTGGTAAAACGTAATATTATCAAAGAGATCTAATCCTATCGATCGATCGATAGCCTACGTTAGTCGATCTGCACAAGCACATCACTAACTTGCTGCATGACGCCACGGCTGCGATGCATCCACTTAATAAAGTATCGTTTTGTGATGTTTACATTGCTTGTCCAGTCACTTAGCGGCAAACTTAGGTAGTGGTTAAGGGGCAATGTATTTGTTGCAAAAATAGTACAGTCGCTGTGATATTTGAAAACAAAAATAACATAGTAAGAGCAAGAAATATTTTACGATTTGTTGTTTTTCATGATTTTAAAGACAAATATAGTAAAATACTTGTACTAACACATGGTAAGTGATTCCATTTTGACGTTAGTAGGTACATTGAAACTAAATTTGCGATGTACAATTTTATGTTCATATAATGACAAGTTAATATTAAATTATGATTGATAATTTTATTACCTAAGTACTTAGTACTCGTCCGATAATAGTGTAGTTTACTCTAACAAAATCGCTTCGACTTCGTGTGCCCGCGCGCGTCACCGCGAGCCGTGTGCGATCGCGCCGATCGCGATAAAAGAGTGAGGTGGCGCGGTGAAGTGGGGGCCAAATTAGAATTTGAGCTGAGGTTATATAGACTCTTAAGGTGGAAGCGCCAGAGTAGCCCGCGAAATTCAAATTTTCTTACGTTTTTTGCAATATGCCGGTCATTGTCAGGCTGTACATTGAACAAAATATGATTCGCGGCTGTAATAGGTATTTAGTTACAGATTTATAATCATTAAAATCATCAATACAACCCCATTGAATGACTTTTTCATGAAATAGTGATTCAATTTTGTGCTCTACACAATAAAAAAATATTAAATTAAATCATTCACAGTCTTAATGCACCCACTCCGGGGTATAAGCCTCTCTTACTTTGTGCAAATCTCCATGTTCCTGTGCTAGCAATGCTAGCATGCCGACATGGACAATTTAAATTGAATCTTATTGTTACCTTGATAAGAGTGATTGACCCTTATCTACTTTAGTACTTTAGTCTGTATTAGTCATACCGTGATCTTGAACAAATAGCTACATTATGTATTCTGATCACATAGAGCTTTATCTTATGTCCCACCACTGAATGGTACCAAATGATAAATACGCGTCCGGGGAATTTTAACGTTTGTCTGTACCAACCTAAATTGTATTCAAATGTTTTTTTTTTTAACAATTTTTTGCTATGTCCATTTCAAACGGATATCAACTTTATCATAGCATGAATTAAAGTTGATTTCACTATGACTCTTACTACTGAAAAAGTGATGAAAATGTTTGAAGTTGTAGTGAAAACCACATGTTTGTTTAGATTTTTGTAAACAACTACTGAGTGTGAGAGCCTGGGTTCGATTCCAAGGTCGGGTAGTGATTGGGTTTTTCTATCGGGAATATAGTAGCAACCACGGAGTCTGGATATGCCCTCGGTTGATGCCAACAGGCTCGCCTTCCGTTATATGGGACTTAAACATACAATATCTGGTGAAATGTGGGTATACTTTTAGATACACTTCTGCCTAACTGTTAGTGGACTACAGCCGTTATGTTATTGTTTGAATTTATTTAAAACTTCTCGGCTCCGAGACTAAACGTGTTTAATTATAAGTTTTACTTAATCATGCTTAATAATACCTAGCTTACTTGTCTGACTAACAATGTTACGTTAATAATAACGTGGTCTCGCGTGGTATTTTTGGTTTTGTTTCCTTATTCCTGTTAATGCTAGGCTGTGACAAAGAAGTTTCCTGCAACAGTAGGCAAAAGCTAATGTACGTGCTACGTAACGTATGTATATCCCAGGAATAAGGAATCTTTACTACTGTGAAGACAATTTATTCTTATTGGCTAAGATTCAGCCAACGAAATGATTAAATGTAGGTAAGTAGTTCTTACCTACATACCTACATTTAATATGTATGTAGGTAAGTAAGTTCTTACCTACATACATATTTTTTGATTTCAGTGAAGATAACTAATTGCGTGAAAACTATTCTATTCATGCTTACTTGTCTACGTTTCGGGATTCTTCGAATTCCTAAAAATAACTACTTATTTTTAACGTGCAAACCGTGTGCTCGATGGTGGAGTTTCCGTCGGCAATTTTTTAGGAGTCTTCGGGCATTTCCTGAAACAAATTAAGCAATTGGGTTTTTTCAGTAGCAACAACGGTGACTGGATTGGGTAATAGGTTCGACACCAATTACATTCTTAGGACTTAAACATAACTGGCGAAATGTAGGTGCACTATAAACTATAAAGTAGATACATACCTACATTATAGCCTACATACAGACCTCTGCCTAACCCTTCGGGGATTGCAGGCGTGATGTTATGTAGATATGTTATGATTAAACAATACAACTAACTTCGAACAACTTGTTTTTTATAATGTTGTCCCACTCCAGGATTTCTCCTGAATCGGAGACGGTGCGATTACAAACACAAATCTTCACAACTATCGTAAGGCTATAAAAATATTTGTTCCGTGCCGGAATCGAACCCGCGACCCGCAGTGCAGCAGCCAAGCGCTTAGAAATACCTAATAAAAAATATAGGTATGTTCGGTAAGTACCTACCTATCTAACTACAAGAAACAAAACTGTAACTTACTTATCCGACTGTAGTGCTACCTACCACATACATAAAATGTATGAACTTACTGACGTACCTTGGTAGTTTAGCTAAATAATTATAATGTATCTTTCTAGAAGACGTCGATTACACATTACTGAAAACGATGGTGATAAAGATGATGTTCCGGTAAATTCGTCAGTATCTTCTACCTACCTAAAATGTAACAGTTACTGATCTGTTATTCGTACCCACGGATACATAATTATCAAACTATACATTTCCAGTATAAGCTGATCTCACATCGTATAGGCATTCCGTACAATGAGAGGTCAGCAAAAGCAATAAGTACGCAGTCGTGCACACATCCGCATTTCTTAAAACAGAACGTACTACACGATCAATTATAAACCTTATCCCATCAATCACAGCGTGTATATACCATGCACCGTACAACTTACCCACACAAAAACATCGGTTGCTATCGTTGTGCTGTGCAAAAGCAATTTATTTTACATATACGCTAGTGATTGACTAAATCGGAAAGTTATCGAATCTTACATTTATTATTGTACAAAAAAAATTGGGGTCCTCAAAATAAAATAAATAATAAACGGCATGTCCAGAAAATATTATAATAAAAATAATCAATATGTAGCTAAAAAAAATATTATTAAGTAAATTAAAACAATCAAAAATCCGGTTACGTTGGTTTAAGCTGTCATAGCGTATTGAAATTGAAACAGTAGGTATTGTTGAACCCGGCTATGGTGTTTACTCACTGACCTGTAAAGTGGAAGTATTTGTGCAGCACTTGCCGCTTTGATATTACTGGGGTGGCACTTTTTGTCAAATAGTGTACTCTTAAATTCATATATTTTTCTATGACAGATTTGATAAGAAATAATTTATGTCATTATTCAATGGGAACTGCTCAAATTGGTAAAACGTAATATTATCAAAGAGATCTAATCCTATCGATCGATCGATCGATAGCCTACGTTAGTCGATCTGCACAAGCACATCACTAACTTGCCGCAAGACGCCACGGCCGCGATGCATCCACTTAATAAAGTATCGTTTTGTGACGTTTACATTGCTTGTCCAGTCACTTAGCGGCAAACTTAGGTAGTGGTTAAGGGGCAATGTATTTGTTGCAAAAATAGTAGTCGCTGTGATATTTGAAAACAAAAATAACATAGTAAGAGCAAGAAATATTTTACGATTTGTTGTTTTTCATGATTTTAAAGACAAATATAGTAAAATACTTGTACTAACACATGGTAAGTGATTCCATTTTGACGTTAGTAGGTACATTGAAACTAAATTTGCGATGTACAATTTTATGTTCATATAATGACAAGTTAATATTAAATTATGATTGATAATTTTATTAAGTACTTAGTACTCGTCCGATAATAGTGTACTTTACTCTAACAAAATCGCTTCGACTTCGTGTGCCCGCGTCACCGCGAGCTGTGTGCGATCGCGATAAAAGAGTAAGGTGGCGTGGGGAAATGGGGGCCAAATTAGAATTTGAGCTGAGGTTCTATAGGCTCTTAAATAGAAATATCTCAGTACCAGGTAAAACGGGATGAATAGAGACGCTGCGGGGTGAATCGAGACAAAACCTTGAAAGATATTTTAACGATGAATTCATATGATATGTTACCACAAAGTACTGACTCTATTTTATTTACTTAATTATACCTACTTAATTATTAAGAAACCTTGTTAGCAACATACATGCCATATTAAGTCCAGCCGTGCCAGCACACATCCAAACTCATTGAATCCAAACAAATGACAATCTGGTACACCTACCTATAAGTAGGTACATTGTTGTAGGTACTCCACAATGTAAAACAATTGATACATTATTATTTAAATGAACTACCTACCAACTCAATTTTGTATCCATTTACAATCTAAATAATAATGTAAAAACAACCATGTTAGTCGTTCGTCTCGTTGTCCTCGTTGACCCTGACCGTAGCACCGAAATCGGAGAGATAATTCGGGGAATACCCGTTTGCGCCAAAAGGCGTGCCGAGCGCCGCGCTCACTTGTAACGCGAGTCTGACGTCATTCTAGCTATAAACGTGATTCAGAGCGAATGCACCTATCGTTCCCTAGTGGCAAGTGTGGGGAACAGATAAAAAATATACATATTTTAATGTGTTTTCGTGCAGTGTACCTACAGTGAAGACTAAGTGGAACAAGAATAAACGAATTCGGATAAACAGGATAAACACTGGTGCGTACTATTCAGTTATTTCATAAATTTTAATAAGCATGAAAGTAGATAGTGAAATTAAAAAGGAGTGGACAGTCCGTGGATGGGTGGCCATCATTACAAACCCAGTTCCCCCTCCGTGATTCGGAAAGCACGCCGGTGGAGGCTGTAATGAGTAGTCAGAAGCCCGAAACTTTGACAACCAGTCTTATCAGGGGGTATCGTAGTTTGTAAAAAGGCGGCTCATGATGAAGTGTGGTACCTAACAGCTAGCTAGGTTATGTACCTATTATGTAAGCACTGTGGGCTTATCGAATTGCAAATAAAAATGAGGCTGTTACTTGTGTTCCCTTTCAATCCTATCACTGGAAAATAGATGACGGTACAGGACCCGTTTTTTTGCAAATTATAGCTTTATACGAGTAGGTAATAATCATGTCATATTATGTTGGTCAAAATGTAATAATAAAAGATAATTTATCAGTATTTAGTAACTGATAAACAACCATATGTTATTTAACGTACCTATTTATCTAAGTTATGTACCTATATTTGTAGGTATCTAAAATTGCCAGGAAACTTAATTTTATCATATTATTGCCATAATGTAGGTACATTTCCGAGGCGACGCGACGAGACGATATATTTTGAGTACTTAGGTACCTAGTACGTGACTACAGCCCTTTTACATTACCCAACAGTTATTCAGCCATAACACTAGAAAAGCAGTCTTATCGATGTATACTTAAGGTCTAGAAGGGTCTAGGCCTTATCTTTTAATGCTAGCCGCCACAAGCCGAAGGACTGCTGTAAAGGCTAGCACAAGATTAGGTCTCAATTTTTTTTATTCACTAGTTAGTCATGCTAACCGGTACTTTGTTTATAAGGCCGCTGGACACTTAATCAGCACTCAAGAAAAAAAAAATTACCAGCGGACTATTTCCTGAAAAGATTGACTCAAGTTGATTCAATACTCGTTTGAACAAGGGCTTCTGATTTACTAAGAAGTAGTATTTGTACAAGCTAACTGGCGAAACGTAGATGTAGGGTCACCTCAGCCTAACCCCTCGGGGATAACAGGTGTCATGTTAGATATTATGTACTTAAGTATGTGTGTTGGTAACTCAAGTATTTCTATTTATTTATCTTATCTGTCATACCTACTAGTGCGATCAGATGCAGAGTGCATTTGATCGATACTGTTGTGTTATATTTAAGTGCAGTGTTGTACAGAAAGGAACACGTATATGGTCTTGGGTTTATTATCATCAATTAACTGGTATGAGTCCAGAACACAATTAAATTATAAGCAATATATCATCACGACTCTCGACTGTATTCCCCGAATGGTTAGGCAACATTTAGACATTTATTTTGAAGTCCCATGTAGTAGGGGGCGAGCCTATTACCGTCAGTTATGGCACAAATCCAGACTCGCAAGCTGCTACTTAGAAATTCCGATAGGAAAAATCCTTTTACTTTTCTCGACCTGTCAATCGAACCCAGGGCCTCATGTTCAGAGTAGCTGTTGCGACCACTAGCTAGACCAACTTGACAGTTATTCGGTAGTATTGTTATTACTAACATCTATGTATTGTCCAGGAACTTTTATAAAGACAACATGCCGCCTGGAGGGAAACCTAGATTATTCTAGTCCCTCTAAAACAAGATGAAGTAAAACCAAAAATTAAACGTCCTTAAACTTTTCAACTTAACACAAAACCCCAACCAAAAACAGAAACAGGAATATTGTCTGACAGTTTAACAGATTGGAGGACATAGAAGAAGATATTATGTTGTCAATAGAAAATATATCACCACCATTACGTAATGAAGGTAATAACCAGCAAGGAATGTTTCAAGGGGAGAATGATTCAAAGCATGCAAAGGATAAAGGCGTGTTAATTCTGATAGTTTTACAAATTGTGAAGATGTAACGCCACCGCAATTAATACTTGCGCCTCATGAAAATAGTGCTAACATAGACAATGTTGTCACTGATTGTGATGACACTGAAGTGATTACAAACAAACCACCTCAAAATGAACTAATTCAAGATGATATTACGGCACAAATAATTAACTTCGAAGACAAACAACCATTTGAAGTCAAGCCCACTAAAAACGGTGTTTTCGAAGATATACCGACAAATATAAGAGAAAATAAAGGAATTGTACTGAATAGCATGCATGTAAAAAAAAACTTTGATGAAACTATTGATCAATTTAAAAGAGCATTACAGTACCCAAAAAGTGTCCAAAGTGAAATCCAAAATGTCCCCAATGAAAAAGAAATAACTGGTGATAAAACTGATGAAAGTAAATCTATTGACGTTGTTTATAACAACGCCACACAAGATAATAAAGGGAAAAGAGAAGAGTCCAACGATAGTTTAGTAATTTCATCTAATACAGATGATGAGGTCTTAGCATGTCGTGAAGATGGTAATGTTATAAATAATATAAAAGACGAGGAAGAAACTAAGTATTGTGGGAGAGATTTGCCCAGCCAGGATCAAATGGACGTGCTTAATGAAAGTGCAAATGTTGCTTCATTAACAAATGTTAGTGAATCATCTGATGAAGAATCTTCGCCTAAAAGGTCGAGACAATTCACATTCTCGGACAGCGATCTACCGGATGACGACGAAATAAAAGAGATCCTGATATTGTACCCAAAACCCACATTCATAGAATCATTCAGTGAATCCGAATCAGAATGTAGTTCGCACGAAAGTAATCGCCCCATATGCCGCCGCCGTAGAAATAAACCTGAACCAGTTAATATTACTAAAATGTTAGATAAACTACCGGTAAGAGTATTAACGCGCGTGCGGAAACAACCCGACAGATTGGGCATTGTATTTATTAAAAAAATCACCATTTTCAAACCAACTTATTTGACAAAAAAAGATGATCAAATAGATGAAGATATTATCACTGAAAATATAAAACGGCTTAAAAGATTCAGAAAAGGAAAAACTAATTCTGATTCAAAAAAGCTAAAAATTGTAAAAAAAGAGAAAATAGGACGTTCCTTGCGAAAGAAAGCAGTTAATAAAAGTAACCAACACAAGAAAAATATAAAAGTAAAACCTATAAGAAAGAATGCAAAGTCCAAATCTAAATCAAATGCTCGAAAGAGTGCTGAATTGAAAATAAAGAGTACTAAAGATAGTCTAGTTTCTATATTAGCCGCCAAAGCAACTACCAAGAGAAGTAGATCTATGAAAAATGAAAACTACGGTAAAAACACTCAAAATAAAAATCAAAATAAACGTATACTGCTAGGAAACAGAAACAAAAAAACAAACGGTAAACAAAAACTTACAAATATGAAAGAGAGATCAAGGTTGGCTGAAAATATAGTAAGACGAAGTAAAAGACAGCAGAAGGCTAAACAGAAAGACGACGACACAATGAAAGTTCCGAAATCCATTCTAAAGAAGAGTATACATGAGCAGAGTACTGTTTATAGCATTTCGTCTTCTAGTTCTAAATCGCCGAAGGGTTTGAAGAGGTCGTTGGTTGACGACAGTGATGTGCCAAATCCGAAGCGGACGAGGTTTCAAAACACGCATAATAATCAAGAACTCAATAATAATAATAGTAAAGTCAAGAAGACACAACACGGTCACCTCACTGGATTCCACATCAAAGAACCTCAGCAGGATAAACGAGGTAAGAATGTTGTCATTAATACATATGTAGTTTTATTTCAAACGTGGACTTTTCTGAAGTCAAGTTGAAGTTACATAAATCACGTCTGTTTTCCCGGAAGGGCTAGGCAGAGGTGATAGTATACCCTCATTCAGCTTAGTCCCATGTAGTAGGGGGCGAGCCTATTGCCATCAACCGGGCACAAACCCACATTCCGGGCTGCTACTGAGAATACCTAATGGAAAAACCCAATAACACTTTGCCCGAGTATGCCGAACTTACTGTTAGCCAGTGTCATTCCACTACTGGGCAATGGTCTTTTCCCTCTCCATGATTTCCAAATCTTACGATCTAGGGCTAATGTGGACCACTGTTCGAACTTAATCTTCGAAAAATCTGGAGGTTTTATACAGGTTGTAATTAGTACACGTTTTTACATTCCCTTCAATCAGTTCAGTATTAATTAATTAAGTACATTTTTAAATATTTCAATCAAAAATAACATTTAAAAATAGTAGCCCACTGGTATTAGGAACAGGGTCCAAGCTACCGGTGGTCAGTGCTCCAGTGAGAGGAACCTCATAACAATACGAGTCGTGTCCTGGAGTACCACTTTCTGAATCAAGCCCTTGATCCAGCTGCCTAACGAGAGACTCCTCAGGTATTGGTCGAGGCTCTTGGCAATTAAGCCATTGGCTGAAATTAGTCCGCGCTTTTATTATTGTGGGAGTAAAAACTTTAATGGTCTATATCTTTATTAATTTCAGGTCCGTATGTGTACCTAGTGAAATACGTGCCGGCACAGAAACAGACCAGGATGCTGAACAGCAATAGAACCTCGTTGAACATGAAGACCCGTTCTCAGTCTGCACCGAGAAGATCTCACCGAGTGTGCCAACGAACAAGCCGACGGGATTGTTAGAAGATAAACCACGCGTCTTTAACGAATTTTATTAAGCTTAATGGTTAGTTTAGTCACTTCACTTTCTGAAATCTATACTTATAAAAATAATGTTTCCCAACCATCAACGCACAGCCCGAACCACAGGACGGATCGGGCTAAAATTTGGCATACATCTGTTAAGAATGGATTTTGGTAAATTCAATCCCTAAGGGGGCGAAATAAGGGTTGACAATTTGTATGAAACAAATCCGTCGACCGAAGCGACGCTTGATGTCCGCCGATATGCCTAGTATCCTACTTTAAACAATGGTAATACGGTCCTATTTTCAATGCAGCCAGTAAATTGCGCGAGGATATTTCCGCTATGTCTGAACTGACCCAATAGAACGCAATCTAGTTTCTAGTCCCGTACAATTTATTGTGACAAAGAAAGGAGAAGAAAAGTTTGTGAAAGAGTGAGTATATTTTTCAGAGGCAAAAATAAACAACCTGAGCATGTTCCAGTATATATTTAAACGGGTATCTTTGAGTCGTGTTTCTGAGTTTAGGTATCTATTGCACGTTATAACTGACGATAGAGATATTGAGAGGGATAGAAGAGCATTGTCGGTGCGCGCTAACATGTTGGTGCATAGGTTCGCAAGGTGCACAGCACAGGTGAAGGTAACTTTGTTCAGAGCATACTGCCAAAGCTTTTACACCAGCGCCCTATGGACTGACTATACGCAGCGGCCCAAAAATCCTGTTAGAGTGCAGTACAACAACGCCTTTAGGATTCTTGTGCGACTGCCTAGATTTTGCAGCGTCTCGGGTATGTTTGCCGACGCGAGGACTTTTACGCTATAATGCGCAAAAAGTCAGCCTCACTAATTCGCCGAATTCGAGTGGTTAGTGGCAACGGAATCTTATAGATGATTGCAGAGACCTGCAGATGCAATTTTTCTGACCAACATAGTTACTAACAAATTATGGACACTTTATTAGTCTGAATTAAACGTATTTTATAAAAATGCAATAAGCACATACATACGATAAGTCTAGTCAAGTGCCCAGTTACAAGTACAAGTTTTTCAATGGAATTATTGAGACATCAAATGTTATCAATTTGTAATTGCTATTATACTATAAAATAATTTTACTTTTTATTGAAGTGTTGTTTTTTTTTTAATTTAAATTACCTATTTTACAATACCTGCTTCAATAATTTTACGTATAGAGCAAAAACTCTTGTATCACAGAAATACCAGTTTTCATATATATAATACACATTTTAAAGTTTTTTTGCATATCATTCGGTAACTTCTTTCGCAGTTCACTCATGAGCAATTATTGAGCAAGGATAATTGAAGTTGTTCTAAAAACCTAATATATTTTTGTAATTTTAGAGGACATGTGAATATTTAAGAGGAGTTTAAAAAAAAAACAAAATATCAATGAATATTATATTTACATATTCAAAATACTGGCAAAAATAGTTTCATGAGGATACAGTATTCTTAAAATCTGTAGGTACATTGTTAACATGTGGAATGTCACCATTACATGAAAATTATATAATATAACTTTGAAAAAAACAATATTTTTAACGAATTCTATGGAAAAGTTTTCCAGAGGTGAAATACCTTTTTGGGCACGCACAGTCACCTTAGAATTATCTAACTAGAAAACACCTTAATTATTGTTTCATATACAAACCAAAGTAGTTAGCTTTTGTAAAGCTTCTCCATAGAAAAACGTTTGTGAAATGCTTTGTTAAGAAATACATAGAAATCAAAATGCTTCGTACTCGATACTAAGCTCAAGTTACTAATAATGAATTGTTACTAACATCTGAGACTACAGCAAATTATTTATAGATACAATTTACGAAATAAAGACAATTAGGGCCGGTTTTGCTGTATAACCGTCTAACTAGTCATGATTTTTTACGAATTGAAAATAATCTCAAAAAAAAATAAGATTAAATAAATAAATATAAAAATAAGAGATTTTCGTCCTTTAAATAAATATTACTCCAGGAACAAAAACAGTTTAATTTTGATTAAAATGGATAATGGATACATTTTCACTTAAATAATAAAATAGGTACGTTTTTAAAACATTATTGATTAAATTAATACTACAAAAAAAGAATTTAAACATAAATTGATTAATATAATAAACGAGAATAACTTTATTTTGTTGAAATATTTCAACTGCATAGTAAAATAAACAAAAAGTGCCGTGCTATACAGCGTGTATAAAAAAAATGTAGTGGTTATATAAAGGATGTGGTACAGACCATCAAATCATCAACTTTCTTTATGGAACCAACATCGTAATCGCGGATAAATAGCAGTCCCATTAACTTGGATTGATTAGTTTAGTATTTTTTTTATGAGACGGCTAAATATTTAGGAATTATTATTATTTATTTAATACTAGCGACCCGCCCCTGCTTCACACGGTGCCACCTATCGGTTCTTAAACTACCCCCATCTTTCAAGCTGGAACCAACCATACACATTCACATTATTTCATAGAAATCGGTTGGGTGGTTTCGGAGATAAGCGTGTACCTACGGACATAGTGACATATGATTTTTATACATTAAGATTTACTGAGCCTGCAAGCTATTTGATGGATGTACCAGCATCGATGCGAAAGAAGTTTGATTGTTTTTACTATATACCATATCCTTAAATATGATCACACTTTTCTTATACAGGTTTTATTTATAGTAGTATAGTAGTTTACGAAGAAACATGTGCCTATTAAAGCAGTTAATATTACTGTAAATATAAAATTATACATCTTAAACAGGTATATATAATACAAATTGCACTACCTATACATAGTTCACATTTAATTCAGAAAATAATATTAATTGCACTGTAGAATGCTTCAGAACCGAAGTTTAGTATAAAATATGAACCTCTAAGAGTTGAACCTCATCCATCACTTCCTGAATCAATTCACAGTAGACTTCAGTTTCTAGATTCGATATTAGCTGCTATTATAACTGTGCTATTTGCGGATACACATAAGTCCGTTTTCACAAAAACATGGAGACACCTGAATGTATGCCTAAACACTATTGATTGAATTTCAACGCTCAGCTCAGCGCCGCGGTTTTAAAGGATTATAACATATAGGATTCACAAAGAAGTCTCTTAAGGATGGACCGTAAGTATAATTTAACCTTTTGAACGCCAGAGCATAAACACACGCGTGTCCCTCCCCCCTCAATTTCACCGCATCCAAATTAGACGTGTTATGACGTCCGTGGCGTCGTGAGCACTTTTTGATTTGACGTCCATAGGCGTCCGTGGCGGTCAAAAGGTTAAGAACCCTTCACGAAGCCGTCAACCAAGCATTCTATACATCAAACTAAGTAACTGTGCGCAAAAATTATTGCTAGAAACGACTTTTTTTTTGGGTGTAGTGAAAAGTCACGGTTTACTGTAGGACTCAGTGTAAAAATATCGCATTGAAGCGGGGAACAAGCTCCTTTTGACTTCGTGAAGGGTCTTTACACCCATTATGTTACTCGCAAACGTAATTTTTACGAGTAATTCCAAAGAAATCGGTGATAAAAAAGGGAAGACGGAAGGCAAGCGGTAAGTTTTTTTTAGGAGAAAAGAGGTAACATTTTGTGCGATAGGTATTCTCTCGTTAATTCTCTCACGCTATACAAACTCAGCTGTACTTAAAAGGACTAATATAAATATACAATCAATTAAATCACATTTTTATACCATTCAAGACTCAATGGTGAAGGGATATCCGGTCGGGATTGCGATAAGTGCAGGAACATTATTCTTCTCAAATCACAAATAAATGCGAAGTACGCCAATACACTGTTTTCACTGCTAAATAAATCATAAAACGGGCAGAGATACGCGTATAAGATATTATCGACTTTATTGTAAGAGAGAGTGTTAAAAAAGACAATATATTTGCTTGGCAGGGAAAACCGTGCTCCGCTACGTATCGCCAGATCTGCGCCAGCCCTTAGGCGTGATACATTGCGGATCCGTCTGATTCGGAACAGCCAGCCGGTAAAATATACATTCGATTTTGTCGCCCAAATCAAGCCGACCCGAACATGAATTACAACATGAACACGGTTTAAAATCATATCTGCAGTAAATATGCGTATGGCGGCACGCAGGGACAGAAAAGGTTAACCAGTTTAAATCGAGTTATTTTTAAGGTTAGGTGAAAAACCCTTAAGTAAAGGTTAACCCGTATTAAAGGGCTAGCCACCTATAACATCCGGTCCAAGAAGAGTTAATTTTTGTACACAATAAATGTGCAAGAAAGTGACAGAGTTAGCCCGCGCGCGGTGCTTTGTCTCTTTCATTTATTATATATTTAAATGGTTAACCCATTAAATATAAGGGTTACCCGTATAATGGTTAATCAACATATGAGTTATAGATCCAACCGGTTAACTCTATTAATAGGTCCCTGGTGGCACGTCATTTTTTGTGTATCAACTCCTGTGTACATGCCGGTGTTGCTTACTGGATGTGTCGTACTGCACGCGAGGTAGAATGTATCCTAGATTATTTATCAGTAGAACGTATCATAGAAGTACCCTTCATAATTATTAGAATAACTGGACTTTCTACAAAGGCAACATTCTAGCACAGACAAAGTACAGTGAAACCAGAATAAGTATGCGGTTCGGTAATCTTCGTATTTCCGGATCAGCACAAACATCGCGCCACACGTTACACAAGCTTTTGTATGAAGTTTTGTCTCGGTCTCGTTATCTACCTCTTTTGCATCTCGAAAATATAAATACATAGTAGTTTTTTGGAATTTTATTGCATTGGCATAATAATACAAAATAGGATCGTACTTTCAGTTGTGGGAGCTCTATATAAAATTTTATAATCGCGCATTAGTAGTTCCAAAGATACTCGATGATTACCGAAGCGCATACTATTCTTGGGTTATCTGTATTTAAATTGTATCTCTCTGAAATAAGTGGTTGTTAGTTTGGTGGCCACAAGCTTGACTACTGATGGTGAGGTTGTAGGTCCGATCTCTGATCAAGGTAGTAATTGTTTTTATGATATAATATTTTTCTAGGCTGATGGCAAACAGACGTCGACCAATAATTGTCTACCCCTTCGGGAAATACAGGTGATATATTCACAGTTTTTGTTTAAATGTATACACGGTGTAAGGGACACCGACGCACAAAATCAAAAAACGGTAAAAATATATACAACGTTTTATATTATTAAATAACCGACTTAAAATTTTGTATCCGGGGTAACTAGACTCATGTGCTGAACTCGTGGTAACAGTTAGGGTGTCGATGTTCCTTACACGCTGTATTTTTTTACTAAATGCGAGATTGACTATATTTAGATATTTCAGAGGGACACAGTTTAAATTTTCGTACCGTGTAACTAGCTTAAAATATAACAATATGTGATGTTGCTTGCAGTTTGCAAGCGTAGTGTATGGCTGCAGGTACTCCCACGTACGAAATCACACAAGTGCTTCAAATAAATGTCCATTTTCATTGCTTTCACACCAATCCTGGAACATAATAATACAGAATTATTTTATTGACCGAAAAATGGTTTTTTTTTTGTTTGGTATGGACATGTGATGGATGAGGGATGAAACGCTTATATGACTTAAAGGCAAATCTGTGTGACTAAGTCTAACTTCCCTCAAGTTAGACTTAGTCGCGCTTCATCCGAAACCGAACCTGCATATAGTTAATGTTCTTATTTGTATTACGCTCGATCAGAGTCGCTTGTAGGAATATGCACATTAACTATATACTAAGAAGGTTTATTTACGGATGAAGCGCGACTGAGCTAAGTGTTAGTTAGCTTTATCAGATGTCAGCCTATGTGAGTGAAAATATAAATATTGATGGATTGAGATGGAGTGGGAGACCAAAAAAAAGGTGGACGGATCGTGTGAGGACTGATATGAAAGAAAAAGGGGTTAATGATAGATATGTACAGATGCAATTAAAATGACCCTTTTTAAGGCGTACTGTACAGCACTGAACTCGGGAGCCCTGTGGTTCGCATATACCCAAAAGGCTTACATTGCTCTGTGTATCCAATACAATAACACATTTAGGGTATTGCTGCGATTGCCGCGCTTTTGTAGTGGCTCGGCAATGTTTGCAGACGCACGCACTGACAGCTTTGATGCACTGTGGCGTAAGAAGTCTGCTTCGCTACTCCGCAGACTGCGCGGCAGTCCCAACACTATCCTGCAATCGATAGCCGCCCGGGCAGATAGCCCGCTACTGTGGGCGCTTGCGAACCGGACTCGCTCTGTTTTAGTAATTAAGTACTAACATAGGTTAAGTTAATTATTATTAACACTATAGACCATTGTAGTTTGGGTAAATAAATATTAAATTAAATTAAAATAGCGTGACGCCTGAGAAGGCAAAAATAGAAGAAAAGACACGTGTTGCTCCGACCCCAAGTAACAAGGAATGAGTGCAGGAAGCTCAAGATTATTTCATTGAGTATGTTAGTTCAGCGGTTACAACCGCGACTGCAACGCGTTCTGGGTTCGATCGCCAGCGTTATTGGCTTTCCGTAGCAGTCTGGAGTCTGAATTTGTGCCAGAGAAAAGGCTCCCTATATATTACCTAACTGATTTACTATAATTCTCTGCCTTCATTTTCAGAGAAATATTACACAATGACAAGTAGATAAAACAGTTACAGTTAAGTCCTATTCCGTATTAACCTTGTTTAACTCTTATCAAGTGTTAACAATCTATTCAATACGTCCTATCTTAACATTAGAGGTGAAAAGCTTTTGATTACATCATTGTAATGGCAATTCATCGTTCATACATTTGACATAATTATGTATATGTTTATTCAGCCTATGTTTTCACGAATGGGAAACAAGCCTTCTTTGTGCAAAATGCCATTTAAAAGGTAATTTTACCCAACTCGGTCTCAGTGCGACTTGGTAGATGTCACATGTCTTAAGAGATTTTGGTTCTATGACACGCCGGCTTACTCGCAACTGCTTCAATTATGCGGTAAGCATCTGTCCCACTGCTGACGAAGAAGCGACTAGTTACCGACGAATTTCTCACAAGAGACTGACAAAAGAATGTAGGACTCTTGTTAGTAAAAGAGGTACATTTTGTTTTAAAACCACCACTGTTCCGTATTCGTTTTAATCGAATTTGGTCAATTTGATGTTTTACCTTTGTTTTCTTTTCTGTTTCTATGATAATTATTGTAATTATATGTTATATTATAAACGAATACTAATACAATATTAATATGTGTTTTAAATATATTCTTAAACTAGCCGATACCCGGCGTGTGCTATAGTGCCTAATTCATTGTTTTAGTAGTCTAAAACCATCTTCGCATTATTGCTTTTCTAATGAAACCGTTTGGGGCGTTTGGGTTGATTTTTCAAAGTCTATAACTGACATTTATGTAGAAACAATTTTTGTGTTTTATATAAATAATATAGATAAGATTGTCGCCTTACCTATTAGTCTACGCCTCTGGGTTTCTCTTCATCAGATTAAGGTCAGCTTCCACCATCTCTTTGACTAGTTCGTCGAAGGACACGCGCGGCACCCAGCCCAGCTTCTCTTTGGCTTTAGAAGGGTCCCCTAAGAGGAGGTCCTGGAAAGAGACGAACCAATGTTACCAACCTCACTTAACAGATGTGTTGCAGGGGAATTTTTCCCGCCATTTTTTCGCCCTAGTTATAATATTAAAAAGTGGCTGAAGGAAGGTTAAATGATTAAAGTCCTTACGTACAAAAACTCCTGATTCGCAGTCTAATTTGAATAAATTTCTTTAGATTTTTCATTGTATTTTGGTCCAAACTATTTCTTCATTTCTAAAGTATTCAAAATATGGCAGGCCTAAAATCCAAGTTACAAGCTAGTTTCGTCTTGTAATACTGACAACTAACGAGTATTTTATTTTAGTTGACGCCCCAACTGACAATGACTGCGACTTGAGTTGCAAACGAGTGTGCAGACAAGTTAAGATAAAAAAAAACATAATAAAATACAAGATTAATATATAAAACTATAAATATATAATTAAGGACCCCTATTTGGGTAAAGGCTTCCTCCATTTGTTGCCACTTTCTGTCTCCTGGTATGATGAGTTAGTTCTGGCCAGCCGTTTTATTAATTTCATCGGCCCATCTCTCTTGGGGCCGAACATGATTTCTTTTGCCTAAGTTAAAAAACTACTCAATGCAAATGATTAAATTATAGGCAGTTAAGTTGACTGCCTCGCTGGTCCGGTGGTCATAAGCACGACTGCTGAGCATGAGGTCCTGGTCTCGATTCCCGGGTCGGGCAAAGTGTTATTGGGTTTTTCCACCAGGAATTCTCAGTAGCAGCTACGGATTTGGAATTTTGTCTGGTTGAGGCCATAGGCCATAGGCCTATTACATGGGATTTAAACATAACTGGCGAAAGGGGTTGGAAGATTTTTGTATGAAGCGTGGCCTGCCTATCTGCGGAAGTTATAACTTTGAAAGCTTATATCTCGGAAACGTGACGGTTTAGATGATTTTGTCATGTTCTAAACTTGTTTGTATTGATGCCATCTATTGATTAATACATGTTTTATGCGTGGCCGCTATTTTGATAATAAAATAAAATGGCAGTAGATAGGCAAGCCAAATAATTCACAGCCCTTTTTGTATACTATTAGGTACACCTCTGCCTAACACTCTCTGGAGTACAGGCGTGATGTTATGCAGTTAAGTTGAAAGTATGAAAGGTGAATATTTTTGCCTGCATGCACTTCGATTGACTGTACAAGCTAGCATTTTAATATATTTAAACGGAACATAGGTTAACGCACTTTAAACACATAAGCACGTAACGTAATTCAAGTGTTATTTAACATTGAAGTTATACTGTGCATACGTAATATAATATATGTATTTATGTAATGTATGTACCTAGCTGTTATTTCAATTTCAGATAAAGGTGATTGGTGACTGGTTCAACATTTCTTAGTCAATTTATTTGCAACAGTAAACCTAATATTGACCTAACTTTACCTATACCTAATATTGACCTATGTATTTATTTTTTAACTGTAACTATTTGGGTAGGCAATTGATATTTTTTAGACCAAATTTTTTATTATGAAAAAAGAGCTAATGATTCCTAAAGAACAACACCCGTTCTCATTGGGATTCCGAGTATTATGGTACGTGTGTACGGTATCGTAGCAGATGGCCTTCTAATTTCTATAGCTGCTGCCTTGCCCCCATATGAAAAAGGTACAAGTTTATGTATGTATGCAAATCTGAACTCACCACTTCAGTAGGCCTGAAGTACTTGGGATTAATCTTGACGAGCAGCTGATCTGTCTCAGCATCATGCCCCGTCTCGCTCTCTCCCGCGCCCCGCCACGCCACCTTGCGGCCGATACACGAGAACGCTAGCTCGACAAACTCGCGCACGCTGTGGGCCTCGCCTGTAGCTACTACAAAGTCTTCTGGTTCTTCTTGTTGCAGCATCAGCCACATTGCCTATGGTGAATGAAATTTTTAGTACTACACTCATCATCTGCCTAGCCTTTTCCCAACTATGTTGGGGTCGGCTTCCAGTCTAAGCGGATGCAGCTGGATACCAGTATTTTACGTGGAGCGACTGCCCATCTGACCTCCACAATCCAATTCGTACTGGGTAATACTATACCCCTTGGGAAGACTGGTTGTCAGACTTTTGGGGCACTGACTACCTGTAACGACTGTCAAAGATCTACAAATGACAGCCGGGACCAACGGTTTAACGTGCTTTCCGAGGCACGGAGGAAACTGTATGTAATTAGTACTACACCATTACTAAAAATATACTTAGGGATCCCCAGGTCGGGAAAGTATTATTGGGTTATCCATTATAAACTCAGTAGTGGCCCGGAGTCTAGATGTGTGCCGATTTGATCGCTAAGGCTCACCCCTTATTATAAGGGACTTGGACCTCACTGGCGAAATGTGAATATACTTCTTGTCTCTCTGCCTTGCTCTTCAAGGAAAATAGGATTGTGCGTTATGTTTGTATGTTATGTTGCACACACAAGATTGAAGCAAAATCTTTTTTAAATTCGACATTTTGTACCATTAAGAATCACACAAATTAAGTATTTACGTAAAATCACAACATTGATTGAATTTAAAAAAGGCTATTTTAAATATGATTTATTTTTTCCTATGGTAAAATTCTAAAGACATACCTCAATATAATCCTTAGCGTGTCCCCAATCTCTCTTACTATCCAGATTCCCCAGTTCAACGTACTCCATCAGCCCGAGGTGTATCTTGGCGACACCGCGCGTGATCTTGCGCGTGACGAAGTTCTCCCCGCGCCGAGGGCTCTCGTGGTTGAACAGCAGCCCATTGCAGGCGAACATGCCGTATGCTTCCCTGTAGTTCACCACTATCCAGTAGCCGTAGAGCTTTGCACAAGCTAGAAAAAATGGAAATACAACAAACAACGAAATTGTTGTGGCTTTCGAGAGGCGAAAGCGTCCATTAGAGAATAATAGACGAGAATCGCCAAAGCGATTGGTGCTGAATTGCCCCCATATAACAAGGTCGTAACTGACAAATTGTGGATGTACTGTATTGTCAGCTTACCTATGCGGGGAATACAGACATGGGGTAGTGTTATACTGTATATAATTTACTGGGCATGAGTTCTTGGGTTTCGATTCTTAGGTCGGGAAAACTGTTATTGAGTTTTTCCATCAGCAATATCTTAGTTATCCTGGTACCCGGAGTTGTTTTATGGTAACAGACTCGCCACCGATAACATGGCACTTAAACAAAACTAGCTAAATGTGTGTGTACTAAATCTCAGCTTAGACCTTCGGGCAAATAGGCGTGATGTTATGATATTTTTTTTCCTAAGCAACATAAAACATGTACTAGTAGTATCGTATCCAATATTCCTCCATACTGCAGATAATAACGGTTGAACATAAAAGTAAGTGAAAAGATAACAATTAATTACACTCTCAGTACATTATCATAAATATCTAAATGCAAACAACATCGATTGCTTATTATTTTTAATTGCTTTGTACGTTTACCGCTATCGTTCAATCTTATGTATTTTTAATTGAATCAGGGTTTTGTTTTAGAGGTACGGAAATCAATTAACATTTACACCAAATACATGGTTTGTTAACATATATCATAGATCAAGATAAGTGATCAATCTTTTAAACTTAACAAATTAGTTAAGTTATCAGATGTGATTTGCGGAAGTCCATGATTATAAAATTTTATGCAAAATTATTTATTTTAATTCCACAATAAATAGATTCAGGCTTGGAATCAAAATGCAGCACTGTCCTCCCACCCGCAAAAATTTGCAAATTCAGAAGCTGCTATTATCACAATATGCAACAAACAACGCAACAACAAACTATTGTATTATGATTTATCGCACCTTATATTTGTATAATGGACTAAATGATGTCGTGACGTCTGAAAGAAAATGGAAGAACAAAACGTGTTGCGCCGACCCCAAGTAGAATGGGATAACGGCAGGAAGTTCCAGATCATTATTATCCATAACCAGACTTCATCCATTGCTGGATATATGCTCTTTGCTTGTGCCAACTCCGCTCCACGTTCCTGTGCCAATTTTATACAGGTTATACATTCAGTCAAAAAAGTATCGGGAATGGATGATTTCTTTATGGTTCCAAATTCAATTCTATTTTCCATTTTGGCGCGGAGTTTGAGATTCATCTGTTATTTAGATTAAATACAGTGCTGTTTTTAGTTAGATCATATCTAGTGTCTATTGATGATCCGTACCATTTTAAATAATCACTAGGGTATGAAACATGTTGCCGGTCGGTTAGTCCCAAAACACCTGATTTTTTTCTAAAAACTCAATCTCTTATGCGATTAATCGCATAAAATCGCTTATCAATTAATTGTTTTATGCGATTGTCGTTGTGTTTAGTCTTATGAGTCGCTAAGGACATGCTAGAACGAGTCAATTCCGACCCAACATTCATGAAACGCATTGTTACTGGTGACGAGACGTGGGTTTACGAGTTTGACATGCAAACTAATCAACAATCTTCGGAGTGGCGCTTGCCAACTGAACTGAAACCGAAAAAACCACGCCAAAGTCGATCAAAAGTCAAAGTCATGTTGGCAGTTTTCTTTGACTACCGCGGTGTTGTGCACTCGGAATTCTTGCCGGAAGGTCAAACAGTAAATAAAGAATATTATTTGAGCGTAATGTGGCGTTTAAGTGAACAAATTCGACGAAAAAGGCCAGATTTGTGTAAAGAAAATTCTTTGATTTTGCACCACGATAATGGGCCTTCGCACAAGGCCATCATAGTGAACGAATTTTTGACCAAAAACTCAACAAATACCATAGAGCAACCACCTTATTCACCAGATATTATGGCTCCAGCCCATTTCTTTCTTTTTCCTAAACTCAAATTACCACTTCGTGGCACCCGTTTTCATTCGGTAGAAGACAAAAAGGAGAATTCGTGGCGAGAACTGAACTCAATTCCGGAAAAAGCGTTTAAAAATTGTATTGATGATTGGATTATTCGTTGGCGTAAGTGTATTGTTTCTGAAGGAGCATACTTTGAAGGCGATAAAATAACTTCGGATGAATAACTAACATTTTGTGTATTATTGATCGTTTCCCGGTAGTTTCTTGACAGAGTAGTACCTACCCGCTATGACAACAACGGCATGTGCCCATCTCGCCGCCGGACGACTAACACAAGTTTCTTTACGCTTCTACTTTTCGGTCACAACTTTACTCTACTTGCTAACACCGCGCCTTGCTATTTACCGGGTCCTACCCAACTCCATTTGAGTTCCATAATATTTTTCTTCATAATGATTTTCTTGATTTGAAAAGAGTGTCCATGGAGTTTCTTACCCATTCTTCTCCATGAGATCTACGATTTTGGAATGGGCAACTGCAGTGCATTCAGTCATACCTGTGACTGGACTGTAGGTAGCTTATTTTTGACTATGCAAAAGTACCTGACACGGGTCTATTTGAAATAGATACTCGAGTTTTGAATGATTTCTCAGTAATAGCACGGAGTTTGGATGTATGCCCGGTTGACGGCAATTCGCTGCTCGCTCCCTATTGCATGGGACCAAAAATGTGAGTAAATACCTCTACCAAACACTGGCTAAATACGTAGTGTTGTTTACTAAACAATAACTTACCATAAGGTGACCTTGGGTAGAACGGTGTCTTCTCAGTCTGGGGTACTTCTACGACTTTCCCATACAGTTCTGAGGTGGACGCCTGGTAGATCTTGGCCTCCTTCTCAAGGCCTGCTGCCCTAACTGCCTCTAGGAGCCTCAGGGTACCGAGGGCATCCACTTGGGCCGTGTACTCGCTGAGCTCGAAAGACACTTTGACGTGAGATTGGGCTCCTAAGTTGTAGATCTCTTTTGGACGAATCTGTAATAGGGTTTGAAAAGGTACTGTAATGTGGTACGGCATGAAATATGGAATACACAGTCGTGTAGTTAGTATTCAGATCTTTGTAGTCCTTCGATAACATTAGCCTTGGTGCAATTAAATAGTCTCCACGTGTGGCAATAGCTAAATACCGAATGAGTCTGTACTAAGTGGTACTCACGGGCAGTTTGACCCATTTCCACCACGCCGACCAGCTAATTATTTTACCACAGCGTAAACTACTTACTTAAAAGTTGGAATCAAGGAATGATCATCAGTCTAAGAGAAAATATGATGATATTTTTCTGGTGAAAGTTCCTACGTGATATTAGATAATAGGTACTCATTGCAATACTAGTAGTTTTCAGTTATCTTGCTGCGCCCTAACAGGGTCATGTACTCATTAGTTTTAAGCCTACCTGTAACTATGATTGTGTACATTGTGCATTAAATAAATAAATGATCGATGAAAAAAATATATACAAATTCAGAATGTATAAGGTGAAATGATGATTTGAACTCCAATGACAGCAATTTATGTGAAACGAACCGAACGGACTTGGCAGTAGATCGCAGTAATATAACGAGATCCCTCGCAACCTTGACAAAGCGAAACCTTAACAATGCATAATTAAAGAAAGATTGCTAATCCAATGTGTCAACATGTTTCTACGTAGGATCCAAGCTGGAGGTATGGTAATTTTCATGAACGTTTTCGCTAACACCTATAAGTGTATACGTTTTAAACGGAGGGCCCCTAAAGAATACTAAAATATAAGCGTACTGTTGAATTTTTGACGCTTACGCGCTTGTCTCAGGGTCCCATCGTTCGTCTTTGTAGATTAAGCGGTTTTTAATTTTATTGCAAAACAGTGTTAGTGTACTTTTTCACTGTTGCTTTTGTTTTTAGGCCTTGCCATATTATTCGATAGCAAAGCCACTTTTTGCAAGCTATATTCTATGGCTGCGATAATCAGAAAAACTTCGGAACAATGAAGATCGACAAGTGAAACGATACAGCTGCCTTGATAGCCTCGAAAATTTACAGAAAAACTAAATTAAAGAAGTAGAAAATAATCAGAAATAACCGGAAACATAAAACAGCTATGATCTAGCATAGCCGCAGAGTAACGCTTACAAATACGATTCAAATAAATATAAATGACCTTACATTTGATTTCATTATCACGATTGATATCGCAAAAAAAGATTGATGCACGAAAAGGTCTCATCCGGTTAAAGCTCATTTCACACTTATATGCACTGCACTGGAACGACATCACCTCAATTCATTTCACGTACTAATCCCGATAAGAGTAAAGTTACCATCCGTCCCGATTTGTCCGCCTTTTTGGCCCTCCGTCCGGCCTTGTCAATTGGTGGATAAAAAAAGTTGACAATTACTACCGAAAAAAGAAAGATTAAAAAGAAAAATGTTCGGAATTTTTATGTCCGGCGTTTCGGCAGGATTTTTCAAAGTTTGAAATGATAATCCTAGAAACGAAGTGATGCCGTACGGTGCTTATGAAAATGTTCGTTGCAGTGTGGAGTTTCGCAGAAAGAATCCCGAACGGATCGAATTGAGGCGATGTTGATCCCGTGTATTCAAACTGTGCGTTAATCTTAATTCTTTTTATGCAAAAAGACCTCTCATTTCCGGAAGTGACGTCATAGAATCGTGGCATTTGTGCATGCATGATATAATCGTATATGGTAAATAAATAGGTATACATTATGTAGCGACCTTGGTAACAAGTTGTAACATTAAATTATGTTTAAAATGTTCAAATAGTTTAAAGCAAAGTCTGTGATAAACGGGGAGTGGTACTACTAAGCATGACGTCTTGGGTTCGTTTCCCAAGTCGAGCAAAGTGTATTGGGTTTTCTATCAGAAATTTTTCAGGTACTGTGGACTTGTAGCTGATGATGGCTATATACTCGCCCTCTATTACACGAGACTCAAGTATAACTGGCAAAAGTGGGTCTACTATAATATTACTACTTCTTAAATCACCAACATCAGTGAAGGAATACATCGCGGGGAATCCTGGACTTAGGGTTTATATAAGTCCAAAGTCACCAATTTGCCTTAAGCAAGCCTGATGATCAATGTCCATGCCCTTTGTGTATGAGAATAGGCCTTTGCTCCGCAGTGGGACGGTAACTGAAAAGGCTGGTATTATTATAATAGACCTTAGTGATGATGCCGCTGAGACAGGTGGTGTCAATCAGGTCTCCGTAGTGTAAGTGCATGCGGCCGCCGGTGTGGCAGGTCGGCCGGCCGTACAGGTGCTGGATCAGTGTTGCCAGATGACTGTCTCGCGTTCTTCCCAAACCTTCCCCGAAATCCCCCCAAAGCTAAGGTTTTGAAGAAAAAATCCCCCACAAATGGCAAAATACTTTTTTATTAATGAAATATACTATTTTATACTATTTCAGCAATAGCTTCCATTATAGAATCAGCATCTACCCTCGCGTAGTCTGCAGTACCGTACATTTTTTTCTGAGTTTAATCTCGTAATTGAAATGGGTTTAAAATAAACATCCTTCTAGCATTGAATAGCTGTCTTATTATCAAGATGGTTTCGATAGTGTGAATGGCTAATCTGTTTCTAAGCTTGTCTTTAATAATTGCTACACGGGAGAAGGCTCTTTCCAGAACTGTGCTATAAAAAGGCAACGACAAAATTCTTAATGCCAATTTCCTCCAAACCCACTTTTTTCCCTCCACTAATCCCCCCATTACTTTAAAAAACGCGCAGATTTAAGGGGATTCCCTCCTATCTGGAATCACTGTGCTGGATGCGGCCTGTGATGAAGGAAGACATTATCTAACTGACCTTAGTGATGATGCTGATGAGACAAGTGGTGTCGGTCAGATCTCCATAGTGTAAATGCATGCGGCCGCCGGTGTGGCACGCAGGCCTGCCGTACAGGTGCTGGATTCGGCCAGTGTTGAAAGAAGACGAGCGTCGCATCACCCCGTGTACCTCGTAGCCTTTGTCGATGAGGAACTCCGCGAGGTATGAGCCGTCCTGTAACAATTATAGGGATACTTCAAGCTTACTGCGCCCACTGGCAAAACATCAACAAAAAATAATAATAAAAATCTCTATTTCTTCCTCCCTCTCTCTCTCTCTATTCTTTTCGATGAAATCTATTATTTCAGCAGACAATATGTTTATATGTGAATGGTCCGCCATGTGCCAATGGGGACGCACAGTTATGTACGATACTTTACGCCGATTTGTTCTGTTATCGCATGTCAGTTGAACTACAAAAACATGTTGTGAATAACACACTTAAGAAAACAATGCATGTCATATAGGTAAGAACATACAATTTTATTATTTATACGCCAGAGTAGTAACCGTTGAACTGCGAAAACCATCCCTACTTAGCAGCAATAAGGATGGTTTAAGGGTGGATTTCGCTACGAAATAAAGTCAAACTGCTAATACGCGGTTACTGTACTACTTCACAACCGCTATTTGGATTGCTACTTTTTTATACCGGATATCCCTCTAAATAGGATACTTATGTAGTTAACTTGATAAGGTTTATATTCGAATGTTACTTATCAGCTAACTAATTAAAAGTCAGCCATTGTTCTTAACTGGACTATTTAGGAATTTGAACAATGTGATAACATCCATTTGTGAATTTGTAAGTTCAGAATGTAAAACATCCATATTTATAAGACTGTCCTGTCTGAAGTGGTATAGTGGTTTAGCAGACATATAGGTATTTGGTCAAGAAATAACCATGCGTGTATGAGAATTACTCGCATATACTAAAATACTATTCAATTTTCGTCCATCGCATCCACACGTTGAAAAAACGTTAAAAACCTTGAGTCTGCTCATCTGAAGTGGGATTCTGTGAGTCATATAAGTTAAAAGCATCGGAACACATGACCTAGAGTCGTCAGCGCGCACGCCCGAGGTCTACGAAACTGGCAACTTGTGTAAATTCATGACAGATGACTTTTGGCATCACAACAATAATTATGTGTGAAAATAATGAGGTTGATTTTAGTACAGCAGTGGAGCAGTATAACTACGAACGGGTTTTAGAGATAAATAAAGCCAAAATTAGACATGGATTTTGAATTTTGACATTATTCATTTAGTCGAACATGCTAGCATAATCAGTCAACAGAATTAACAAGTTTAAGTTGTAAATGGATTTACAACCTACCTTATTAAAAGATAAAAGTTTCAGTGTTGTAAGAACAGTTTCCTGAATAGATTAAATCTAATTGATTATTATCACTATGTAGCAATTTATAGGACAAGACTGATATACCAGATATCATGTTAAAATGAACATATCATGAGGAAAGTGTGTGGGAGAACACATTTTAGTGTTTTTGACTCATCCCAACTTTTCCGAACAAGTGGGGTCGGCTTCCTGTCTAACTGGATGTAGCTGAATGCCATTATTATACATGGAGCGACTGACTATCTGACCTCCACAACTCAGTCAAGTGTATATGAATATGATTCAGTTATTATTTTATCTGCAGACATTTTCTGTGGGGCTTCAACTTTTTTACAAGCGATGATGGTGACTGAAGAATCACATTCAGGATGTTATTCTCGTAATCAAACTTATTTCCATAAAACTCCGGCTCTAAGTGACATTAATTTTATGGACCAATTCAATTATTGCTTGCCAAATTCGCTAGTGTATTTTTTATATACTGAAAAGGCTTGCGTTTAGCCGCAGCTCACCTGATGTGAACTGGTGGCACAGCTTAGGGTGGAGCACCCTTGCCTAGAAGAAACTGATTAACTCAAACTTTGGAGAGATTCAAATTATGATGTAGGTTCAAGACCCTATTCGTTATTATGACTGCTTCCCCACCGTCCAACTGGACGGCAAAACTAGTTGTGCCATCAGGAATGCTATTGCAAGATCATTCCCCACCGAACAACTAGTTGTGTAGTTTATTATTTTTAATAATGTTTTAATGAGTCCCTTCCGAGCAACTATTAGATGAAGAGGTATTCTATCCGCCACACAAAAAAGTGTGATCACAGTTACACATTGACTATTGAAAAATATTGATAGTAGTAGTAGTAAAAATTTGTTTTTTTTCCCAACACTAGAGAATGTTGAATGGAGTTTAGTTTGTATATTTCTTCAGTTTTAATTATTATTAAATAAATCTTATTATAAATCTTTATTTGCAAAAGCTTTAAAATGGTTACAATGTGTGTGTATCTTTTTTTAATAATATTATTGGTAAGTTATGAACGGAAGAGGAAAATCATCTTTCTTTTCTTTTATCATCTTTCTTTGTTTTATGAAATGACAATAAATTATAATACTAAAACATGAAAAACAATGCTGAAACCCGTCAATTTAGACCATGAAGCATGAAATCAACCATAAAACAACTCATTTACGATCAACGTGGCCTACTCGGAAATCCACGAAAAAATTCGAAGCTGTGAATTAGGCGTAAACAAAGTAAACATGTACGTACCTGGCCCGTTATGCCGGTTATCAAAGCCACTTTTTTATTTCCATTGGCATTTACTAAACTCGAACCTTCGCCGGACATCTCGAAGACTGCTTTTTAAAATAATTTTCCGTATTTTTATTTGGACGAAGAACACGTCTGTACTTCACGAGCCGGCGTGTAATGCTGTGGAAGAGTGTGATAAGCTTATCATAACAAGAAACACAAATTAACGTTCGTTCGCAAAGTTTGTATCACCGCTTATATATATTACCTCCTCCTGAACGAAATATTTAGCAAGAATAAGGAGGTATTTACGGACAAATATTTTATTGAAATGCAATAACTATTTAAATAGAAATGTTACAAAAATAATCCTTTACGAGCCGACAGAACAATATAAACAACAACGACCAGGCAGCCAGCCAGATTTTTAAAGGACAGAACTGACAGCCGATTGACAGTTGACTGGCTGTGACAGTGACCATATATTACTTTACTCTTTGACAGTGACAATCCGTTAAAGTTGACATTGTCAAGATAAAAGAGGCGGTCACATAGACCTATTATTCTAGGTCTATGGGAGATCACGACTGGAGGAGCTCGTGGCTGAATAATAACAGCCACCCGGGTCGATATTCCGAAGAATGGTAACCACCCATTACATACCGAGTTTCCTCCGTGCATCGGAAACCACGTTAAGCCGTTGGTCCCGACTGTCGTTTGTAAGTCTTTGACAGCCGTTATTGGTAGTAAGTGGCCTGAAATTCTGACAACCAGTCTTACCAAGGGGTTACATATTACCCAGTAATAACTGGATTGTGGAGTTCAGATAGGCAGTCGCTCCATGTAAAATACTGGTACTCAGCTGCATCCGGGTAGACTGAAAACCGACTCAATCACTTAAACAATGCATAATTATGGTAGTTCGTGGTGAGATATAAAATATAAATGTTTAATATAAATTAATATTCTAAATAAGTACCTAGATAAGGGTGACATAACAAATGTAACCACCGACTAATGTAGGTACTCTGCGGTGCGTGTATGACGCGGGCGGTACGCGGCAGTCCCACTGAATTAGTCCGTCCAGACGGGACATTCACGTGCTTGTAGCTTCATACCCAAACTGCGGAGTGCGCCTGGCTTGGCATGGACTTAGTATGGAATTTACCGACGAAGAAAAGAATATGATTGAGGGCTTAGAAGGGCCCAGAATAGCCCCGGATAATAGAAAGACTAAACAAGAAACAGGAACAGCCTCACAAGCAGACTCGAAAATTCTGACCACAGAGTTTAACAGAGTGTATGAATGAGACTTGCAATATTTTTTGACATTTGTCTAAATTATATTTATTATCTGTATCTCTATTACGTCGGTCCTGAGGTTTTAGCCTGATACATAATTTTGTTGTATTTTGTAAAATAAATAGTGCGAATATCACAAGGAAAAGTGTAAATTGAACATAAACGGGTAACAAAGTATTTTTCCCGCTTATTGAGCAGGGTTCCAAACATTCCAATCAAACAAATTACTTGTTGTTGATGTAAAAAGTGAGATAAAAATATTTCATCATGCCTGATATAAAGATAACTCCGCTTGGTGCTGGCCAAGATGTCGGGCGCAGCTGTATCTTGCTGTCGATGGGAGGGAAAAACATTATGCTGGACTGCGGCATGCACATGGGCTACAACGACGAAAGGCGCTTCCCCGACTTCTCGTACATTGTGCCCGAAGGTCCTATTACCAGTCAGATAGACTGTGTCATTATCTCGCATTTCCATCTCGACCACTGCGGAGCCCTGCCTTACATGTCCGAAATGGTGGGTTATACAGGACCTATTTACATGACACACCCGACCAAAGCTATTGCACCTATCTTGCTTGAGGACATGAGGAAGGTAGCAGTAGAGAGAAAGGGAGAATCGAACTTCTTTACATCTCAAATGATCAAAGATTGTATAAAGAAGGTAACCGCAGTGACACTGCATCAGTCTGTGATGGTAGATAATGAGTTAGAGATTAAGGCATACTATGCTGGCCATGTGCTAGGAGCGGCCATGTTTTGGATCCGCGTTGGTTCACAGTCTGTTGTTTACACTGGTGACTACAACATGACTCCTGACAGACATCTGGGAGCTGCTTGGATAGATAAGTGCAGACCAGATCTACTTATAACAGAATCAACTTATGCTACCACTATCAGAGACTCCAAGCGCTGCCGTGAGAGAGACTTCCTCAAAAAAGTCCATGAATGTGTTGAAAAAGGTGGCAAAGTCCTTATTCCAGTATTTGCTTTAGGAAGAGCTCAAGAACTTTGTATTTTATTGGAAACTTACTGGGAAAGGATGAACTTGAAATATCCAGTTTACTTCGCACTAGGACTGACAGAGAAAGCAAACAATTATTACAAGATGTTCATAACATGGACTAATCAGAAGATAAGAAAGACTTTTGTGCAAAGAAACATGTTTGATTTTAAACATATTAAACCTTTTGACAAGTCCTACATTGATAACCCAGGAGCTATGGTTGTATTTGCCACTCCAGGAATGTTGCATGCTGGTTTGTCACTAAACATTTTCAAGAAGTGGGCACCTTATGAACAGAACATGGTGATTATGCCAGGTTTTTGTGTCCAAGGTACAGTTGGTCATAAAATTCTAAATGGAGCTAAAAAGGTTGAATTTGAGAACCGCCAAGTGGTTGAAGTTAAAATGGCTGTAGAATACATGTCATTTTCTGCCCATGCAGATGCAAAGGGTATCATGCAGTTGATTCAGTACTGTGAACCCAAGAATGTGTTGTTGGTGCATGGTGAGGCACAGAAAATGGAGTTCTTGAAAGATAAAATTGAAAAAGAGTTCAAGATTAATTGTTACATGCCAGCTAATGGGGAAACATGTACTATTAACACACCAACAAAGATTCCTATTGATGTGTCCTTGAGATTATTGAAGGCTGAGGCTGTGAGATACAATGCGCAGCCCCCTGATCCCAAACGGCGGCGGGTCGTTAATGGAATCTTATGCGTCCGGGACAACAGACTATCTCTTCTTGATATTGATGAGATGTGCGACGAAATTGGTATCAATAGACACATAATAAGGTTTACAAGTACAGTCCGCTTTGAAGATCCAGGTCCAGCTGTCAAAACTGCAGAGAAACTGAAAACTTTACTATCAGAGAAGTTGGAAGGGTGGACAATTACTATTTCGGAGGCCAACATATCTGTTGAATCTGTACTTATCAAAGTTGAGGGTGATGAGGATAGCACCAAAAATATCTATGTCTCGTGGACCAACCAGGATGAGGATTTAGGTAGTTACATATTAGGTTTACTTCAATCAATGGTCCAATAATATTAAGATGGTTGTTTTTATTATGTATATTTTTTAAATAAATTAGTTATATTTTACTAAATTTTGTTTTTGTTATGTACACCATGTTATGTCTTGATTACACTTTCCCTGATACCATAAATGTAGAAGTTTGTTATTTTCTGAAAATTCTTTGAAGTTCTCCATTACTGATGTTAAGTCCTGAAACATAAAATTATATTTTGAGCTTGTTGTTATAGAAATACACAGTAAAATGTTTTATGTTAATGACAGGTTGAGATAGTTTCTGAAAAAGTACTGTAACTGGCAATTTTTTTCCTAAGATGAATGTTATCTGAAGATTTTAAAACATGGGTAAATTAAGTCTTAGTGTAATTTTATTCTTTATATAAATAAAAATACATAACTATATATTATACTATATTATTGGTAAAAATGAAATACTTGTGTGTCACTAATATTTATTCCAATGTAACCTACCTTATTAGGTGTCATAGGTGGCGGAATAAGCCGTCTGAAGTCTGCCTTATGTAAGGCTTCAGTGTGGGCAGTTAACAAGTTCTTCTCCAGCCTATCACTGATGCATTGCTTGCAGAGGCCGCACAGGTCCGAAGCGTCGCAATTTTCCACGCAAGACGTCTTGCATTGGTCGCCGAACACACCTATGTTCTTCTGGGCAGACACCATGTTTTTCGCGGCTTGAGCATCTCTGAAAGAAGACATAACATATTAAAACAACATCACGCCTTTAATTACCGAAGAGTTTAGTAGAGTTGTACTAAAAGTACACCCCCAATCACCGATCGGGGTGAGCTATTTTCATTAACCAGCTATGTACCACGCGTTTGTTCCTGCTTGTATTGTAGCACAGTGCTACGCCGTAGTCGTGGCGTATTGTAACCGCAGGCCGACGTGGACATAACTGTTTAGTGAATTTTCGTATATTATGTGTTTTTCAAATATTTATACAGCATGTATCAGAAAGGTATGGTTATATTTGAGGATGTGGTAAATACCATCAAACTGAACAACTTTTCCTACGGAACCAACATCGTAATCGCGAAAAAATATTCAGCTGTCCCATAGAAAAAATATAAATTCTATTTGTATTCATTCAATGAACTCAGCCTGTCTCGGTGGGATGTTAAACACATGATCTATTTAAATATACGTTTTGTTGTAGCATATTGCTGACCACGATAGTCGTAAAATAAAAAACTTTATGTCTCCACAATACTGTGCTTAGGCCTACGCAAGGATTCCCTCAAGTATTCCAAACGGTCTTCGTTGGTAGAATCAGCGAATTTCTGAATAAGATTGAAAGTCCTAAATTAATTATTGTAGGTATAAATCAGTCTTACCCTTCATCGACAGCCACAGTATCCGCTTGTGCGACACCAACCAACGATAACAAGTTGTATAACACTTGTTCATACAACAGCTGGTTCGGTTTGTAGTGATGAGAACTCAAGTTAGGTCCCATGTTAGCTTCCAACAGATATACGTTAAAATCTTCATCCAGTATGAAGTCAAACCGCATCATTTCGAAGAAACTTTCGGGCGATTGATACTGCTTTACCTGATAACATGAAAGTCGTTAAAACTCATACTGATTCGTTAAATTTCGCCAGTTATGTTTCAATCGCATGTTATAGCAGAGTGGCGAGCCTGTTTGTCTATTATAAACTGGGCAAAATTCAAACTCCGTGCAGCTGTTCTGAAAAATTCTAATGGGAAAACCCAAAAGCCTCTCTTCACTCTCAAAGTCCGATGGGACCAACTGCTTAAGGTGCTTTCCGAGGGAGGGAGTATCATACCACTTTCAAACTTCGAACTGCTATTGAGAAATTCCTAATGGACAAGCCCAATAACATTATCCCCGACCGAGGGATCGAATACAGGGCTCCTCCATACCTTAGCAGTATCATTATAATCCAATGAAGCAGTCAGGCCGTTCATACTAACCAATAACACAGAGTTCGATAATGTATAAGGGTCAGTATGATCTGTTAGTGCGGAAATGTTTTTGTACTATTCCGAGAGTACTAAGTGATGGCGCTAGATGGTAGGTTGGTACTCACCTTGTCAATGAGTGTTTGTTCTTTCTTATAGAACACCTCTGCTATAGCCATCTGCACGTCCTCCCACATGTCGGTCGGATCTTTTCCCTGCAAAGGAATACTTACATTAGTATTTTAGGTAGGTCCTACTATTATAAAGTAGCTAGAGTTTTTGAACCTGAGAGCTGCTCTAAGGTACCTTTTATAAATGAAATCGATGTCTGCAGGAATCGTTCATATTATTGAACCGGTTGAGCCACACGATCCAGACATGCTGTTTTAAAAGCATCTTTAAATACTCTCTATGTCTCTCAGATGTCTTGTGGTGTTACTCGGTGCTTTTGAGTGTCGGTGCTCAGTTTGGGTACCTAATTCTTACATGACCGGAGAAACATCAAGCTCTGAGCTGCCGGCTTTACATGCTTTCCGAGGCACGGGGTATCCTACCCCCATTTCCCAAACTCTGGACTGCTACCGAGAAATTCAATACCCAATACCAATTTGCCCGTCCTTGGACTCGAACCCAGGACGCCACGCTGAATGTTGCAGTGTGTATGGAGATTCCGTATAGCTAAACTTGATGCTCTTACCTTAGATCTAACGTAGATGTCGAAGGCTTCCTTCATTGTGTTACCCAGGGTAGTGTACGAGTGTTTCAGTGAGGGCACCTCCCAAGTAGGCAAGTAGTCGTCACCGACGACATACTTTTTCAAATTAGTTGGATCAAACGGATAATACTTCTCCATGCAGTATCTGTTATGGAAAATGAAGTAAGAGGACCATACACACATAGATAAACTAAACTAACGTAAACTTTTTCTCATAGTGATGTTAGACAGAAACTACAGAACGTCACCGCTACGAAACGTGCTACGCTACGAAGTTTTTGCTTCACCTAAGAGGACTAATAACTAGGCATCCTTAGAATATAACAGAATTCTAATACTAATTCTAAAAGCATGTGTAAGGAAATAAAAATCTGTCAATCACTTTGCGAATTAAAATAATCAAGTTATCAATTACCTGAACAGCACATCGCCTTTGTACCAATAAACTCGTAGGGGGTTCACTGACTTAAGTACCACATACACGCCAATATCGAACTTATATCCATCTACTAGAAATGGCTTTTGCACGTACTCTTGTACGAAAGTTGTCCCGCTGGTAATGTCTATGTCACTCACGTTCTTTATATGCACGTTTCTATGTGTGTTATCCTTTTGTACAAACTTTGCATCCTTGTTGTCTGCTGCGTACTTTAAGAATTCTTCTTTGTCTTGTGGTAATTTAAAGGCCTTTGGTATGTACTTTGATTTTGTAGTCGCCAACACGACTTTACTAGTTATGTATCCTGTGCCGGGAAAGTGGTTCACCTTCTGATTAGCGGATAGATTCCGGAGGTTCAAAACAGTAAAAGGGGTGGGATAAGACCATAGTAAGTTCCATGGAGTTTCATTCGTAGTTTTCTCGTATCCTATCCGTTCTAGCACTAAATGCAAATGTTTCAGAGAACCATTTTTACTATGTAAATTGGATGTGGTGCTGGGATAAATCCAATATTTTGGTCTTTCTCGATGTGTCTTTTGACCTCGGTTGACACCATTGATAATCTCTAGAAGAATTCCCAACGATATCCCAATTATACAAACGAGAAAAAATATATTTGTAAATGATTTTTCTGGTTTAGTCTTTTTATTAGTACCTGCTATATTTGTATCTTCCTTAACGATTTTATTGTTTGAACTCTTGTCCTTCTCAACTACATTATTATTTAGAGCCTTAACTTCTCTTTCCTCACATGATTCTGGAAGGTCCTGGAAATAAATTTTATCGTAAAAAGTACAAATTATAAACAGAAGATTTATATCTATCCTGCTCATTTTGCAAATTCGTTTACTAACGAAAAATGGAAGTGTAGAATGGCTACCTGTTCCTGCACCGAACAGATATGTCCAAAAACTGTAACTATCTTGGAAAAGTCCAGCAAGATATTACGGACTCACAGCAGGATACCTAGATAAATGGTAATCTAGGTTATGGTCAAACTCCCTTCATAATGGTTTCGTTAGAAAGAGGAACTCTACGTATAAAGCTACAGGCTCCTGCAAACTTTCACGATATGAAAACTACGGGATAGCCATAACATGTTCAATGATTCACGAAGGATAAGTCTTTATGGATAACTTAGGGATAGAGAAGGTAATCTGGACTTTAAGATTTTGAGAATAGAACTGATAATAATTTTAATGAAGTAGTCGTATTAACTTGCTAGGTACTACTGTAATGTACAAACTTGTTTATGCGAACAGCAATAATAATTACCTATTACATGCAGTTGGCAAGCCTACACATAATTATGTAGTACTATAGGTGCGTTTTAAATGGAACCTACGCATAAGATAAAGCCTAATCTTTTTAAAATTTGCAACAAATAGAACTTGTATCCAAGTTTACTTTCCTACCTCTTTAATAATAAACGCGGATTAAAGTACCAAGTGCTAACCAGTACAAATTACAGATTAACAACACATTTTTAGCGTTAGTTTCTCTTTACTCTGCTTTTATAAATAAAGGGGCTAATGTTTACCAAGTTATCTGTGTCAGATTAAGCTCTATCAGTAGAGCCTACCTATTAAAATTATACTTATTTTGGTTAAGTAAAAAATAAACAACTTACAGTTTCATTTTCCATGTTACCTATATTATTTTCGCACACTTCCACACAATTTGTTTGTTTTTCTTAATTATATTTTTGCGCATACGCACCTTCAGTACGACGTCTAAGCCTAGAATAAGTGAATGAATCTGTTCTCATATGTGTAAAGCGAGACAGAAGATGGATCTTAGGGTGATGTGCGAGAGAGATAGACACCACTTTCTAAAAGATGGCGAACCTGTACTATGGCGGCCTTTTAAGGTCACATCAACATATTGGTGGTATGCATCTACCGGTACTTATGTCAAGACTTTAAACGATGCTAAGTTATGTGATGATGAGAAAGTGATGGTTTTGTAACCCTCATGGCTAAACAATAGCAGCAGCACTGGTCGATCTTCAAGGTTAAGCAGCGCATGCCTTGGTCGGTCCGTGGATGGGTGGCCATCCATAATATATACTGTGTTTCCTCCGTGCCTCGGAAACCACGTTAAGCCGTTGGTCCCGGCTGTCATTTGTCGATCTTTGACAATTGTTACAGGCAGTCGGTTGCCCGAAAATATGGTAACTAGTACAACTAGCCAGTACTAACTGGGTTGAAGAGGACAGATAGATGATGATGGTTTTGAATGTCATCCTTGATCGGGCCGTATAGGCATTACCACCCCTACCTCTCGCAGAGAGGAGGACTTTATGTCCCAGCTGTAGGGACATCATGTCTCAAATGTTTTTATGCAAATACTATGTATTTGCACGGAATCTAAGTTGGTACATAAATGAGTTCAAAATTGTTGATGAGAAGTCCTTAGAAGTAGTACCTACTTAAGTTGGAACATACCACTTTTATAATAACAAAAAAAGAACTAAAAGTTTAATTTATAGAAGCTATTAAAATGTATTCTTCATAATTATCCTGTACAGTAAACCCATACCATCCCCTACCATGTGATCTATGCGAAAGCATGACAGGTAATCTGTCGTTTTGATGTGTTTAAATCACAAATCTTGTTGCTAGCAGGCTGATGCCAGCATACTTGTTTTCTGTGAGTGTATTATCTTCAAGGGGTATGCGTAGGCTGGGGTAGGCAGAGGTATTCGAGTATGTCAGCCGCGGGTCAGGGGAATGCCATTCATGCTACATACTCGACCGCACACCGCTGTAGCTATGCGGAACATGTATGTGACTGGTTTATCAACAAACTGTGCCTACCTCTAGTACAGCGCATACGACCATCCAGTAAAATTATCTACATTGTCTTTAGATGAGAGAAACTACTTTTGCTATTTCCCTCTTGGGAAATGGTCGATAGATTCTGGGTCAAGTCCATCTTCACTGAACTATGGGTCATAAATACCATAAGTGTTTCAAGCCTGTAATTCCCACAGGCCGCTCCCCCACATGGAGAGAAGGCCTTTGTCCGAGCAGTAGGAACATTGTATGCTGAGGATGCTTACGACAGAAATGTACCTCTTCATAAGCCGAACTATTTACATGTTCAAACATACACGTAACATACTTTGCGTATGCTAGCTTTTTCACTTTTGGTGGAGGTACTGTGTTGAAATAAGCATAAAGCGATTCTTTACCTCTTTAGTTAGGGAGATTCACACCACTGCTTACAATAATTCCACCATAAAGATGACAAAATAGTCTAAATATAGAGACAAAAATAAAGGACAAGGACAAAAGGAATAAGTAAAACACGTGTACACTTCAACCAACTTATTTGTGCAGGCGGGAAAACACAGAACGAAAATAAATGTACCAAGTTTGACATGTCGATGCAAATTTTCTTGACAAGCAACGCTACCTTGAACTGCACACGTAAAGTGATCATACTATACTGTTCTACTCGTACAAATCTAAACTATCTAGATCTAGTGAGTCTTTGTTTTTATCTATTGTAAACTTGTGACGTCTGCCAAATAAATATATTTTCTTAGCAATACCTAAGTAAATAACTTTCGTCCACAAGACGAAACGATTACGTTATACATTAATGTTTATCTAATAAAGTCTAATATTTATTGACGTGCCCATCTTAAAATAGAAACCATTTTACTTATAATAAATTGAATAATAGAATGCTTAAATAGAATGAATGAAAAACGGGCGGTCATTGTACCCACTGTTTTGTTAAAGATCTATAGAAATCATCATTCTCCTGGCCTTAACGCAATTTATTTGGGGTCGCGGCAGCATGTCTTTTTCTTTTATATTTTTCTATAAGTCGTCATCTCATTATTTAAGATTTCTAGTTATGTGAGAAGTACCAATGTGGGTTTTAATACTTTACACTTAGGTGGGCAAAGATCGTCGCTCATAGACGCCTGATGGAGGAATGTGCTGTCGAGGTAGACCGCTGTGAAAGTGGTGTGATGGCCTGAGGTCGCACAATATAGAGAGGTTTGCCAGGAAAAAAGGGCCTCTGCTCAGCAGTGGGACACAAGATAGACTAAGAATAAAGAACTCTTGTCTGCCTGTTGAATAATATACTTAATGAAGGTGTGGCTTATGTAAATTATCAAAATGGATGAGGCTCGAACCCAGGACTGCTTACTCGCAGTCCGCACAAACCCTTGGGCTATCTCCGTTTCAAATTGGTTTTTGTTAATTCTTCCACTAAAATCAAATCATTTCTAAATACTTAGTTTTTATTTACAAAACACCAACAATTTTATAGAAATGTATTTTACAACCATGTTTCACAAGATTACAACTACAAGCTATAAATTAAAAGAAAATATCCAATTAAAACCAGTCGTATAATTAACATAGGTGTAATTGTTTAAGCGATAAGACCGCCAACTACGTGTACGTACCTACCTGTGTTGTGCATATTTTCAGTGCTTATGTTGGTATACGTCCTCGAAGAATAAATAAATAAAGAAAACTCTTCTAACACCACGTTCCTGTCTCCACGTTTCTAAGGCCAGGGAAATTAATTGTTACGCAAATTGATCCTTCGTAAATTTGCCATCTTATATCAAATTTATACATGTGTAAGACAGTTGCGATTTGAATACACGGCCAATTTAAATTATTAGTCAATTTGCTTAAAAAATTCCCTTGACTTTACTTAAATCTATCTTAAGTTAGCTTGTATGGGTGCTATTCACAATCCGGCGTACGGCTATGCATGATGGGACATCCGCCTGCCATGTATCCGGCTCGAAGGACCAAAAAGGAAGTTACCTTGCAGGTGTGTGCGGATGGAATCTAGTCAACTCTACAATGAAAAACGGCTGGTTACAAGTCTCCACAGTGGGATGGGAGCCATGGGAGGCGCGGCTGTTTGCGTGGTGCATTATATCGTCCAAACTCTCGGCTGTTTACTGTCGGCGCAGACAGACTGGCGGGCGCCGGACCGAGATAAACGACGAGGGGTAGCTAACTGGCTGAAAAGAAAAATAAGAAAACTATTCCAAAAGTAACACAGTCCTGCTAATGTCTCACTGTTAGAAAAAGATCATGAAGTCAAGACATACCTTCAGTGAAGGAATTAGCGATGATCACCACACTTGCTCATTATGTTGCGTGTAAACTAATATTAAATTCGTCGTTTGTCATAATGTCGCGCTTGTAATCCCCGAAGGGTTAGGCAGGGGTGTACCTAATAGCACCCACTCTTCGCCCGGTATGTTCCTTTTAAATAATAAAATGACGAGCTTTCCTAATACATAAAACAAAATGAAATTGTTATGTTGTGAATAAGATTTTAGTCAAGTTAATACTATACTGTCAGATGGCGCCGCGCCGGTCTGAACGGTATTCCTTTTCAGAGGTCAAACCTTTGAAAAGGAACACCGTTTGAACGGAAGTCCTTGTTTTTCAGCTTATTTTAAGAAGTTTTAAATGTTTAATGATAAATAATTGGTACATTTAAGTTGTTCTAACATTTTTGGCTTGTTTTTTTCTCGTCTTGGTAACTAGTCCATCCCCAGATCGCGTAGTATCATTGGTTTTCTATCTGGAATTTCTCAATAGCCGAGCAACTGAATTTCAGTCCGGTTAATGGCCATAGGCTCGCCCCCTAGCTATTGCATGGGACTCAAACATTACCGGCGAAATGTGTACTTATAAGAGTCTACGTACACTCGTTGGCGTTAGTTTAACAGGCGAGATATTACGTATGTATTTTTATAAACCTAATAAATCTTTTTAAGTATTTTCACACAGCTACTTACCACTCGCGTCCGCTGAGTCGCGGCGGCGCCGCGTCGTCTGAGGCGCCCATCGATCGCACGCACTCGCATCGCCAGAATCGTCCACAGGCCTACACCGCCATCCAGACGCGCGATAAGGTTGCCACTTGGCAATTGCATAACGTTGTTGTAAACTCTAGTATTGGGCATGAGGTCGGGCAAATGATTACCTACTAGGTTTTTTCATCTGAAATATCTCAGTGCCAGCCTGGAATCTGGATTCGTGTCCAGTTGTTGGGTAGGCTTGCATGAGACTTAAACATAAAAGGCAAATAAAACACGAAAAACTTGAGGTCTACTAAGCAGTAAGTTTGCACCAAAAATCAAATCCTACCTGCAAATCTAATCTCAATAGAATAGAATCCTTCAGCCCTAGCTGAAGTTGAGGTGCGACATCTCGGCGCCGCGCATTGTGCGGACACTTCGTCTGCCGGACCCGCCGCCCGGGAACCACAACTAGATCTTATAAGTCTGTTGCCACACTGACGCGATGCGACGCGATTAGACACTATTCACGATAGAGAGAATGAGCGATTTATTTTGACTGTTGATTCCGATGACCAAACATATCTGATCGTAGACAGATGTATGGAACAGTCACTAAATGAGACAAGGGCACATTTATTAGAACCAGTAGTAAGTATAAACGAAATAGAAATATATTTTCTCCATCTCTTTCGCGTAGCTATTGCAAACATTTTGTCGGTCCCAGTTGTTAACAAATAACTGAGGCTAAGTTTCTCCCAATCTAAACATTCTCCATCTAAAAGTTAAAAGCAGAAATATGGCTGGTAGAGTTAGATATTTCATTAAGTAATTTTATAAACTTCAATAGCTCAATCAAGATAGTTTGGACAGCTACGGTGTTCGGTCACAAATTGTGACAGTGTGGGCTATCCCTTAGCCTTTAGTAAATGCACGTACATACATATTCATCGATAAACTGCTACTACAGTATATTGGTATCCTAATACTATGTTTTCTGTCTTGTCAGCGTTATTGCTCAACACAGGATCCAGGGTTACATTCTTGGATAGAGCAAGGAATAAGAGAACGTTTTTTTTCAGTAGCAGTTTGATGGTTAGATTCATGTACGGTTGATGGCAATACTCACGCTATTACACTGTGGAAAAACGGTGTACTAAATATTGCTGCCTAACCTTTTTAAGAAATACAATCGTGATATCATGTTATCTAAAATAAGATATTGATTTAAACTTAACCAAAAAAGCTTACGCCGCTGCCCATTTCCTAGTCTTTTATACACCCACAAAAACCATTAACCAGGTAAGTAAGCCTATCATATATCCATGGTAATTTCGGAGACACAAATACATAAAACATGTTATGTGTATACACCTACGATTCGGTCAAATAATCCCAATTCTTTGAAGTACTTAAAACTTGTGTGGGTTGATCTGACGCGGTTTTTCTTCCATTTACGTAAGTAGACCGTATGTTTAAGTTTATTTTCGTGGGAAAATTCCTGTCTATGAATGTTCTCGTTCTGTAGTGAGAAGATGTTTCTAGAGACTCCCTACGGAGCCTGTCTTCTGCACTCCTAACGATCCGGATGTGACGATAATTGAACGAATGAAAATGAAATTTAAAAATTTTTTGCTAGCCTATTACGTATCCCACAGCTGGGCACAGGCCTCCCCTTCATTACTTCCAAACCTCTCTGTCTTGTACATGCCTTTGATTTTTACGTTATTACACTCGGCACAAGGCCGAACCCATTAAAAGCCAAACATAGCTAATTAATATCATTACTTGCATACTTTACCCAACTTTGATAGGGGCCGCTTTCAGTCCACGGTGATGCAGATGAATACCAGTTCTTCACACGGAGTGATCTAATCTTCACAAAACACTTAAATACTGGGTAATCCTCTTCTCTTCTCTTCTTCAACCTTTAGCCACCCAATGCTGAATGTAGGTCTCTTCCAAATCTCTCCACGTTTGGCGGTTTTGTGTCATGGCTGTCCAGTTGCTTCCGGCTACTTTAACAAGATCGTCTGTCCACATGGTTCTCTGAGTGACTTGCACGCGATGTATAGTATGTTTTGAGCGTCCCAAGTTTCATATGATTTTTTTAAAATACAATGTTGTTGTTGTTTTAGTTTTCATCAAAATCGGGTTTGAGACTCCTTTGAGTATTTTTTCGCGATTCCTCATAGTTTCAGATTTGGTCGTCCACACCCACTTGAAAAATTCACCCTGTTTAGTGTAGTATCATTGACTTTATTAGAATAATGTTTGGTTTTCATAGAATTCATAGAATCGTTACGGTGTCTGTATGTCTGTTTGCCACAATACACTTTCTCAGAAACTATTATACAACTGGTGTGAAAATACAGGGTAACGAAAAAATGAGAAACCCAATTTCGGCGAATAGAAATAAGAGGTCATCGTGCGGGGTGTCAAATAAAAATGAGTAAGAATAATTTGTTTTACTTACTTTGTTTCATATTTTTAGCACTTAGTTGGCTTCACCCCACGCTGGTCCACTTAATTTTACTCAAAACAATTACAGTAAAAATACGTGTAGATCAAGTTAGATGTATTTTTCAAAAAAAAAATCATTTCCTTAGATAGACATTAACAATCGATAAGCAAAGTGTGCCGAGGTCGGTCCATAGCATCCTGAGCATACCAAACCCTTCGTAAGACCACGAGTATTCAGTAGCCCCAAAGTCTGACCACTAGTCTTACCAAGGGGTATCGTGTTGCCCAATTACTGAGTCTCCATGTAAAATACTGGTGTCCAGCTGAATCTAGCTAGCCGACCCCAACGTAGTTGGGAAAAGGCTAAGCACATAATGATGACTCTATGATTTTTTCCTGTATTGTGGATGCGTTTACAAACATTTAAAGAAAGTCCAGAAACTGATCACGTCATCACGTCTATACAAAGTTAAAGTGAGTAAAATTGTAAAGAACGCCATTTAAATCATGAGAGTTATTTTAAGAGTTTTGTATACAAGGACGGATTGTAAAAACATCAGAGTCAATTGAAACCTCCTTAGATGAAGACGTAACAGAGGTAACAGGATGGTACATTTTGTTTTACATAACACACACCTATATTCCCCGAAGGGCAGAAGCAAAGGTGTACAGGTTACTCTGCCAAGAAATGATTGAAACTGAATGATGTTCCCCAATGGTCTGAAAGCTTAGGCTACGTTCGCACTAGCTGGCAGGTGCCTTGTTCAGCTAGAGCCTAGTGACTTAACATCTTAACATCTACTAGAATACACGGTGGCCACGCTGGGAGGTGACCAGCAAAGGCGCCAAGCGCGCAGTACCGGATGCGAAAATTCTAGAATGTTCGTTTCACTTCACTACTCGCAAGGCGACTTGCCAGGCTCTAGGCGCTAAGCAAGGCACCTGTCAACGTGTCCGTTTCTACGACTATTCACAATACGATTGATTGACGTATTTTTTTTCGTTGGCTTATGTCAATTCAAATTTTCGCTGCTGTATGTCACTTTGCAACGAACACTTATGGAGCGTGTGTCAGAAGGGGTCTACTGTACAGTATTAATAGATGTTCTTGTTTGTGAATTTCTTAAGCAAACACTCTATCTGCTCCCTACAGGTATACTTAGGTGCTGTGGTTTTAAATCAAATAAGTACTAAAATACCAGGCGCTTGGTATTAGTTTTAAGAACACCCACACGACAATAAATCACTTATTCATGAGGTACACTCACTGAAAGAGTTGAGGTTTACTTCAATTACTTTGAACCCATTTTTGCGTGTGTTTATTATATACATAGTTCGCCTAAGTGCCTTGAGTTGAAAATCTCAGTACTCGCGTCCTTTTTGCAGTAACTTTCTCGTTGATCAAAGCACATTAAGCCGTTGACCCTAGGTCTGATATCTCCGCTGTCCTGTCGGATTGACTTATTCCCATTGGACGATAAGAGTAAAGAAACAGAGTTGCACATGGATAGCTGCATACACACTTTGTGCACTAGAATATCTCCTTGACCAAAAACGGTGAGGGTGACTATTACCCGGGGCTGGTCCCAGGCTGGAGCTTAAGACAGGTATAAGTGACAGAGACAAGGCTCTAAAAAGCCGAACTTTTTCAGAAACTTCTTGTGTCATTGACATGAAATGTCGTCAGCATGTTTGACATTTTTTTTGCGGTACCTCTAAACTCTCTTGCTGACTGTACACGGTGACAGTTCACGTGTTCTCAGTTCAGTCCCCTATTATCGGGTAGTTGGTACACATTTACCAACGGAGTGTATTTTTAGAACTTTTTCCTTCCGTAATTATAATTCTTTCAAGACATTTGGGATAAAAGATGAATGGAGACTGTAAGCTTAAATTAAATATAAATTTCACAGACCAGTTCAGTAACCTATAGAAGTGATTAGGCAGAAATCTGTTCATTGAGTAGACGCGATCCTCACAAACTCTCTTTATGCCTACTCATCTCATCTGATGTTATTAATATTGCCGGCCAACAGTCAAATACATTAAGTAAATATTACAATTAAAAACGATTGAATAAATTAAACTAACTATAAAAGGGTTCCAATGGATTTAAATATGTATCCTACAAAATTTAGTAAAAGATAATAATAATAAGATATAAATAACACTAGGATGCGTTGCACAAAGTTAAAGAAAGGAAGAAAGGAAGAAAACAGAAAACACTAACTTTAACGACTCAATCGTGGTCAGTTAAAGCTGGAACTTATACCAAGTTATGTGTGCAAGATGCAACTCGTAATGTGCACTGGTTAACGTTATTATCACTTCAGCGCACTATTAATGTTCTGTTAACGTTTCCTTGGTTGGAAATGGCTGTGACATGACATCACCCCTATTTTCTTCGAAGGGTTAAGTAGGTAGAGTAGATACACCCACATTTCGCAAGTTATGTTTAAGTCAAATGCAATAGGGGCCGAGCGTGCTGACATAATAATAGTTTAATACTCGTACCGTCAATCAAAATCAAAAATCTAAGCATCTATTTCAAGTAGGTCAGTTACAGGCTCTTTTGAATTGTCGAAACAAAGACAACAATAAAATGAAGCTACAGTCCCAGTCACGAAGTACCAGTGTAATAACTGTGCAAGTACTGTAGTTGCCCATTCTAAAGCGTAGATCTCTATGGTGAAGTATGGGCAAGAAACTCCATGAACAATCTTTTAAATCAGAATACTGTTAAAAACAATTGGACACAGTTCCACTCAGGAGTGCTAGTGAGTGGTAAACAACTTAAAGAAAGAAAGAAAGAAAAAGTATTTATTCGTCTCGCACTGGACAAAACAAAGTGGTATTTCGACAATAAAACGAAGATTAAAAAAAAAAGAAAACTTAAAAACAGATACAGAACTTAATAACACTTCGCCTGAACTGGGAATCAAACCCAGTGCCTCATGCTCAGCAGTAACGCTAGCGACCACTAGAGCAACGACGCAGACAGGGAAAAGAAAAGGAAAAGGTTATAATAGGTAGATTATTACCGCCCTGTAATACGTAATACGACAGCCATATTTTTGGCGCTCTGAGCAGAAAGCTGTGTGTAACACATCTGCTTTATTATCTTCCATGGAATTTATTACGTACATTTTATGGGGTACGCAATGGGGCTATATGTTATGGGGTACGCAATGGGTCTTTTGTTTTGTAATAACAAACATTAAGATTTTGATAATCATGGGAATCGACTATAGTTACGGAGGTGGTTTTATCGGAACCGAACTCGGAGTCGGAGTCGGAGATGGTGGCATAAGAAAGATGTGTTAAGGACTGGCAATAAAATAAAATAGTACAAACATTAATCAGTCAGCCTCTTTAATTTAAATTAAAAAATAATAAACCTATATAATATAGGTGTCACAAACAAAAATAATCACATTTTTATAACAGTTAGATAATTAAATCAAATTAATTGACTCCAGAAGTAGCAAATTATATTTAATAAACAACAGCCTTGCAGCTTTGTCTCCGTCCAATCTATTTCTTAACGGATCATTAATTATGCCAGCACCACTAAAAAAGTTGTTCGCTTGCTACTGTACCTGGTGGACACGACAAGTATTGGAGGGCAATCGGTTCAAGGGATTAGGATTTTCTATTTCCATTCAGTTTCCACCACGGTAAGGGATCGTCACTAATAGGAATATTATTAATCGATCACAGAACGCGTGTTCCGGGCTTCGATCACCGATTTAAAAGTATCGGAACCGAAGTCGGAACCGGAGGTGTAAGATCAATTGGAAGTTCCGACATATCGGAGTCGGAGTCGAAGCTCCGTAACATCCCTGGAATCGACCCCAAGAAGCAAAACGTTCAAAACGATCCTTTTTTTCAAGAATCGTCTATCAATCGTATCTTTGCAAAGCAAAACCGCGAAACAATTAAAATCCTACAAGGACCGTGTTCACCACTTTAAACTTCAAAGTCTCAACAATCGCAGAAAAGTACTGGATTTATGTTTCCTTGACAAACTAATGACATCTAAAAAATACTGACCTTCTGTCAAAAATATCTATCAATGTCCCAAGCAGGTTACCCCGGTCCCATACCTATAATCTGTTCAGACAACCTATGCACAAAACCAACTTAGGTGACAACTCTCCCCTTACGAGGGCAACTAAATTGTATAACGCTATATGGCGCAAAGCTGAACTCGACATCAATCACGATAGTCTTAATATATTTAAAAGTAAATTATATGAGCACTTTAAGTAAGAGGACATTTGAGTTATCATTCCAATAATCAATTAATGAATTAAATAATAATTATATTAATCATAATTTTAATCATAATTTAAATCTGAATCTTAATTTATTTTGAGTTATATTATGATCTCAATTTCAACCATCAATTCATCCTGACATTACTATTTAATTTCATTTGACTGTATTTTGGATATTTTAATCTTAATAATAGCATGATTGTTTATTTGTATTTATTCCGAATTTTAGTGTATTCCTAATTTTAATGCATTCCTAATTTTAATTATGTATTTAGAGCATGTGTACTCGATAATGTGCAAGCTGTGGTTACCTACATATGTATAATTGAGTGTGCGTTAGAGGACAACGTATTCTGTAGTAGTTTTAATTAAATGAATGATAATGTAATGTAACTCGTTGGTAATCCAAAAAAAAAGTCGTATAATTATCCTTGAAAGATAGATTGCTTAGAAATTTTTGTAAAATTGTTGTGGTTGCTGAATCCAAGCTGTTATAAGTTTTATGGGTATCATGCAACATGCACTGGTTTGAGAAGGGATAAAGCAGTGTCATTACGTCACGGACGCTATTTGAAATTCCGAAATCAGCGAGGGATTCTAGGGCTTCCGGGAAGAGCGAGAGAGTTTTGAGTTTTAAACTAGAATCCTGAGAGCAGTAGGGGATTTAAGATTTTACGATATTACTGCCCAGCATAAGCCTAGGGCATTAATGACTTGCTTTAGGTTTGCATGACATTTAATTTTATATTTACGAGCAGACGATGTGAAAATTAATTTACATTATTGTTGACGATGTGAAAATTAATTTCTTATTATTCCACATAAAATTGCTATTAAGTTGCGTAATTTAATAATATTGGTCTTCGACAGCAACTAAAACCTACCAAGTGAAAACTCTGTCGTAAAAGTTTTCATACTCTATTTGAGGTTCTAAAATCAAAAGACATTATTGATTCGCGGGCAGTAATAAAATTCAGTACAATATTACTGTTACGGCTAGAGCTTAGAGAAAAAATGACTTTTGCATCGACATATATATATATATATATAATTTGTTATTTGCGAGCAGGTGGTGTGAAAAAAACTCTTTATGTGTCATATCGGGTGCTGTAAGCACAAATTAACTTATAGACTGTTTGTGTAGGGTAAATAAAAAATGTGGTAATAATTATGAAAAAGTTGATTTATTATAATTATAATTATAATAATTATTATAATACAGTTTACAATAATTACAAGCGATCACCAAACGGGGTGAAAGAAAACGGCGTAGTATTAAATTATTTAGGGCGTCTACATACGGCGTCGCGAGCGCGCAGGCCGCGCCGCGCGGAATCCGTCCGGCGCCGCACGCGCGGCTATCTTACACATAACTACCTACACTACACCCCGGCGCCGCGCGGCGCGCACTGCGCTCACGCGACAGCCCTACGTAGACGGAGATTTATTTATTTATTCGATTTTAGGATATAGTCTTTCGAACGCGAGGAACAAAATATTACACAAGTCGAGAATATTATTTATAATCGATTCGGATTAAATCGGATTCGAGAGCGGCGGAAGCGAGCCGCGGCGGGGGCGGCAGACAGCGGCGGGGCGCGGGACGCGGGGCGCGGAGCGGGCGCAGGCTATGTACACGATCGGCGCTACGGGCAGTCGCACTCCTCCACCACCATCTCGGGCAGGTCGCGCTTGATGATGTTGGAGTCAGCGCCGAAGTAGATAAGTGACAGCGCGGAGAAGCGCACCGGCGCACAGCACTCGGCGCGCTCCAGCCGCGCAGCCTCCACCACCTGCGAGTGGTAGTTGAGGAAGGGCGCGCACGCGCCGCGGCAGTAGTTGGCGTAGTAGCCCTCCGGCGCCACGATCCAGTCGTCCCAGCCCAGCGCGCGGAAGCTCACGTAGTAGGTCTGGCGGCAGCAGCGGCCGTGTTCGGCGGCGTCGCAGTCCAGCGCGCGGCGGCGACGCGTGGCTGGCGGCTTTAGGCGCAGACGCAGCAGCGGCCGCGCAGCCTGGCCGCCGCCCAGGCGCAGGCGCACGCGCCCACCGCAGCCGCTGCAGTCCAGCAGAAGACGCAGCGGCTCGCGTGCGCCCGTCGCCGCCCAACGCCGCGCGGCCGCGGTCACGTCGAGGCGCTGCCAGCCCCGCGCCGGGTCGCGCCGCGCCGCGCCCGCCAGCGCGCTGATGGCGGCCGTCTCGTTGCCGCTGACGGTGAAGGCCCACAGCGTGTAGCGAAGGCGGCGCGCGCGCGGAGACGTCTCGGCGCGCACCAGCAGCTCGGCCGACGCCACCGCCAGCCCCTCTCCCTGCTCGGACTCGGCCTCGGCGCCCAGCCGGAACTCGATCAGGCGCTGACCGTTCAGGGTCTCACCTGCACATACCAATCACGCTTGTGTAGAGACAGTACATATCGGCATACAGAGATTCGCCGGACGCAGCCGAACCAACAGGTCGGATCCGTAATCCGTAATCTCTGAAACTGTTGTGTCGCAAAACCCTAATGATTCCTACGGTCCCTGCCTATATCGAAATGGCCCATCTTTAGCGCAGTGGTCGCGACTGAGTGGGACGGGGCGGGTGCGAGGGCCGGGGTGCGCGCGGTGGTCGCCCCGGCTAGAGCTGCACTCGCGCGGTCGTCGCGGACCCCGCCTCCCAGCGGTCGGAGGCCCACGCCGAGCCGAGCGAGCGCTAGCCGCGCGCACAGCCGGATGAGAAAAAAAACCATAGGATTCGGAATGTTATAGATTAGAAAATACTAGGTATTGCAAAGCCGTCGCAACCACGAGCACCACTAAACTCGTTTAAAATAAATTTGTTTAAACTACTCCATCGTCCATCGGTGGTACGCCGTGCGGCTGAGAAGATTGAAGTTCACCTCATGTTGGAGAGTCTGTCCTGTGAACAAATGAATCGTCATTACTATGAGAACATGTGACAAATAGAAGCGATGTACATAATTATAAGCATGTTCGTGGACAAGTAGGACGCGGTTTGTAACGGACAATAAAGATCCGATTGATTGACTACGATCAAAGTGGGCAACTCGTATCCGCGGCGCGATGTTTCACGTTCCTGCCTAGTGATATAATTGGCCGTCGTTTTTATGAATGAAAGAAAATTACCGTACATAAAGCGCCTATTAAACCGAAATAATTTTATGCGCGGTGGCTGTGTGCCAAATCTTTAAGTACTACATAATAAGGTCGTTGGAATAAATAACTGTACTAATGAGACAACACAGGGGCCGTCAGTTAGTTTGAAATACTCGTTCAAGTACTTAGTCTATTTTTGGAACAAATATCCTTTGAGTAAGGTAATATTGTGAAACAGATGCTGCGTAGGTGTCTCGGTGTCAGTCTTAAGCAAAGCGAGGGTACTTAGTATATTGCGGGAAAAGCCAAATACCTATGGGCCTGAGGGTCGGCACATTCTTAGAACGTGTCCCTAGAGGTGTAGGGTCATTACGTAACTTAGTTCAGACTTTCAGTACCTATGTCTTACACGTGCCTCCTACACAGTAGCATGTCACTTGTTGCCGTGGTGTACTGGTCCCAAAAAGTAATCCATTTCCTAATTGTTCGGTTGAGTGAAATTGTTTAATCGCATCATGTGCTTAACCTACTAATCAAAGATTACGAAACTTTACCGCTTTAAAGCTTACTGCAGTTAGGACAACAGCAAGCAATTTGAATATCAAACAGACGTACAAATGAACTTAACGTTGTCTCACGTGGTTTAATCTGGCACCCACATTCTTCTAACCGGGACGCAGTAACTCTTAATAGATTTGGTTATCTCCTCGGCATGAGGTCCTTCACAAAGAGCTCTAGGACAGCTACTAACATTCTACGAGCAGGTAAAGAATCACTGAAGACACCAATACATCTATGAAAACAGACTTCGCACAGAACAAATATTTGTATGGCCTACAGGTTGTTACATGTCTGGCTGACACCACTGGCTGTTCAGGAGACACTTTTTTGTGTTTAATTAAACTAAATATGAACGACGGTATTGGTGGTTTCAAATAATGTGTATCTTATGGTTCGGCTAAGATTATTTTCAATAATTTAACTTTATATTTTATACGAATTTGGTCCCTTAAATCCTTATTCTATGTTGTGTTAAGGCGACGCGGACGTAGGGCTGGACTTGAGCAATAAGTTACATTATGCCTTTTATCTCCAGAAATTTTGAGGACACAATCGCCTTAATTTCATGTACAAGTACGTAATTAGGGCTTCGTCTCTTCCATAGAACACGGCCACAATCATCATGTGGGTTTTTTTCTATGTACCCTACTATATACGTACCTATATTAAAAAGTATTATGAGTTATTAAAATGACTTAATTAAGTACAAACTCGTTGTTATTATGTTATCACTACATAGTATAAAACAAAGTCGCTTCCCGCTGTCTGTCGGTCTGTTCTTATGTATGCTAGGTCTTTAAAACTTGATGCAGTTTTTTTAATAGATGGAGTGATTCAAGAGGAAGGTTTATATGTATAATACATAGTAGAGAAAACATTAGTATCTACATTGCATCCGTGCGAAGCCGGGGCGGGTCGCTAGTATGAACTAAAACAATACAGTACAATTTAACAAAACAAAATTTCAACCCTTAAATCCCTTGAGCTATAAAATATTTTGATTTACTTATTTGCTATAGTCTTCATCTGTTTTCTTTCATTTACCTGTCTTCTTTTCCAATCAATTCTACCAACTTTCATCTGCGGCGTTTCATTATTTATTATAAAATATTACGGTAATTTGATAATTATGACTAAACTTTAATAGTATAGGTAAAAACAATTTTTTTAGACAATAGATTACGCTCGCCGCAGCCGCCAATTGCCGCGTTCCGCCGACTAGTGGCCACAGAACATATATACCACTAAAGCGGCTAGTGGCCGAACGGCGCTAGCACGCTGTCCCCGCGCCCGCGCACCCCCACTACTCGCGAAGAAAGAGTGCGCGACGGCGATTGTAGCTTTATTCTTCGTTGAAAATGTGGCTTTTTAGAAATCCTAATTATTTAAAAACCAGTACCGTTTTAAATTATTTTGTTGAACTGGTTATATGTGGTATGATGAGCAGAATTTAATTATGCAATAAAAAAAGAAAGCCCTCATGTTCGTTACGCCCCTATTCGTAGGATACGACGATGTGAGTTTAATGTTTGTAAACGAACCCACTATACAGGAGATATTCTTAGGTGTAGTGCAAGAATTAAAAAAAAGTGAAAACTTGGTCTATATCGGCAATCAATTCGGTTAGCGTTCAACCGACATGTTTCAGGGTCGCTCTACTCAACCCGATGCATCTATAATGCACCACATAAATCCAAGGTCGACGTGTATTCGATCCGAATTTCTTACCTCACAAACTAGGTAGGCTTAAGAAACTATAAAAAGAGGGCAATCAAAGTGGGCCATTAAGGCATAAAGTATAAAATTAGCCGTAACATTATGGGGTGAAGTATTGACTGCATGGGTTTGGCCGTGTCGCCGCAAACCCCCCTTGCAACGTGTTATGCAACACGTTCGGCCAAGGTATTGATTGTGGTGAATTTCTAGATATATGTGAATAATTTAGCGTGTGGATTATTATAGGCTACGCGGAACTGTGCGTTTTCATTTGATTCATAACTTGTGGTATCTTGCGTTTGAGTTTTACCACTTGAATATATTTTGCATATTCTCTTATATGCACTCTCTGTTTGTCTAGTAGTCACAAGCACGAGTGCTGAGCTGGCATCATGGGTTCGGTTCCGAAAACAGGCAGTGTTTTTTTACAGGGTTTCTTTATTCATTTTTCATCTCATTTTTTTACGTTTTTAAATATTTCTTAAAAAAAAGACATAAAAAAACATTTAAAAATATAAAAAAATAGTTGTCCGCCGGTATCGGGAGCAGGGTCCAAGCTACCGGTGGTTAGGGCTCCAGAGACAGGAACCTCCTCACAATGCGAGCCAAACTTGATCCAACCGCCTAAAGAGAGGGTTTTATTATTATTTCAATGAATATTTCTCAGTAGCAGCCTCTGGTCATTAACACCATAAGTCTTGAGACCATTGGATTTTTATCATTTTCACAGTAAAGAATGAAAGTTTCACAGAAGCTCTCGTTACTAGAATGGACTAACACTTTAAAGGTTCTTCGATTAAGCTGTGACTGAACTGATTCAAAAACCTGATTACTGAAAAAACACGCTCTAAAAAGTATGAAACTAGAAAATATTCTCGTCTGAAATTGTTATGTACCTACAAACCATTCAATATTTATCGTCTATTAAACAAACAACTTACACGTTATATGTATATTCTAATGCTTTTAATAAATATTCATAGTGATGTTCAGAGGACAGCCGTGGTCCTATGCCATTGCGTTATAAGTTAATGTTCCCTTAGAATTTTACAAGGTATGTGTTAGAATGTATTTTTTTATTACGGTACGTGCCATATGACCACGGCTTTCCTCTGAACATCACTATGAATATTTATTATACTTAGACGGTTCCTCATTTTTCAAATTATGATAAGAAGTTGAGAACTTATGAGGGTCAGATGAACATACATACACATATATACCGGTCAAAATCATAACCCTCCTTTAGCTTCACCGTAGTCGGGTAAAAATTGGACTGCTAATAAAACTAATGGCATTAACTCTTTTCAATTTTCAGTTAATTCAATAATCAAAGTGAGTTTAGGTATCATTAAAGATAATATTATGCGGTATACAGACGTCTTTTACACAATGTGTAAAAGACGTCTGTATACCGCATAATATTATCTTTCTTTAAATATTATATTCGGTTCATGATGACATGTCATGTCATCATGAACCGAATTCATGGAAACGGTTCGCGCGTCGATGTCCCCTCCTTATAATAACGAAGCCGCCCCGCAAATCGCAAGTCTTCATATAGCATAGAAAATTCCAGTAAATATAACCTAAAAAGCAAAGTAAAAGTGTTTCCACGAACACAACCCACGAATTACCACATTAGGATGGATATAAAAAAGCTCAATTCACCAACCTATTGTAGGTGCGGAAGCAAAAACTCCAGGCATAAAATGTTACAATAAAGAACTTGTAACAATAAAATATAACGCAGTACGCAGTACGTCGGCTATGTAACACGATAATGGTGATTTTAACCAAAGTTCAGGCACTAAAGCATGGCGAACGGCTGACCTGACCCCGTTCCGTCTAAGAAAGGTCTAACTCCAGCTATTCTATAGAATTATGACGCAACTGATGAATTACTTCTAGTTTCGTTTGGCGCGCCTTTTTAGAGTTGATTAATACAGTTTGTATGTAATACTGTGGATTCCGGGAAAGAACTGTCCATGTCAAATTTGTATTTTAGGTACCTACTTTATATTTTCTATTACTGGTTCATTGTACATATAAAAAAAAAACATTATTTCAGACCTTGATCCTATATTCGTAATTGGAATAAATGTACTCACTGGAGAACTGTTCACTTATTTTAAAAAGAAAAAACAGCGAAGGTGGTTATTGGCTAAAATGTTCAGCTTTTGTATCTCTAAATGTGATTAGGGGTGGAAAATTACTTTGTTGTAACAATATGTATTATACCACAGTTAATATACACATACTCAATTGCGAGATTGCAGTTTTTGCACTTCGTGACTTACCTAGTGTAGGCTACTTGGATAAGAGGAGAAAACGAAGAATAATCTATTGCTATGCGGAAGAGAACGAATGTTCCTGATGTAAGGCATCTGTCTGCAATAGGAGGAAAGTTATCAATGGATCTTGTCTCAATGGGATTCATTATATAGACGCCGGCGTGGGCAGGACAAAAGACAAAATAATAGAACGACTCAATTGAATCTATTTTTATTCTATTTATATGTATAAGGCCGTAGAACAATCGGCCGAGCTATTATTGTTATCTATGGCCAATCAATTGCTCAAATAGGTGGACATGTGCCCTTTTTTCATTTTATTTAGAGGATGATATAGATGTAGTCTCCTTTACATTGACGTACATTTAGTAAAGGTGAGTACGAACGACAGTTTTCTTATCTATACTATCACTATCACTACATAGTATAAAACAAAGTCGCCGCTGTCTGTCTGTTCCTATGTATGAGATCTTTAAAACTCGCCAACGGATTTTGATGCGGTTTTTTTTAATAGATAGAGTGATTCCAGAGGACGGTTTATATGTGTATTTAGTATCAGTATTGCACCCGTGCGAAGCCGGGGCTGGTCGATAGTATATTATAAAGAGGTTAACTGGGATGTGGGGGGTAATCTTCAGAATTACTCATACATTTCCAAAAAATCATTCACTGATACATAGTAGGAAGCTACATTCGCCCCGACTGTTTATTTAAAACGTTTCCATGGGATAATTTCTGACCATAACTGGAGCAAATTAGCGAGCTATACTTGGTAATGTCTACTTCTGCCTACACAGTAACGGGCTCCATCATTCCGGGTCCATTTTAAATAAGCATTCATACGCATTGTACCTCTACAAAATGCAAATGAAAACTTATTTAAAAAAATGCTGTTCTTTTTATTGTAACATTCAGCTCTCGAAACTTGTATTTTTTGTGTTTGGTTCATGTTCCAGTTAATACTTTTACGTTTAGGAAATAGATCCTTCATTTAATATTTATTTACATACATGTAATAATCGTGATAGGAAGGAAGACTCGCATCGTTTGCCAATATTAACGACCGTACCTACGGAAATATATATGGAGCCGTCTTTAATGTCAATAGAAATATTTAGATTAGTCTAAATATAATATGAGATTACATTAGTTTATTTTTACATAAGTATTTTACCATTTGTTCGCTTCTAAAAATGGCTTATCTTTACTTTGCAACTACTTCTTTATCTCTGAAAAAAAGCCAAGTGGACAAGCCTTCAAGGTGTTCTTAGGTTTGAAATCAGGCTGGCACTTTACTGTGTTCTATTATTTTCATCTGCACTGCTCTCAAAAACGCCGAAGGAAAACATCGTGAGGAAACTGGCAATTGCACTGGGACCGCGTTGTGGGCGGCTGTTTCTTTTCAAAAAGGGGTGACCTGTGTTCCATCATTTCAATTTTGGCTAATTAGCTATTTAAATGTTGAAGAGAACTTTATCAAAATACCAAGTGAAAAAAATTATACACTAATTGCTACGAGTGGTTAGAAAGTGTTAAGGCTACTAAGTAACACACGCCACATTCATACCAGGGCAAGAATTACAGGCATGAAAAACTAAATGCTAATGTTCCACATATTTTACCTCATTAATATGGTACATGAAATTATGGAAAGGTATTTAATTTGCATGCCTTGAATTATACTTAGGACCGAGATTTATAAATGATACTTAGCACGTACTTTGAATTAGGGTTACTCCATCACCACTGAAATCCCCGAAGAGTTGGGCAGAGGTGTACCTAATACTACACCTAATTTCGTAAGTTATGATTATGTCTCATGTAGGAGACGAGCCTATTGCATCAGCCGGGCACAAATCCAAACTCCGTGGTTAGTATTACGAAATTCCTGATGGAAATGCCCAATACCAAGTCATTGTCTTTCAAATGCCAAACCTCAAGAACAAGATAGAGATGGGCACATGTCTAAGTCAAAGCACGTTCAGATATATAAGTATAGATCTCGGCCTTAGACCGAAATTTGATAAAATTCTCTTTGTTTGTCTTAAAACAGCCCATGGAACTCCAAAGTTTTTGGGGTTCCGTAGACAATGAGGGCCCACGAGGGTCCCGTCCCGTAGCTAAGCGAAAAAGAAGTGTACGGTAAGACTCGCTTGTTGTGTGTCTAATTCAAGGATCATCTTTAAGCCAGGTACCAGGTTTGTTTGGTACCTATTAGCCCGGTTATTTTGATATAGGATTAAAAGTACAAAGCAGTAGGTACGTATACACAGATACCTACTACCTGTATGTAGGTACTACTTTGTAATTTAATGTTCACATGATGGTAAAAGTCAAAACCAAAGGAGCACCCAGGATAATAAATCTGAATGAATTTTGTCCCTGCTCAAATGGGACCCATGCGCTCATACAGTACCTAAACACAATTATTATGCCTTGTAACTAAGACTGTAGCTTCAACCTTTTTTTTAAACAATTCAAAAATGCCTGTAATTGGTTTCATCATCATCTGCCTAGCTTTTTCCCAACTATGTTGGGGTCGGCTTCCAGACTAACCGGATGTATCTGAATACTAGTATTTTACAAGGATCAACTGTCTGTCTGACCTCCACAACTCAGTTATTGGGTAAAACGATATCCCTTGTCAGACTTTCAGGCCACTGACTACCTTTAACGACCGTCAAAGATCCACAAATGACTGCCGGTACGTGTTTCTCGAAATAAATACTTTCGAGTGTATACGGAACCTTCAGTACTCGAGTCGGACTCGCACAAAGGGTCTTTAACCATCCAAAAGTCGGCGGATATCCGTACACGTCCCATTCCAAACTGCCGAGTTTTGTGTCCTTGGCACATTATGAGAGTAGGCTTCAACACGTGTGCGCCTGAAGCAACGCGCGCCACGTGTACCATAAGCATAACCCCCCGTTTTCATCAAGGTTTAATACATTGTTTTCTGAGAAATCTTGGTTTATCGTTTAAATCTAAGATAACTTAATTGTATACCTACATAATATCACGCCTGAAATCCCCGCCGGGTTAGGAAGAGGTGTACCTAATAGTACACCCACATTTTGCCAGTTATGTTTAAGTAAGAGGGGGCGAGCCTATTGAAATCAATCGGTTACAAAGGTGTGGCCGTTGACTAAAGATACACTTCGTCCTTATAAACTCATATTTATTGCACATAAACTCACGCTTAGATATACCTTAATCCGTGAATAGCCTAGCATGGCATTCCTTACTCAATGTAACCTAGAAATGGCAAGAAAACAGTGAACATATATTTTTTTTTAAATTAAATGGCAAACCATTTTTTCTCTTAAAAAAAATACTTCTCAAAAGCTTTACTTAGCTAAGCTTTTTAACCTACATCTTATTCTATTTGAAATTTGATTGAATAAGTTATTATTTTTGTAAAAGACTTTTAATCATACAGTTATGACTAGATATCGTCTCCTGCCCTCTGCTTGTCCTAAGAAATTACTTGAAAATTTTATACTATTGAATCACAGTAATTGTATGTCAGCGATTAAACTGTAAAATATTGAATAGACAGAAATGAATGATAAAAATAATCGTGAGATAACGTTATTCTAGCTGACCATACATTTTTCCAAAATCTGTGAATGGACTTAGCAGTTACTTTTACAGTTATGGACGCTCTCGTAAGAAAGTTTTGTTTTGTTGAAGCTCCGGTTTACGTAATTTACTGCCCTGTCTCAAAAATCCACATTGTATAGTGGAATTTCTCGATCGAAATATATCACCACGATTTGACTAACGCATTTGCACGAGGAAGAATATCAGGTTGTGCTATGAACCCCTATCTACAGTCTTCAGCAAAATATGTTCTGATATAAAAACTTACATTCTTGCTCACTATTTCCTTCTTTAACATTAACTTTCTACTTAACTAGACTTCGCTAAACGGTTGGTCAACACTTCGCGTGACCAGAATGTTGGCCGTTCTTTGGCAAAGGAATTAGCATTGCCATTCAATGTGGCTTTGCTGCCAAGATAACGTTACGTAGGACAGCAATTGATTTTCATGCTACTAAGGAAGAAAGAAATTCTTGTCTTTTATATAGGTTTCCTTTCATATTATAAACGGCAGGCGTCTTACTGTCTTACTGTTGTTTCTTTTAGGTGCTTACCTATTACTCGAGAACCATAATTTCAATTTAGTTTATCTGTAGTCATGTACTTTGGCTAGGTTTAAGATAAGTGTTTAGTTTTATTTTACTAAAGTATGATTCGATTTTTATTTAAAGTTTAAATAGACATTTGTTTTTTTTTTTTTTTTTGTATCGTGGGTGCGAGCGACGTCTGAATAAAATCCATCAAGCAATGACACGACTATTTATTTATGACGAAAAAAATATTTTAGCTATTAGGTATCACGGGGATTAAATCTTCTTAAGTTATTAACACTTATAACTTAACTTATTACTTTTGGTGCCAGTTTTATGTACCAGACATAATAACTAAACGTACTATCTACTTTCAAAAATATTATAAAGTGTAAGAAAATCGTGACACAAACTTTTACTATGGATTCATGTTTTGCTGGTTATTAACAAAGAAATCAGCTGTTCCATACATTTTGACTTTTGTATGTTTTTTTTTTAATTTTTCGGCCTAAAATGTATTCGCTGGCAAAATCTGCTGTTTTCATAATAACAGTTTGAGCGAGGAAGTCCCTTATACTTAAAAAAAAAATATAAACAGTTTTAAATAGAACATCATTATGATTTCAATATAATTTGTTGATACACAATAGGACACCGATATCGATGACCTTGATAGATTAGGGCATTATAAAAACATATCGATGTCAATCCAATTCCCTTACTTAGTACTGTTAAAATACAATTAGATTTAGTATTGATTCATGTTGCCACTAATACTGTTAACTCTTTGTATTGGTAGTACATTATTTTCTATTTTTAACCTTGTGTCATCTATTATCACTAACTTCATGATATTGCGTACAAAACTACAAAAAAAAATAAGCAAAAGGTTTTTTTACGCCACGTTACCACGTTCGTAGCCATGGGGCTACCATAGGCTAACAAAGTAATAGACTTTGTTGAGTAAATTAAGCAGTTTTATTCTTACAAGGCGTTAATTTATAATGGTGGATAAAGGTCATTATGCATTAACATTATTTTTTAGTAAACGTTTTTTGAAGTATTTATATTTTCCCTTACTTAGGGAGGACCATTCTTGGACAAGCGTTTCCGAGAATCATGCCAGGGGTTTTTTAGGGGACGAGCTAGAATAACCCTTCACTTTCATTAATAAGCCTGCCAGCTGAATACTACTAGTAGCTACGAAATATTAAGCTCTACTTAACTGTAGCTTCACTAAGTTTTTATGTTATGTTATGTGTAGGTTTAAAGAAACATAGTTTCTTTAAAAAAATCTTATGCATATTTAGGTTTAAAACCTCTACTAGACCGAAGCCGAGGGCTGGTCAAGGACGTACAATAGCTTCAATAGCTTAGCTTCAGTGGCTTGTTTATTTTGCCGCATACGGAAATCGAACGTGTCACCCCTGCAAGTGTATAATTAGTCAGGTACCTAGCCAGTTATTAGTAGCACATTAGAACCTAAGGTAGAAATTATTGTCGTTTAGTATTCTTTTGAGTTTTGTATCGAAAATTGTGTTTATTTTACTAGTGTTTAATGCAACAAACGTAATTTCTTGTTTTTCAGTTTTTACTGTCTGGTTTTTTTTAATTGAGGTCTCATAAAACACTAAGGTATCTACCTACTTGCAATTAACTTCCATTCTTGTTATTTACCTAATTTTCATTGACAATTACTTCTTCAAAATTATAACCTACAACTATTTTGTCTCGATGACCTAGAACTTTAGTTGAAAGGCAAACAAATTCTAATATTAATTTGTACTAATAAAGTATTAAACCACTGTATTCCAATTCAAATTAACTTTGTGTAACAACTTTCCGACGCTCAGTTTACGATACTTTTAATATCATGAAACAATTAAACTCGTACTTTTTTTGCAAGTGAAAGGAAACGACGTGCTACGACGTGATTTTAAAAACTGCAACAAAGCATGACATATAATTTTAAAGAAACTCACATGCCTAACTATTTTTAACTCGGAAAATTGAAAATCGATTTAAAAGTTCCGCACTCAGTCCCCGATGGCTTCCCGCCATTACCGACGACTAATGACACCGAAGCACTAAAACTAGGGCGCTATTTAAAATTAAATTCCATACCTTGTCAAATTGGAAAGTTTCCATGTTTCGTGATACGTAAAAAGTTAATGGGAGCGGCGAGGGCGCGTGCTCCCCTGCCGGCAACGCCATGGTACTGGCGAGAGTCGGGAAACCCCTGCCTTATATAGCCACACGCACGGTGAATCACTGGGAACATCGGGAGCTGTCTACTTTCTTTAACTGTACACATTCAACCTTTTTGAATGAATGTTTAAATTTAGAATAAACTCATTTATTCTTTAGAGTTGTATCTTCTAATCTGTGAGTGGGTTTTTAAAAGCGTGGATTATTTGCACTGGGCAAGCGATCTGCACGTTTATTAATGCGATCTCGCCTTTTATAAACCCAATGAATGATTCGCTACTTTGTTAATTTTATATCTTTAACTCATTAAAATTTCCTGAAAGATGGAAATAGGATACGAAAATTACCTAAACTACTGCGTTATTAAACTTGCGTAGCAGTATACTCGTAATAAAGTGGATGCAAATCTACTTAAAAGTGCTCAAATTTGTGGTCCATATAAAAATACTGTACTATGAATTTTTCAAAGAGTAACCATGTAGTTTTTTTGCTGGTTCTTCTCCGTAGGAAACGACCAGCTCGAACCGTGCACCTTTTCTCGGCGTTTTATAAGTGCCCAAGTAGGCCTGTGTGAAATAAAATATTTTGATTTGGAGTCATACGAGCCTTGCGATAAATTATATTTATTTCTGTAAATTGGTTTTAAAAAACACTGTTACGTTTTAAAGCTAGATGGGGCCGGTGAATCGTATCTGACAGTAGTCAGATATGAAACACCGGCCTGAGAAGAAACGATGAAGATATGTGGGTGAACTATTATAGGCCACCCACTAACTACTAACCCTTCGGTAATAACAGGCATGAAGTATTACGTAAAATTGACAAAAATAATAAATGAGTAACAAAGACACTGCAAAATAACCAAAAAAAACTCAGTCCTATTGACATTACAAACACGTAAAAGCTTTCAACATTACGAAAAATAATCACGTCTAAAGTATCTTCATAAAGAACAAAATTACGCAGTGTCCTTTATCAATGGTAACCCATTGATAAATAAAGGACATCTGAATGTCCTGTCCCGTCCTTTTAAATGTCACCCGTTCGTAGCTCGTAGCCACAGACGTGTAGGCGCGTAGGCGCGTAGGCGCGTAGCGGCGTAGCCTCGTCGACATTCGCATAGAAGTGGGCTAGCTTGTTTGATTTATTTATTACAGGATACAAAGGGTTCCGTGGGTGGGTATTTTTTTCTTATTTTACACTTAATGCCTAGTGAAAAAGTCTCTTGTATTTTTTTTAATTTAGTCAAAGTTAAGAATCATTAAAGGCTGATTCAACTGTGGAGCATTAAGTAGATTTACGTTTTTTTTTTAAATTATAATTTATATTTGCATGTATTTAAGTTGACAATGATTTAATTAACAGTGATCAATTTGTCGTCCAAGTTTTCGAAAATTGCTATATACTTATCCTTTCTTTATACTTGGGTCCTTTGAGTGTTTTAGATTGATCCACGACTACGGAACTCTAAAACCTTCATCGGTAAACAATGTAAGTAAGTTATTAATTCGAAGAAAAAGAGTATTTTATCATCTTTAACGCAAATGCGTTGAACTTTAACTTAGTTGACCTAAGATAAAGCATTAATAAATATTTGTGGTTCAGAATATAAAACTAACAAAGGCAACCTTTGAAAAAACGCAATAGTGCGAGATTGTTCGAGAAATCTAGGTAAATCTAAAGCACTAGTCCTTTCTAAATATCTCAGGCATACCAGAGAGCCCAGGACACTTTGAAGACATAAGTTTTGCGGTAGCAGTTTTTAGGTATACCGGTTTATCTGACATTACCATCCAAGAAAGTCCTGAAGAAGCTTTAAATTCTGCTTCTTAGTCTTTCATCCTCTAAAAAACTAACTCAAGCAGTTCGGATAAACCTCGAAGCCTGACAAAGGGACGAGCTGCCTTAAAGCTGGACATGTCCTCACAAATACGCACGGGTGGTAACACTGATTTCAGAAGAACTTAGTACATTAGAGAGATCAGTTCACCGATAATCCGAGATTAGTTTTGTTCAAGATTAATATTGTTACGTCGGCTACTTTTCGAGAACATTCAAGATTACGCTCGAGTCTAGAATGTTCCACCATAGTACTAACTAGAAGATGGAGCCTTTTCGAAGGTTCCACATAGGTCGGCCATATGAAGATGCCAGAAAGTTGTGAACTTTCTCGAAGGATGGGTCGTCATCATAACTAGTCTGGTTTGCGGGAGCAGTCAGTCTGATTTTGGCTTCATAATGAATCGAAGTGAAGTACAAGTGGTTGTGGTATTGGTGATAAAAGTAAAAAAATCGACAATGTTCATTAAATAAATTTGGACTCCTCTAGGCAAAACATAGAGTATCTACCTATCTGTAACATCTCGCACACTATTGTAATTTGACCTTTTTTTTCCGGATGGGAAATCATCAAATGACTTCTCCCGCTCTGGGCTGAGCGGGAGGGAGTGTCAGACTTTTACTGACTAAAACCCACCCGTGTTCCTTCATCGCCCTTTGTGTTCCGGGGCCGCGGTATCTCTTTCGAACAACCCGCAGCACCCGGCAGGCATTGTAATTTGACCTACGTTTACAATTAAAGCATTCTGATTTTGATTCTGACATCTAAGTGAATAGTGATCAGTGGTGAATTTTTGATTGTGTTGTAAGTGTTTTGTTTTTAATAAAGTTATTTGGTGTTTAATTCGGTAGTGTTTTAATTTATCCCACACCCAGCTCGTAACAATATCTAGGTTTTCTTGTTTGTTTCTTGTTTATTTCGAAGTGTGTAAATAGCTTTTGATAATCTAGATCGTTCTAAAAATAGCTTAAAGTTAGGAATAGGACACCTCCTTTTGGTAACGTGGTAAGAGAGGTGAACGTGAATAATTTAATGTAAATTTCATCAATAAAACTGAACGTAATCAGTTCATCTAAACGGCGTTTAAAAACTGTCAATGTCACTGGCAGTACCTGAAGGCGAGATGTATTCTGGTCATGTTTTTGAATCTGATGGATTTTACCAGCTGCCCCAAGCAGGCGACATTTTTGGGAATATCATTGATGTCCAAAATCCACAGAAAAAAATATATATATATAAAACAGATTGTGCTAAGCGAGTTTCATCATCAGCCGGTCAGCCCGTGTCAGTACATAATTATTATTATGTCCATTTGTTCACTTGTAGACAAGACCCTCCCACGTTCCAAACTAATTTATTGGGAGGACAGACACATGTCTGGTACTGCTAAACGATCAGTTTGAGAGATTGAAAAACTTTATTTTTCTTAGACATGTTCCAACAATTATCAAAAAACACAAGCAAGTTAATATTTTTCAATCTACGCGCGTAAGTTGCTTCGATTGTTTAAATTAAGTATCAATAGCCAGTCGCATCATTGGATCTTCTTTTTTTATCGTGTGGTTAGTGCCTAACCTGATGTTCGAGTTTTTATGCCGCCCATGGGCCTCTGACTTTATCTCTCAGGCATGCTGGTTTCCGCACGATGTTTTCCTTCACCGAAGCCAGTGATAATTATAAAATACTCAATGTATGTAAATGTTCATATGTATTCATTCATTCATTATTAATTTTGTTAGTCTGTTCGGAATACCACGCCAATTTTTTACTGAAAATACAGAAGTAACCTTTTGATTCACGCCGACTACTTAAGAGTGCCACCGAACAATGGATAATTTATCAAATCTCATTAGTCCCGCAATGATAATTAATTAGTACCCATCTATTATTTTTTTGTTTCATTTTTTTTTGCAGTGAAATAAGTATGAATAAGTATGAAATTAAATTAAAGACCTCTAGAAACCACCAGGCAACCGTGATACAGTTCATACTAGTACGGTTGTCACCGTTTACCTTATTGCCCACCATGTAATTATGTGAAAATTAATGTTAGAATATAAGATATATTTGTTATTTTTCTTTTGGCCAAAAATAAACTTAAACCAGGCTTAGTGAGGCTATATATTATTTTGAGAGATATTTATAAGTAGAATGGATTCGAGATATTCTGTTGACATTTAATAATTCATTAAACCCACAAATAATACAAAGTAATGTAGCTGTAGCTCCCAAATTTGAGTACAACCCTGAAATCATTTAGGAGACAGATTGATGATGTTCTAATTATAATAGCAGTAAATATAACAGATGCTACCTAATCAAAGTCTTGAATTCATTGACCCGCGCACAGCCTGAACTAGAAAAAAAAAAACAAAAAGTTTAAAATAGGAGCTGAAAGTTTGTATGGAAGTTGGTCATTTTAACCCGATTACAGCAAAGCCAAAAGAAGGGTTATGATTAGTCTCCGTATGTTTGTAACATTTTATTATCCACCGCAGCACCTAAATTACTGAGTCGATTTCGGTAAATAAGGTGTCAATTGATTTGTTATTATGGTCCGCGTGACATAGGGGGTCTCGTTTTTTGATATCCTGTTGTGAAGATAAAATCTTTAGGGCACACAGCTTGTAACTAAATAAAATGCAACTAAAAGCTTAACATTTACGTAACTCCTACTTATCCTGAACTACCCCATAAAACTATAAAGCCGCAGTCTTAGGAACCGCGTCCGGCGCGCTCTCGGTTCGCATTCGGTACTTGTTTCAATCAATGCTTGGCAGCTTCCCAGAGATGCGAGCCGACAGACCGGCGCCGGCTGATTTTATTAGTTTTGTCTTAGATGACGCGCGGCAAGTAAATATTGGGCTGATCATATTTGTGGGGGAGGTGGTTATTGAGATTGAGACGTATTAATGATATTAGCATTAAGTCTATTAACACCTCTGTACGCACATTTGTGTGCTTTCTATAGTATGAAAGAAATAAATAAATGGTAACGCTGTTGATGAGGTTGAATTCCGTTTCAAGGAGTTTGAACTTAGAAGCTGGTAGATTCATTCACCCCATCATCACCCTTTTGATGTTTCTGCAAAGTTGAGAAGCATGTAAACTGTTTAATATTTATAGACAGAAGACACTGAAATCAACAAAGAAGTCCAGAAATATCCCTAAAGAGTCGCATTGCCGAGATAGTTTGTGAGAAAATCGCTAGATTAGAACTTTACCTTTTAAACACACAATTGCAGGCAATTTAGCAGGCAATAAGTTAAGATGCATTTTATGTCATTTAACTTAATCAGCTTGTGGCTATATAATAACAGCCGCTCGGGTCGATTGTCAGTTGAGTTGATCCGTGGATGGGTGACCACCCATAACACACCGAGTTTCCTCCGTGCCTCGGAAAGCACGTTAAGCCGTTGGTCCCGGCTGTCATTTGTAGATCTTTGACAGTAGTTACAGGTAGTCAGTGGCCTGAAAGTCTGACAACCAGTCTTACCAAGGGGTATCGTATTACCCTGTACGAACTGGGTTGTGGAGGTCAGATAGGCAGTCGCTTCATGTAAGATACTGGTATTCAGCTGCATCCGGTTAGACTGGACGCCGACCCCATCATAGTTGGGAAAAGGCTAGGCAGATGATGATCTAACTTAATCAGTCTACAATATTCCTAGTGCTGGGACTCAGGCCTCCTATGTTATCATCATCTGTCTAGCCCTTTTTGAAACTATGTTGGGATCGGCTTCCAGTCTAACCGGTTGCAGCTAAATAATAATAATAGGATAGAAATCTTAGTTTTTCGGAGATAAGCCGGGACAAACAGACAGACAGACAGACAATAATTTAAGAAAACGTTTTTTTTTATTATAAGTACCGTACATACTTTCCTATGCATTCAGTAAAAAGCTGTTATTTTTAAATTACATACAGACATTTTATTTATTTGTATAGATATAATTTGTTACCTTCAAATGACTTTAGGTAGACCCATCTATTTCCCTCTCCTTCAGTTTAAATATTAAACTTGAGAAATGAATTGTAATTTTAGCCCGTCATTTATAAAGATAGTTTTAGAACTCTACAGTGTCTCGAAGGTCCCAATGATACCAACTTAGGTACAATTCAAACCACTTAGAAGTTCAATTGACGCAAACTGAACCGTTGATACAAACTCTTATTTTATAGAAGTTACGCATATATATATATATAGTAGTCTTTGAGTTACGCACTAGGCTGTTTAACTGCAAAGTTTTTTCTACTAGGTATAGCAGTTTATATTATGCATCGTCGAAAACTAAGCCGTATGATCTACTTGCTGTCTGCAAATAATATCGCTAACCAGCTATTTTTAATTTTATTATTTATCTTTATAGTCATTGTTAATTACGTACATAACATCTCGCTTGTAATCTCCGAAGGTTCAATACGCATAAGGGTATCTAAATAGTACACTCACAATAAGCCAGGTATGTTTAATCCCATGTAATAGGGGGCGAGTCTATTGCCGTTAACCAGGCATAGATCCAGACTGTGACTGCTACTGAGAAATTCGTGATGGAGGAACCCAATAACGCTTTGCCCGACCCGGGAATCGATCCCAGTACCTCTTGCTCAGTAGTCGCAATTGCGAAAACTAGAAGAAGCAGTCTTCCTAATAAGGAAAACCTTCCTGAAAACCCTAACAATATTAAACAAAGAAATTATTGAATATTCCAACAACTGTATCTTACGTGAACTTCAAATAGCTAAATAGAATATCAAACAGTGTTGTGGGCGTTGAGTTATTTTCACTAGTGCGGGTACAATTCCAATAACATCTTTTTCAGAAGTATTTCTCAAACACGTTCCTTGCATCATTATTTTTTTATAAAGTTTTTTGGCATGTGGCAGTCCTCACGGATGTTCATGTGGGCAGATGAGTTTTGCTGTAAAACTTCCCAGTGCGTCGTCATTGGCCACCTAAAATTATTAACCTTTAAAATGTCAATAGCAATTCAGCATCTTGAATGGGTACTTAATTATAACTATCTACAAGTTCTTCTCAACATTGAAATCATACAAAATGTTTTCTTGAAATCATTTTTTGTTAATTTGCTATCGGAACCTACTCACGTCAATAAAAAAAAAATGAAAAAAAAAACAGACAATAAAAACAAACAAACAAGACAGTAACTATCGTAGTAGCCATCGCCCGGGGGTTCCCCCTCGCAATATTTTTTTCACATTTTCTTTATTAATTAGGTACAGCCTATGTGTTATGCTGATTTACAGCTATCATGTTGTAAAGTTTCATCCAAATTCATCCACCCATTTCAGCGTGAAGGAGTAACAAATACACACACACAAACAATAACTTTCGCATTTGAAATACTAGCACCGCGCCCCCCGCGCCTTTGCCGCGTGGACTGTCCCACGGGATTGTACTACCACGATAAAAAGTATCCTAGTAAAGTTAGTGTAATTGTGTCTTTGATTGCAGATTAATTAATCAAAGATCATCCAATCTTAAGAATTTGTTTCTAGACATATTTAATTTATGTTTCATGCGAGAATCGAACTTGCAATACACACATTGCTCACACTGCGCCAACCGTATCTTTGTTTGATAAGGGGATCTAAAATGGCCACTTTAAGCAATTCCTCTAAAACCGATTCATTTCCCGAATTCGGGCAAGCAGTTCTTCGTATATTCATAAAATGGTAACACTTATTAGCTGAATCATATTCAATTCATTAATCGACTTCAAAAAAGGAGGAGGTTCTCAATTCGGTTGTATATTATTATTTTTATGTGTTTGTTACCTCATATCTTCGTCATTTATGAACCGATTTCAAAAATTCTTCTTTTATCTGAAAGGATCTACTTCCCGATTGGTCCCATAGAAATTTTATCAAAATCAGTTTAGCAGTTTGGTTTTTAAGTCAAAATATTTGGTAAAAAATGTTATTCAAGTAAAAAAGAAATTGCGAAATTGATAGTTGACAGGGCCTTGTGTGTGATACGATAACTAAAAACAGTAAAATAAAAACTTTTTTGAAAAAAAAATAACAGACTTCCAAAAAAAAACACAGAAAAAAATGGAAAATAACTTTACTTTCGGAAGTCGGTGAAATGAAAGTTGTTTGTTTCATTGACTTTTTTGGCACCGACTTCCGAAAGTAAAGTTTATTCCAAAAACGTTTTAATTTTACCCTTTTTAGATATCGTATCACACACATATCCTTGTCAAGTATCAATTTCGCAATTTCTTTTACTTGGATGACATATTTTTTCCAGCTAATTTGATTTAAAAACCAAAATGCTGAACCGATTTTGATGAAATTGCTATGGAACCATTCGGGAAGTAGATCCATTCAGATAAAACAAGAACTTTTCAAATCGGTTCTTAAATGACGAAGATATGAGGTAACAAACAAAACAAAAAAAAAACAACCGAATTGAGTACCTCCTCTTTTTTTTAAAGTCGGTTAATAAGTGAATGAAACCAACACTAGTCACCGACTTCCGACTAGATGGCAGCAATGTAACGAGGGTAAATATTATGATTAAATAAATATCATCTTGGAAAAAAAAACGAGTTTTAATTTTGCAGTATAAATCGGCAATTTGAACTTTAACCCCTAATATATGGACTATTTTACGAATCTCCATACAATACTGTCAAACCAGCGTCTGACACATGAATTGCGTTATATGAATTGTGACCATTTTACGAATTGTAACGTGATTCATAATATTATCTTAATATGATTCTGTCAAAGTGGCCATTTTAGACCCGCAGACTTTCAGAAATTGCTATCATCATCTGCCCTTGTTCCATTCTACTTGGGGTCGGCGCAACACGTTGTCTTCTTCCATTCTCCCCTGTCAGCCGTCACGGCATCATTTACTCCTTTCTCTTTCATGTCATTCCTCACACAATCCATCCATCTTTTCTTTGGTCTTCCTCTCCCACTCCATCCATCAACATTAATATCCATCACTCTTTTAGTAAATGCATTTCATCCCTCCTCATTACTTGTCCACACCAAGACAGACGACTTTCTTTCAATGTTTCTGAAACAGGCGCCACTTTCAAACTTCCTCTAATATACTCATTCCTTACTTTATCCTTTCTTGTTACTCCACACATCCATCTCAACATTCTCATCTCCGCTACATGCAATCGTTTGTCATCCATCTTCTTCACAGCCCAGCATTCTGATCCATACAGTACGACAGGCCTAATCACGGACTTGTATATTTTCCCCTATAATAATATATGTAAGCTTTAAGGTTGATCAATGATATTTTTAAGTGTTAAATAATGTTATGATTGTAATTATTTTAAAGTACTACAAATCAAGGCTTCTGATACGCAATTACTGTCAACACGTTTCAAAAGATTGAGAACGTATAGTTTATTATGTTGACGGGCGAAGTAATGATCGGGCGATTAATCATCCATTTGCCTTCAAAAGGATATTTTTTTCTATCCATTGACATAACATAACGCCTGTTTTCCTCCGAAGGGTTAGGCAAAGGTGGTCAATATACCTACACCCACATTTCACCAGTTATGTTTTTTTTTAAATCCCATGTAATAGGGGGCGAGCCTATTGCCATCAACTGATCTGTTAATGAGAAGTTTCTGATGTCAAAATCCAATGACACTTTGTCCATCCCGGGAATCGAATCCAGATCCTCATGCTCAGCAGCATGAATAAGAGCGTGCGAATTGCGTTTTGGTACCTGACTACGTCTACCCGGTTTTATCCGGTTTTCTATCCGGTTTAGTTGAATGAAACGTTCGATAGTGCTAAACTATATGATGCTAAAGGTGTCTTTGGGCAAGAACCCATACCGGACACAGCGGAACCGTGAAGCGTCGTTCAATCACGGAGAATCTTAACACCGCGATTCAGAAATCGGTTACGAATGTAAAGCGCTATCTATTGGTTGTAACATGGAACTATTATAGATGGCAGGTTGGTGCTCCGCTAGCGACGCACCCCGTCGCCCTCAGCATGTAGTCGCTTAGTTTATAAAATTTTTGGCCATGTGTGAGGCTTTAGCAGCACCCACGGTATTGCTCGGTGCCAGATGCTTTTCTAAAAAAAAATAACATTAACATACGTAAATGTACGTGTTTTTTTTTTTAAATTAAATTAATGAAGTAGATAGGTAATCGTATTACCCAGTACTAACTGGGTTGTGGAGGTCAGATATGCCGTCGCTCCATGTAAAATATTGGTCTTTATAAAAATATTGGCGTTTAGACTGGAAGCCGACCCCAAGTTGACCGACCAAGACCCCGACCGATAGTTGGGAAAAGGCTAGGCACATGATGATGATGAATTAAGTTGGTAGGTTCAGATATAAATAAATACGCAATGTTCTTAAAATTACTTTAATAATTTTATTTAATCCGTTATATTGAATACAACTTTAACAAGTGAACTACGTCAACTAACACAGATATACATCAGCGACATTATTCAACATTTTACGTGATTTTAAACACACATTATAATAAAACTATGCCCATTCGCACCATAAATCAAAAAAGCATTTGACGCTAAACTTATTTTAAAACAATTTTGTCTCTTTCAATCGGTTGAAGTTGAGAGATACAGAATGATCTTTTAAATATGTTCAGCGTTAAACGAATTAAGTGATTTGTGGTGCCAGTGAAGCTTAGTACAGATTGTGTAAGTAACTAACAGCTAGGTACACGTGTGTTTTACTACAAATAATAGTAAACATATAAAATATGTATTTCAGTACTGATAGACTTAATAGTAAGTAGGTATACCTTTTAGTACAATAAAAAATATTAAGTTTGAATATAATCTTAAAATAATAAATCATCAACAGTTTTTCGTACGAGATCCGCGTGTGGCAAAAGGCGTGCGGATATGCGCCTACACTTTCGTCCAAAAACGAGCTTATACGCGCCGAAAATACGCTAAACATAAATTACCCTAAACCCATATTACTTATAACATAAGAATGTCGAAAATATGAGTGTATATAAATTAAAAGAATTTAAAATTTCATACAAAGTTATAGATATAAAAAGGCAGCTCCTTGAGCCTTGATATCTTCAGAAAAATATAATTTCTACATCCATAAAAACCTGAATAATATACCAGGGGTTTAAATTACATGTTTATATTAAACTTCGGGTTAAACCGGCCACATATAACACAGATCATAAATATGTAAACATCAACTATAAACAATATAGAACACTATAGAGTAAGATAGAGCATTTTGGAGTAATATAGAGCAGAAAGATCTACACTCTACGATGACACATCTTGTACATAGACATTACGTTTACAATACTATTATACATACAATCTCAACTAAAAGAAGATTATGAAGATATAACAATTTTATTATTTGAGCTAAAACATTTTGCGCAGTAACACTTTGTCTACGTATACATTGAGTTTTTGAGCCGTTACATAATATGGTGTGTTTATTAAATCGAACCCCAAATAATACTCATTTTAACTTCTTAAAAATGGACTCGCTAATATAATAAATGAGCCTCTTCTTGTGATCCCCACATAATTCTTGGAAAAAAAGGACATACATACATACAGGTCAAACACATAACCGTACTTTGGGTTTCACCGCATTCGGGTTAAAAGGTCAGAAAGTTCAAGAGGCCCATTTGTTTTTTAGAATGCGATTATCATAGAAGACAAACAAGTTATGAATCCATCAAAAAAGCGATCATCGTTCGAAGATCAGTAATTCATTGAGGATTAAATATATATTTCTTTCATATCTACTTAGTAATACATTGTTTTAATACCCTTATGCATATGTTAGAACACCTGTGACACCCTTCTATTCCATCAAAGCCTGCATGCCTTTTTATACTGTACCTTCCAGGGACCATCTGTTGGAGGCAAATAAGACATAAACTGAATATTTGGTTTAAAAACATCCAATTACTCATGGTCGGTACGCTCTAAATATACATAGGTATATGTCCTATTGAAGCTAGAAAAGGTTGTGTAATGTGATGTGCCTGTAAATGCACTATCAGCGTTTTAAAAGCGGTCTTCCAACACGGTCTTGGAGTTGCAGCAGCGATGTTGCATTCTTAAGGTACCTACTTACCCCACAGAAGAGATTCAGCCGCAATAATCAAAGAAGAACTACAAATCCCGTTATTAATCATTCCTTGCAAATACATTATGAAGTATCCCCAAATTCAGAATCACAAATATCGCAAAACAGATATTTCCGAACTGCAAAAAAAAATCTTTGTAGGTACATCAGCACATATAACTCATACATTGAGCTCCTCTCTTCATTCAGGGTATCTGCCGCACCATGATGGCGAGGGCGTCATGTGGAGGCGGGACATCGAAGACAGGGGTACCACTGGAGTCCTTGTAGTCCACGTAACGAACTGTGCGGATGACTTCCATGCCGAGGGAGCTGCAAATGCGCTGGGAAAAGGCCCCTGTTGCATCTGCTTTGAACAACTGGAATTGAAACAAACAATGGTTATTTTATAAACTGTAATTTTTTACATTTACTAGTTTCTGTTTGCCTAGAAAAAGAAGTTTATGATAGCGTGACGACTCACAGGGGAAAAACTTGTTTCGCCAACCCCTAGTAACATGGGACAAGGACAGAAAGATGATGATGTGTTTGCCTGGAAAATGCAGCATGATGATCTATAGGCGTTTGTGGGAGAGTGGCCAGCGATTGTCACACACGAAGAAAAGTGGAAAACTATGGCTCCCCTTAAACTATCCACTTTACCTAGCAGTGGACCAATCTGGGATGACTAGAATAAAGCGGATTTTACTCTTTAAAAAACACAACTAGACACTCGCTAACACGCATTTTTTTTTCAATTTTTTGTGAGCAATGGAAATAATGGTTGTGTGTGGGGAATCAATCCAGTACTCGAAGCGTAGAGCCCTGCACCTACGCTTCGCTCCTGCAACCTGCTCCTACCTTGCTCCAACGGCATTATTCCATTGTGTCTGTCCCAAGCCCCGACATTAGTGGTCACTTAAAATTTACTCTGCAGTCCTTTCATAGATATTTTTTACCTCAAACTTTGCATCACCGTCAAAATCTCACTCTCGTTACAATAAGGTTGCTGCTATCAAACGTAAAATAAATGTAAACGTTTATCTTTTTTCGTAATGTCAATGATACATTACAATAAAATTAATTTATGATGTACACCATACAAGTTTTCACGTATGGTGACACAATTCGGCAGTCTTATCGCTAAAAGCATTTGTTTTGCAGACAACCTTTGGATGCATCACAGCAAGAGAGAAAGACAATACTACAGGTAGTCTGTGTGTGTCTATACATATATATACAAATCTATACATAGTGTATACAGAACCATGTATACATGGTGATGTTTAAGGAGAGAGGTAGTGGTATTAAGTAATTCAAATCAAACGTCATACTCCAATGTGCTATGCTATGACGGTTGGACGGCTCCCCCTTGTTGACAAATCCCACAATGCTGTTGCGTCATTGCGTGACTTCCATAGCTCATTACGTAGTGATATAGGTCAGTAGGGCAATGAAGGGGGATCCAAACAAACAGGTCCACATCACTATAATCGTGTATATCTACGAACTGTATCACAGTATTACCTTAAATCCATTCTCTTTGGCGAGGTCTATGCTTCGAGACATCAGTTCCTTAGCGAGCCCGCGTCCCCTTGCAATCTGATCCACGGAAATTATCCTGCATTCCAGAATTTTGTCCACCTGAAAATCGATTTACCAATATTTTATTCATCATGGAATGAGGAGGATGTCGGAAGGTTACCTGTTTGTATCTAATACTATAAGTATTGAGATTGGAATAGTTTTGATTAGAGATTGCTGCGTGTTCTTTTGCGTATTATAACATTGTGGAGAAACACAACTAACTCTAAAAGACTTTATTTCATCTTTAGTGCAGTAAACTAAGTGTCAAGTATCTGGTCAAAAATCAATAAGACATGGAGATTTATTTTAGCTTTTTTTATCGGATTTAATTTAAAGCTAAGGACTTTAAAAGTCTTTATTGTTAGAGACCAACCTACGTTCCAAATAACTTTGGTTCAACTCACATTAAACGTGTTAAACAGATCCAGTTCCCGGCTGACGGAGTACAAGATGGTGAAGATCTTGTTGTACTTCTCATCCGAGGACTGCTGGATCTTCTCGATGGACTGCTCGATGTCGCCGGGTCATAAGATGCCATTCAGACCCACTCCCAGGACCTGGAACCACATTAAATAAGTATTAGATTACTCATGACTGCCTCGTAGATTTAGTGGTCGCACGCGTGACTGCCAAGCATGAGGCCCTGGATTTCATTCCCGGGTCGGACAAAGTGATATTGGGTTTTTCCATCTGAAATTTTTCAGTAGCAGCCACGGAGTCTGGATTCGTGCCGGGTTAATAGATTCGACCTCTATTACATGGGACTTAAAAAACGACGAAATTTGGGTGTACTATTAGGTACACCTCTGCTTTACTCTTCGGGGATTATAGGCATGACGACAGTCAGCGATGGTGACGGCGCAGAGCCTTTGTAATGCCACGACATTCCTTGTTCAAACTCTCTAGTATTAACAACATGGTGGATACTGACCGTATCTCCTTCGATGGCAGCGAGCGACAGTCCATCAGCGATGGTGACGGCACAGAGCCTCTCCAATGCCGCGTGAGGCTCTCCACGCTGGCACAAAGACACTGCCTTGTTCAGAGGCTCGTCAGCGAAGAAGTTGTTCCTCAAATGCTTTATGACAGCCTTGCTCATGTCCGGGGTTATCGTCACGAAGCGCGCCATCTGAGGATTTGAAATTCGTAGGTATGTAAGAAGCAAATAATTAAAGGCCCCCCTAGAGTAGACATTTTTGGTCGGATATTAAAAGCAGCTGTTCCATACACTTTGACCAGTGCTGGTACTGCGTTTTTCTATGAAAAAGCAGTTTTGCTGGTCAGTGCCGTCACCAACCGAAAAAAACCGACTTCCAAAAAAGACACTAAAAAAAACCGACTTCCAAAAAAAAAAAACACAAAAAAAAGTGGAAAATAACATTGCTTTCGGAAGTCGGTGCCAAAAAAGTCAATGAAACAAACCATAGTAACCGACTTCCGAAAGTAATGTTATTTTCCACTTTTTTTTTTTGGAAGTCGGTTTTTTTTTTTTGCAAAAAAGTTTTTATTTTACCCTTTTTAGTTATAGTATCACACACAAATCCTTGTCAAATATCAATTTCGCAATTTCTTTTACTTGGATGACATTTTTTCCAGCTATTTTGATTTAAAAACCAAACTGCTGAACCGATTTTGATGAAATTTCTATGGGACTAATCGGGAAGTAGATCCATTCAGATAAAAGAAGAATTTTTCAAATCGGTTCATAAATGACGGAGATATCCTCCTCCTTTTTTTGAAGTCGGTTAAAAAGGGATGGTATCACTAGCGGGTTTAAGGTAACATCGTAAAAAATACCTAGAACAACTTTGGGAAGCTTTTGCACATCACTTTTGTAATCATGACAGAATCAACGTTTGTATACTAGTAAACATAAAACCGATTTTGTAACTCGAAGTCCGCGACCTAGGCCAGTATAAATTAGCAATGTTTCATAGAACTTGTGATCGGTTTTAGTAAATTAAGCATGGAGTTCGAGTCACATACATGTAGAAACTTATTTTAGTAACGTATTATATTGTCTTGAATCAATCATAGAAGATTTATATATCAACTAGCTTTTATGGCACAATTTGTCTTGATAATCGCAGCTTCTAAACAATAATGCAAACTCGGAAATTACCTCTTTAAATTATTCAGTCACTGACAGAAAACGCACTATTTTTGAAAAATCATCATTAAATCAAGGATAAAAATTTTCATGAGAGAGTTCTTAATTTTTTTCCCCTGTGAAAACGGGCACACGAATTATAAATACATAATTAAAAGCCTTACTGTAACTTTGACACTGTTCCACCTACATGCAACATAAAGTAGCAATATGTTCTCAATACATTTACCGGGCGGTGGGTGTGCCTTGATCAACGCGCCCCGATCGGCCCGGCAGCCGAGCTCTCCCGAGCTCTATCGAACGAAGCTACGATGTAATTATTCTGCTCTGGCTATCTCATAGTTTTAACGATATTTTATACAGGGACTTAAAATGACTTTGGTTTCATTCTTTAACCGACTTCTAAAAATGAAGGAGGTTTAAATAACCTCCTTCTTATATATACACATCGACATAAATCATATATCTACATCGATGTCTTCGTGATTACTTGATTAGGTAGATACTGGGCAGATTTACGTCATTGTTTTTGATTTGGTAGAGGAAGCTCGCGCGGTGGTCGCATATAAATGTTATTTACTTTGGTAGTTTTCGAGTTATCTTCTATAATGTGTATTTCTTCTTCTTACAAAGTAAAATATAATTTGTGTGGGATATATCAAATAGAAAGAGTAACTGTGTTTGTTTTATTGTTTTGTTTGCCACCGACTTCCGAAAGTAAAGTTATTTTTCACTTGTTTTTGTGTTGTTTTAGTCGGTTTTGTTTTGCAAAAAAGTAGTATTTTTAATTTAATGCAACATTGAAAAATAATATAGGTTGCTCGCAATGTGGATTTGTGCCCAGTTGATAACAATAGGCTGGCGCCCAATAACATGAGAAAACATGACTGGTGAAATGTATATGATCTATAAGGCACTCTTATGCCTAGCCCTGCACAGATTACAGGCGTGAAGTTATGTTAAAACTATAGGCTCAATAAATTCTCAGGATTAACCCGAAATTTAGATCTAAGCTTAATTAGGGTCATTGACTTGCTCCTTATTAAAGGGAGATTGAATACAAGCAACAGAAGTGGCGAACTTTGTGAAATAAACGCTATGTATGCTTTTCCAGAAATAAAGGCGTAAAATATTATTAACAATTTAATCGTATAAAAAGCGAGTACAAGAAATACAAAGTACATTTGGTGGAAGCAATAACCTCGGTTCATTGCGCTCCTACAACGTAAACTGAATCAAATGAATAATGTAACACTACGTTGTTATACAGTGTGTTTGGTTAACGGTTACGTGTATTTGTCGATAGAAAAGAGCATATAATATGCCCTTAAAGTATCGGCAACCGTTAACCAAACACACTGTATAGTTTCTGCCTGTCGTGTTTGTCTTGTGGTCGCAACTGCTTATACTGAGCATGAGGTCTTGGAATCGATTCCCAGTTCCAGCAAAATTTCATTGGGATTTCCATTAGTAATTTCTCGGTTGCAACTCGGATTTTGGAATAGTGCCCGGTTGATGCAAATAGGCTCGCCCATATTACATGGGACCTAAACAATAACTGGCGAAATGCGAGTGTACTATAGATACAGCGCTTCTTAACCCTTCGGGGATTGCAGACGCGATGTTATGTTACCCATTCTGCCTAAAAAAATTAATTTACTGCTACTAATCAAGGCCAGAAAGATAAGATACACGATGAAGGACTCCTGAGACCTTATAACTTGATACCTAAGGACCCTTTATCAATTCTGCCAGTCCCTCTTTAATCAATAAAGCTTTGTATTTATTATACCTACTAGTAGTAGCCTTTGGCCGAGGCTTCGCCCGCTTGGAGGTTGGATATTATCCGGGGTCGTTATACCAGGACAAAGAGTATACTATGACCTTACCCAGGTCATGGGACATCGGCCGTATATCTTTCATCTAATTGCTTGAAAAGGTAACAGGTAGACAGAGTGACTATCGATATTATTAGTATGGAAGTAAGGATTATACTATCGGTACTTCTCTGCACTCGACCTTTCTGAAGACTTTATAAAAGACGTTAAAAATAAGAGTGTTAACAAAAGGCATATTTATCAGGTAAACATTCTATGACGGAAAAACAAGACATATTATAATCACTAGCTAGCCAACACACGACATGTTTTGTATGTCTAACCAGCCATTCAATTGATATTCACTCTCAAGTTAAATGAACATCGGCCAGCATATTTAGCCTGTACTCTGGTTGTCCTTATCACAATTAATTCGAAGTCGGCAAAGCCGGGTGTCAAACTTGAATATTTTTTTGCCGGCCAGCTGTGCGGAGTCGGGGAGACCCGAATATTTGAAGATGAAGATGATAAAGTTAAATGACCTTTAAAAAACCAAAATCAATACGCATTACAAACCGACATTTAGCTTAACACATCATTAACGATATACTCCTCGTCAGTCGTCTAGAAATAATAATAAAACCATGAGCCCCTGTCACTGAGTCAGCGTATTTGTTATCACAATAAATTGATGACGACTGTAATCTTCACGGTTCATTAAGTTGCGACGCATGGGGAGAAAGGTTCATCAGAGTAAACTCCGATCAATACTCGACACCATTCGTATGCATATATTATTATTAAAAGAGGGCTGAAATAATATTTTAAATGTTCTTGAAACAAACTAAAGCATTGAATCGAAATTCAAGCCTGTTTTTTTTCAAAACAAACAGATTTTTAGACTAACATTTACTCAAATGTTTTTTCGAATCGATATTCATGCATAAACATTTTTGTTGTTTGTATTATATTACAACCCCTTGATGGAACTTACGTTGGACTATAGCCTTCCAAAACTATATTTGTCAAATTGATGCCTTATTTGAGGTTTCAGTGCCGAATTTCATATAGAATGTACTTTTCATTTCGTCATAAATACCCAAAACCGCTTTCAGCTTAAGTTTTCAAGCACACACAGGCCTCACTCGCAAACAGAATTCTATCCACCCCATAACTAACAAACCGTGAAGTCCTATTGTGATTTACAAACGTCTAGTCAGTAACAACAGGCGAGGGGGACGCTCCGAATTTGATAATAATTAATCATTTCATACGCCTTGTCACTCGCAGGGACGGTGCTACGAGATACGTGCTACGAGCTACGCGCTACGTATGTGCTACGAGGCTACGTAGCTTGTGATTTTGAACATGAGGCTTCCATATTATTAAAATCTGGTTAATGACGGGCTAGGAATCGGTCTCTAATAAGTATTTCAAATAGGTACTGAATATAAAAAAAAACAGTCAAATTAAATTTTTCACAGCTTACTCCCAAGAATTTTGGTTGGCAAGCTTTTCTTTATTTGCGATTCTATTGAATTATTCTTCTTCTTTGCGTGTCAATGAACTCAAATAATACCCGACCAGCCACCTACACGGCTCTTTCGTTAGCTTCGTTTAAATCCTAAAAGGTGCAGGTGGCTGTGCAGTGTGGTGGATAGAATTAAAATTCATGGATAAACTTACTTTGACAGAAACTACAAAGCAAATAGTAGAACAAAGAGTAGAATACTCAAACCGAACGGAATAGAATACTTATACGCTACGTAAAAAATCCTCCACAAAACTAATTAAAAAGCCACGAAACGAAACTACTAGCTTAAATTAAAAACAGCCGAGTCCATAGTTTCCCAGTTCGCCGTCCTTATTGAATAGGCTTTGTCGCCGGGAGGGCTCGAGAGGGAATGGGAGGAATTCCTCTCGCTCCTTCTGGCCCTCGCGAGACGATATTGCTAACCATTAGTCGTAAAATTTTGACAAGGACGGTATTAAACGTGGTTTTTAAGGGTTTGTGAATGATCCTCGTAGACTTTTAATTAATTAGAGGTCATTAAAGTTATTTCAAAGACGGCTTTCGATTTAGGTGCGTTAGTAATACAGCTGGTTTTGACTCAATTAAATAATCAGAGGAATCTTTTACAACGGTTTTCAGAACTTGTGTAAGGAAAATTAAAACAGAAAAAAAAATTAAGACTTGCACTTTTTTGGTTTTTTCGCATTAAACGGAGCCTATGTCACTCGGACCGCAATAAGAAATCGATTGACACCTCATTCATCAAAATCGGTTCACTAGTTTAGTCAATACGGTGGAACATAAAAATGTTACAAAAACCTCAACCCTTCCCTTTGGCTTTGCCTCGTCGGGTAAAAAAGAGACTTAACTAAGAAAAGGTTTTAAATTAGGCCATGAAAAAGCACTTTTTAAACATTAAGTACACGGAAATTGAATTTATTCTAGTTGCCCATTCGCTGAAGGAGTAGACAACAGCTAACTATTTCTACTTGTACTTAATATTCTTCTTAAACTGTTATGTTATCTATACATAACATCATGCCTGTAATTCCTGAAGGGTAAGGTAGAGGTGTATCTAATAGTGCACCCACATTTCGCCACATGTTTTAAATCACCTGTAATAGATGGCGAGCCTATTGCCATCAACCGGGCACAAATCCAGACCCCGTGGTCGACCAATCGACCAACTACATTTATCTTAGTAGGATCTATAATATAAGCTGTACCACGTGTTTAAATATGTATATTATTCGACATTAACTTATTACAACACATCAGAACATTTACTTCAACTTGGAAGCCAATATTCCTAATGATATATACTTCATACACTAAACTTTCTTCATTTCCCAAAGTAGACGGAACTTTGTTTCAACTATATAAGGTTGTAGGTCCAACGGTAGAAGATAGAGTTGATAGGTAATTTATTACCGAAGTGAGTCCAATCGATTGTGGCCGTGTGAATATTGATGTCGGGGACAAATTGATTCGGACACTATACTGACTATAAAGGTCTTTATCGGTTATTTTACCTTAGTAGCACACTTTATCATACAAGGTGTAAACTAACCCTTCACGAAGGCGTCAACCAAGCATTCTGTACAACTAAGTTACCCTACGCAAAAATTATTGATGGGAAACAACTTTAGTTGGGGTGAAAAATCACACTACGATTGGGTTCAACATGCAATGTATTTCTCACTCGTGGATTTTTTCATTTATATCACACGAGGGTTTTTATTTTCCTGATTTTACCACAGATAATATTAAACAATGGTTCAATTCCCTATAGTCGGCGATGATTGCTTTTTTTTCACAGCAAAGAGGCGCATGTTTTTAAGGCTTTCATAATTAATCAAAATTTAAATTGTGTTTATGAACAGAATATCGTAAATAAACATTATTATTTATAAAATCATTTGCTTTTATCAACAAATAAACTTTTATTTGTGTTCTAAATTCAAAAGTATTTGTATAACACCCTCTCCTGGCGGCTCGTGTGTGTATTCCGCCTCGGCCGCAATAACAAACTTTCTCCACTTATATCAAAATGTACTATTTCATATCTTCCGTTTGATATAATTTTATAACACCACCACACCACCCTGCCAGCATGAAGAAGAAATATCTGATACTTTAAAAATAAATTCAATAAGTACACCAACTTACATACCCGATAATTATTGATTAAACGAACGCAGTGTTTGTAACTATTGAAACTATACGTTGACCGGACATATTGTATACAACTTAGAACGTGTTTATAACAAAAGACGAACGCCGTATATTATACATTCCGGTCGCCATTCATTCGCTGCACAAATATCCATTGAAAACTTCCCCTCACAAGCTTGCAGGGGCAGAAATAACTTGCTAGGTAGGCATTTATTAACTTTCTTTAGTTTAATCTATTGAAAAATAATAGGAGTTAGAACTGAAATAGGAGAATAGAATGGGAGAAGAATATTTTAAGTTATTTCAGTTTTTTTTGAAAAATATAAAATTTGTACCTCTACTTGTACCTACTTACCAAATGCCAGTATTTTAATAAAATAAAAAAGTCACCCTTCTGTTTTCTTTGGGGGTTAAAAAGGACAAAGTTAACATAAAACACTTAAACCAACAACGGGTTCATCTAAAACAATTCGAGCATCAAAATGTATAAAACCTTTTCAGACGCCATTTAAGATTAGAGGCAGCCACAGTCTAGTCAAAGAATCACTTAAGGAGAAGGTCCCCAACTGTTTCTGTACTGTCTTGTATGCATAATTAAGCAAGAATGTTAAATGGGGGTCAACCTTTGCGACTTTCTAAACCATTGCACGTAATTTGTTGGCTTATTTCTCTGAAATTATTGTATGTACCTAGTATATATGTTTTTAGACACAGATACGATTTGGCAAAGAGGTTCTAAACGGAAGACTTTGTTTCAATCTTTAAGACTTGGAAAACAACACAAAAATGAGTAATAGAAAGAGTCAGAATATTTTTTGTAAACATTCTATTAATTGTTCGAAGAAAAGCCAGTTTTAATTTCTCAGTTCCACATGATGACGTAATGACTTCATCAGCGAGTGGAGTTTTCGAACTTTTTGATACGGTTAGAAGAAGTACTTCTTGTTATGCTCATCAATCATTGTTACTAATGTTATGAGTCCATCTCACTTGAAAATAAACGTTTTATTATTATACCACCTCACCTCATGAATATTTAATGAAGTAAAATAAATAACTGTACCGTAAAAAATGTGTTGTCACCAGAAGCAAAAAAAATAAAAATAATGTAATGAAAAAATGTAATGAATAATGTAATGTAATTAATGTGTTTAAAATTTCAGCTCAATCGGTTGGGGGAAGTGGTTTAAAATTCAGTTGTAAGATTTGACATACACATACTAAGTAACTAATAAGGCAAGTTAGAAAAACAAAAGCTTGGAAAAAACAGACGCACGTGGGAAATTGTTATCCTCAGAGATCGCTTTACGATCCCTCCTTTAATATACTCCTCAGTATAATATCGAGCGATTTTACGGGCTCACGACTTCCTTCGAATAAAGATAATATCTATCTTAGTAGACGATTTATTTCTTTTCGTTAAGCTGTAGGTATTGTAAACGTTGACTTTAATGAAAAGAAAGTTGGACAATAAACATGGAACATTTTGAACACCGATTTATACACACACATAAGTGAACGAAATGATAACTCAGGCATTATTATAAGTATTTTATGGAGAGGTGCAGTGACTACGTAAGGCTTGTTTGTCCATTTGTTGCTATAGTTTCACAATGACTTCTAACTTGACCACCCATTAGAAATATCACCTATATTATAAACCGTCGAAGTTTGTAATAAATCCTCACATATATCAGCGATTGTACCTAAGAGATTATTATAATCAGGCAAGTCAGAGGCCCAAGGGTAAAAACTCTGACATCTGGTTAGGCTACTTACCATACGACAAAGAAGTAGATAACCGGGCAATTAAAAAATTTCGAAGTGAATTCATCACTTAACAATAAATCTCTTTGAACGTTTTATTATTATTTAATTAATTTCACACAATAATGAATCGTTAGCAAAAAATTGTACGAAACTACATCAGTGTGCAACTAACTACGTTATCCACATACTAAATAATTAAAATTGGAAAAAGTTTGTTTAAACGGTTTATCGTAAATGTGACCCTTTATTTTGATACATCGTTTACATAACATAATCGTTCACGCAGCAGACGTTGAAGAATACGGGCGATTCTTCAATAGAGAAGTATTATTTAGTATACAAAAACCGCAATTTCACCAGTTTATTACTCCTACATAAACAGAAAAATCTCGCTACCTAGCACAAAAATGTCTAGCTCCATGTAACCCGGCCTAATTGAAAATGAATTGCTAGCTCGCAAAACCTTCCAATATGCGATCGTTATTGGCATAGTAAAGCGAGCCGTAAACGGATGCTCCCAATATCTATCATTCTTTCACGTATACCTACCGTTGTAATACGCTGTAGTCACTTTATATACCTATAAAAAACCTTTTTTGTACATGCATATACAAGGTGGAAGGGACACCGACGCTGAAACGGGTATCACGTTTTCAGTATATCATTATGAACCACCCCCCCAACATAGAAATTTTTCTTTAAAAAAAAAGTTCTGTCCCATACATTTTGACCATGTAGGTATTGCAGTTTTGTAGGAAATAGCTGGTTTTTTTTAATTATAGACGAAAAATTTCTATGTAGCCCTGGTTCAGAATGATCATGTACTGAATACGTGGAAATAGTAATAAAATATATATATATATATATAATAGACGAAATAAATAAGCGAATACGTAAAATATACGTGGTACCTGTTTTAGAGTCGGTATCCCTAAAGTTCGGCTTTGTTCAGAGTCATCTCTGTGTCTGTTCATAAAGCTCATTGTCTTATCTTATATCGTGTCTTATCTTATTATCGTGTGTAGACTGTAACAGGTGTTGTTTTGTGTTTGTGTAAGGACAATACAATCGAAGACATACAACCTTAACGATGAAGAAAACATCTAGTTAAGAATAGTTCCTATTCTACGCCGCATTCGATAATAGATATTCACTACAAAAGTGATAGTTTTAAGTTATCTTGCAGCGTCCTAACAGGGTCATGTACTCACTAGTTTTAAGCCCAGCTGTAACTATGCTTGTGTACATTGTGCATTAAAAAAATTAATTAAATGCTCTGAAGATAGTGAAAACGTTTTTTTTTTTTTTATTACAGCTACATATATTCGTACCGGGTTCGGATAATTAACACGGTTGTAAATAACTCAAATAGGTACTTTTTAACTCCGAAAAAAGTTTTAACATCAAAAAAGATACTTACATTAAACCCTACATAATAAATGCGGAGCGCGATACCACAAGTCAACAAATACATATAATTCACGTAGGTACAAAAATCCTACTAATCACACAATTTTTCATCTACAAAGCCATTTCCAAACTCCCTAATATCCGAGAACAAAACTTCCAGCCTCAATATCACTGGCCGGGACAATAAACCGTTCTGTAATAAAAAAAAAACTAAACGTCAAACCAAACAAAAGACAAAACACTGGCATTTTTTCGGAATTCAAATAAAGAACATCTTAGACGAAACGCAACACGTAGTATATACAGCCTAGTGCAAAAAAAAAAGTAAGAAATAAATAAAAAAAGTGGAAGGAAAGAGGTTCTACTCACCGTGCGAAGGCCTCAAGCTCCCGCTGCGCACTGATAAGGGTCGCGCGCCCTGCCCCACCGAGCGGTGCATAGATTATGCGTGGACCAGCGAGGCCGGATTGTAGATATCGACAATTGATTTTAGAGGCATTACCGACGTATTGTATGGCTCTTTTAAAGGTTATTGAATTGATATGTTAGAGGATTTCACGGTTAAGTGATGGCTTTATGTCGTATAAGATTTATTCAGTTTTGTTAAAATGTACCTAGTATTAATAAGTGGGCTTATTTAATACTGTTTTATGATTGATCTTGCAATAAAATAAGTGGTATTGGATAGTAATAAAAAACTTAAACTTTTTATTATTTATCGGCGTAGCCAAAATTCGTAGCAAGGTTTCGTAGCAAATGTGGCGTAGCAAACGGTTGACCAATCTTTGAATATTAAAGTCTTTGGGGAACGATTCAGTTCGGTAGACGTTTTCCGACTGATTTGTTTCGGGGATGTAAAAATTAGATAGGTCAAGGTCGTAGCCACGGATACGTTTGTCCTCTTCCCGGATTTGTAAAGGGACCAAATAACAAATGATTAAGTACTCTGTTTGCTTAAGTATTAAAATACAAGAAAACCAATAAATGTTTAATATGAAAGATTATTTTAAATCATTTGGAAGCAATAGCTCATTATAATTATTACCACCCATTATTTATTTTAAAGAAGATAATTTAAATATCGTTAATTATTTATATGGTGAGCAATAGGAGCCAGGTAGGTAACCTGGCTTAATCAAATTGCACTTTATAACATCTTGGAAAAAGAGGTTTGCTTGATTTAAAACTCTATTACAATTCATAAAAAGCGAATTTTGGTACTTTCTCATACCGATATTCTTTCAAAAGAGGTAATGGGAACTGTAGAATTGTAGTAGACCGTAACGGTCTATGCGTTTGCTACGCCGTAGTACGCCTGGCGCGATGTTTTCATCGCCACGCTACGGTGTCGTAGCACGTAGCAGACGGGGTTGGTAGTACTATGTTTTGGGAAGTGCTCACATCCTGGATCCGATTTAATTTGAACATTTTAAATTCGTTCGATCGTGACTTGGTCAAAACGGCGTATTCTTTTAACTGTAGTTAAGAAGTTAATATAAAAAATACTAACTAGATACTCAAACCGTTATGTATGCCCAGTATTCAAAACACCAACTCAAAGGCACAACTTGAATCAACGAAGCGTATCGTCAGAAGGCAAATACTTGTACCCAGCTGTACTACGAATGCAAATATTTCTACTTAGGTACTGAAATACTAAAGTATGTGAACCTGGTATTCGTCCAGGTAAGGTTGACGGATGACGCAGCATAGACCCTATGCGAACGCAAATAATTATACAACTATAAAAACACTTACCTACTACGAGTATATACCTACGTTCTTCTTTAGTCACAAAGTATTATGCTATATCCAATTTGTTCCAAAACCCTGTTGAAAGCCCCATTCAGGTTAACCTCTTACGGAATCGCTCATTAAACAGGATTAATAAGATTTATCTGTGCTATTGGTGTTACGACCTTAGAGACTGCACGCGGTAATTGAAGAGGCCCCTTCGTGAAGCAAATCGGTCTAACTGGTGGTTTATGTGCACTTATTCTCGTAGTCCACCTCTTTAGGAAATGGCCAAACGCTAGAATCAGCTTAAGCTGTTAATAAAGAGCTTTGAATACATGCAATAAAAGCTAAAAAGGCGTCATTCGTTTCGTTTCGAGAAGAAAATAACGTGTTCCAAAGAAACGAAACGAGAGACGTCTTTTTAGCTTTGCAACATGTTATTTTCTTCCTTTTTCCTCTGGCAATCATCACGCTATCATTCACTTTACGCGGTCAGATGCTGTTAAAAAGGCAGATGTGAAGAAAAAGTGTGGCATCTGATATTGGTTTTCAGTAGCGCTTCCTGCGACTAAGTGTGCCGCAGTCCTAAGCCCCGCGTCTCCTTATTGGGTCACGAAGGATGACGCACCTCGCGTGGAGTGCTCTCCAGGGTGAGTGCTACTTAAATGCAACTAGCAATGACTCTTCAGGAACACTATGCTCATTTTATATTCATGCGTTGTTGTTTTATGGACTGAGCTATTAAGAGTTTTGTAGTTAGTTAAAAATTAACTTAACTACGGCGTGTTTTTTATACTATTTGTGGCTTAAAGCTTAGCACATTTTGTCAATCACAATCCAAATGTTTTTTAAAGAAAATTCCTAATTTTTGTTAGATGTGTTTGAAAGATTCGTCTGCTCGCATTTCGTTGTATAATGTATGTAATTACCCTACTATTCGCAATTAATAATATAGCCCAACTACATACGTTGCACTAATTCAAAGGCGTTTTCATATAACCAATTTGGCGATATTTATGGCTTCACTTTGTCAGATCAAGTTGGTTATTTTTTTAAGAAATAACCCACTTCTTACAAACAAGCTGCAGATTTCGGGAAAACTCGGTTCTTAGAAATTATTATTTGATTGAAAGGAATAGATAGATAGGATAGGAAGGAAGGGAGGTGGATATAAATGGAAGAATGATAAAAACTCCATACGACTGTTTAATAACGACATTTATTTTGTCAGTAATAAACCCATGAATTTAGGCCATTTTCATATAGTTTAAATAAAATTAGGAACCTATTTCAAATTATAACTTACATTTAACGAAGTAACCTAACTATTCGATTTAAAGAACATGTCCAATAATAAAATATTCGCATTAAAATATCACGCTAAAATGAGTCAATAATTTCATAATAATCAGTACTATTTTTAAAGTTTTTCATAGAACCAGTTAGTTGCATAACCACAATAACTTAGGGCCCGATTTCACTATTGAAACTGACGGCGATCATTAGCTGTCAATGTCATAGTTGTTACGGATGACATGACATTAACAGGCCTTGAATATCGTTTAGATATGCTGATCGTGGTTAAATTCAGTGGTTCCCTTCGCCCTTAGACAATACATAATTTTCTACTATAACAATAATTTGCACTTATCAACTAAATGCATAGACACTAATAACTTAACAAAGAATAATGAAAATAAAATATATTATGGGTAAATTAATAGGACCCTAGCTACAAAAATGGAAGATCAAAACACATACTTTTTTTCATTTAAAATTAAATAATAACAGGGGTTAAAGTATGAAATTGCCGTTTTATACTAGTAGATACTTTGAATTGACGATAAACCTTCATGGTGTGAGATATTAGAGTGAAACTTTTTTTTACATTATTCCTATGAGAGTTTTCTTTTAAAAAAATGTGCGACATTCGATTTTCGAATTTCAATTGTTTTTTATCTTCATGGTGTTAGTCACTAGTCATAGTTTTCACAGGTCTGGTCAAGCAATATCAGCAGATGTTTACTGTGCCGCGAACTTCGAACAATGATGGCGAAACTGGCAGTGAAACAGCCCCGACTCGTGAATCGATCTTCACCATTATTGCTCCATGATAACGCAAGACCTCACACTGCACGGGACACCGCTGTAACTCTACAGGAGCTGCAGTTAGAAACCATACGTCATCCTCCGTACTAGCCAGACCTTGCTGCAGCTGACTACCATTTTTTTCGTGATTTGGACAATTTTCTGCGTGGTAAAAACTTTCCTTCCCAGGAGGCAGTACAAAATGCTTTCACACAGTTTGTCGAACCTAGATACCCAGAGTTCTATCGCAAAGGCATAAATGAACTTCCGATTAGAAGGCAGCATGTATAGATAATGAGGGTAAATATTTTGATTAAATACATATGTTACATCTTGGAAAAAAACGAGTTTTATTTTGCAGTATAAATCGGCACTTTCATACTTTAACCCCTAATACTTAGGATATATTGAGTAAAACCGGTAGGCGGGCTTATGCATACTGCTTATAGTGAAAGTAACAGAATCATTCGCTGACAGTATTCAAAGGATAGATCTAATTAAAGGCACAAACGATAGTGGCGACATCTGAAGATATTGTGTTATCTGTCAATAGCTGTATTTTGTTTGAAGGCGCTGTATTTTACTCGATACATAATTCTGATTACTGCCGGGCGAAATAGTCAGGGAAATTAATACTAAATTGATACCCTACATCAATTTGTCGTATTATATTGGCGTATGTATAGCTGTCAAAAGATGACAATTTAACTTAATGAATTTCAATGAGCTCTTCGGCGTTGTTCCTATCTCAGCAGCATGACAAATAATCTGACAAGTGATCCGTCACGTAGCTTGCCACTAGCATCAACATTCAAAGTAATTGCATACATGACGCCTGTAATCCCCGAGGAGTTAGGCAGAGGTGTATCTAATAGTACACCCACATTTCGCGAGTTTTGTTTTAAGTCCCATGGTATAGGGAGCGAGCTTATTGCCATCAAGCGGGCACAAATTCAAACTTCGTGGTTGCTACTGGGAAATTCCTGGTAGAAAAACCCAATTACACTTTGCCCGACCTGGGAATCGAAACCAAGGCCTTATGCTCAGTAGTCGCACTTGCGACCACTCGACCACACGGCAGTCTTCAGCAATTTTACGGAGTAATGCCCATCCGCGTGGCGTGGCACGACCTGATGTGCCAATTAGTACTACAACATACTGCTTTAAAATCACGTCACTGTCGCGGTGCTTAGGTGCTAACTCGGATGTGTCTGTCTACTTACAATGACGTCACATTAGTACTTTAGATTGTTTACCAAGTGCGTTAACAAAAGAAATAAAGGGCCTATCCAATATGCAAAAACAACACAACAGATCTCATTTTGAAAATAATTATGTAAATTGTAAAGAATAAACCTGAAACATTATTCTAAACACTATAAATTATTATTTTAAGGCCATTGTAGTATAGTACAAGCAGTTGATATAATGAATTTATTTTATTTTATTTACATAAAAGCCATAAAAAAGGTGAAGGCACTGATCGGCAATAGTCCCATAATATCTATAAGTAATACGTGAAAAGAGAGCGTATTATTTTAAACAGAATTTTACTATAAACATACTACTATTATTTAATTATTTAACTATTCATCACCCGACTACGGAAAGTCCAGATAGACGGGTAATGTTTTTTGTACAGTGCTTACCTTAAAAGACTCTTTAACATTTTTGATTAAAAAAAAACGAATCGCAATACCCAGCAAATTTAGATTTATAAATAGAACTGTTGCGCAAAACTGTGAGACAAAAGTTCTTAAAATAAATAATTAATGTTGAAATATTTATATTAGCCTAATTTTAAAATTACAGCCTCAATTTGAGATTAGATGACCCATAAAACATTTAACACTCGGATCAACAGAAAATAATAAGTATTTGTTCTTATTCTTAAAATAATAAAATATATTAAACAAGATATGAAGCTATTAACTTTCATACATTCCCCTTATAAATACTTTGTACAAGAGGCCAAATATTTTTAGTGGTCTAACATTGAATGTCCTTTTTGCAACAGACATGTAAGTAACTAATACAAGATCAAATTAAATTAGCTGGTGGAACTTTACACACGTGATGAACATAATATCAAACAGAATATCGAACAACAATAAAACAATTTCTCTAAACTTATAATTTCAAGTACCTGATCAGGTACCTACGTTGTACCTTAGCGAATATCGTACCTTGGCTTTAAGCCCATTGTAAGATCTCCACACATTATGGAATGCAAATTAAGATATGAAAATGAAATACAAATACAGGTGGTCCATGGCTAGTGGTATACTTCTGTAATTAACATTTCAAATGTTATTTTGTCATATTGACATTTTATGTTGATACTCATAAAGTCTGTGAAGTTTCACTAGTTAATTTAATATGATCCTGTTTATCTAAGGCATTTCAAGGGCTAACTTTTGTCACTTTAGTTAGAACTTCGAACTTTTTTATATCTCAGGCTAATTTGAATAAATTATCGAAATACCATAAGTACTACAGAAGATTTTTGAACAGCGCCCATTTATTTTAATCACTTTAACAAAATAATCAAGTCTTAGCTTTCTTTAGGCGGTAGTTTAATAGTAATGCCATTGACAACCCCATTCGTATCACAGCTGTTAATAGTAATCACGAATCTATTCGGTTCCTCACAGGATCGCGAGGATTCACTCTCACTTTCTGGAGGCTTCAAAGTCAACATCGGAAGATCTTTATCAACTTCTGGCGCTTTTAAGATTAGGGGAAGTTCCTTCTCATTTTTGAAGGTCAAAAGGCTTTCTAAAATTGGCAGTTGTTTTGAACGTTCGTCATCGCTTGGCTCTGTGTTGTCTTTGGTACTGATTTGTGGGGCTGTCCCGTTTGCGAAGTGGACCGGGTAATGCTGCTTTAGCTCTGATAAGAGACGGAATCGGGAGCCGCATATTGTGCATCTGGAAGTTAGAAGACTGCATGTTAGATTTTGAATGATATTTCAGACAGAAAATATGTATACTTAACTTATAATCAAACATTGTATAACTTAACTTATAATCATTATTTGTTGTTGTAAACATTATTGGTTGTTTGTGTATGTGACTTTAAATGTTTGTAAACGCACCCACGATACAGGAGAAATTCCTAGTGTGGGGCAACGTTTTTTTAAAAAAAAAAAAAAAAAATTATAGTGAAAAAAAAATGAAAAAAACTCGCTTTAGAGTGACGACATTTTATTTTTCGTATTCTTCTCAGCAAACCCTTTCATTTGATACCCATAAAAAATAACTAGTACGCCATCTTTGGGAGTCCGCCATATTGGTTTTAGAATGACGTCACTTAGCTAACCATGCATTGTCATCCGAACTAAACATGTATGCAAAATTTCAGCTCAATCGGAAACCGGGAAGTGGGTCCAAAACTTCTAAGATTTGTTTAGATAACTAACTGCGTGTTAAGCTTTTATGCATACTGCCTTAAAACTAGCTATATTCGGACATCTTTTCACTTTGGGGGCCACTTGCACATGACGGTGACAAACACTTGCAAAGACTTATTTCTAAATGAATTCTACATCTTCTCCTTAGAAGCCATCTATTCCACTGCCAGAAACTTATTCTTTAGAGATTTGCAACAGTTCGGAAACTTCCCATCTTCTATAATAATGGGAGGATCCTGCGACTATACGGGTATTATGCTTGGTGGGCTACTGCCCAACGGTTGAGGCCATACTGTTGTATATCCTAATCTGACCTATAACTTTGATTGCGCAATGCAGGATTAATGCGTGAGAACGGGATGGTGCGTAGTTCTTATGTGGCTTTAAAGATACAGCCACAATTTCGAGATGGAATGAATGACTCACTGATATATGTTCTGTCCGATATGCTGGCGAGTGTGTTTCACTAAGTCGTTGCTCTGTGAGAACGCTCGCTCGCAATACTTGCACCTGTAAGGTTTCTCGCCGGTGTGGATTCTGGTGTGGCGCTTCAGATGGTCTTTGCAGGTGAACCTGGAAAAATAATTGGAAAATTACTCAGCAATCTACTTGGATAAAAAAAATACAACAACAGCATACAATTACAGAAAGGCAAACTGTTGGCTGCGGTATGCTTCTTTATGCCGAAAAGCTTAACATATCAATCTATAGGTAATTTAGTCGTAGACATTTTGAACCAGAGTGATGGTCTTGTGTGTGACTTTTGTTATTTTAATTTTCAGCTTTTAGATACGTATTAGTAAAAAACTGACGACTAGATCAATACGAGCGGACAGTGATAGCTAGGGAAAATAAAAAGCATAAAAAAATAAGATTCCGCCTAGAGCTTTCTCTAGAAATAATGTTTTGCGATTCAACTAAAGCATTTTAATTTACAGGTTGTTTCAATGTCGTACCTCATTCTACAAGTTTCACATGCAAACGGCCTTATAGCTAGGTGTATCATGGAGTGTTTCTTCAGAGAGTTCTGCTTAGTGAAGGCGGCTCCACACTCCTCGCATTTGTAAGGGTGCTCCCCGGTATGTGTGGATACGTGCGATCTCATTTGACCTGGAAAGTAATTTGCTTTATTTATGTCTCAGCTTTTTCCAATTATCTTGGGGTCGGCTTCCAATACAACCAGATGAGTTAATTTATAGGCAGTCGCCTATCTGATCTCCACAACCCAGTTACTGAGTAACTCTAACCCAGTGGTAAGTCTGGTTGTCAGACTTTCGTGAGTCTAAGCCCTTTTTACTGTGCATGACTTGATACTTGCCCTGGAATTGAATACTTTAAGTAAGTATTTCATGTGTTTTATCTGCGCTGCGCAATTTAATAAACATTATGTTACAAATAGATAATATTTTAGGCAATCGAAACATGCCGTCGGCGTCAGGGATAAACCGTTTATTTAAAGTGGTTTGCTATAAGTATTTATTGATAATTATTACCACTTCAAATGTCAAGTGCCAATTAACAATAAGTACCTACTAGTCAAATTACCTAGAAGTACAAAGAAACAATCAGTAAATACTCGTACATTTCTATTAGGCTTGTTCTGTAAGAATAAGTTTGGAACGAGCAGAGATATGGTGAAGCTTGAGCTAGATCTCTTCAAAATTCGAGTTAATTAGTTTCTTCTAGGCAAGCATGCTCCACCCACGTCATCGCTTCACATCAGGCGAATAGTGGCCAAATGCAAGCCTATTTGGAATAAAATTAGTTTCTCTTACCTTTAGTACAGAATGTCTTAGGGCACAAGTTACAAGCATAAGGCTTGACTCCGGTATGCCTCATCATATGCTGCCTCAGGTTGGAGTTGTTAGAGAAACCCTTGCCACACTCTGAACACAGGAATGGGGTCTCTCCGGTGTGGGTCCGGAGATGGTCCTTTAGACTGCACATTTGACCAAAACCTGTAAAAATAATGAAAAATGTTTATATTGAGATGGGACCACCTAAATGCAAACTTTGTATTGTATAGATACAAAGCACCCAGGCACTCAAAAGGTTGGCAAAATGTTATTTAACATGACGGAATCTGACCCTCAACTTGTTAGAAAAAAAGTCGAATCAGTTTATTTAGTCTTTCAGATACTATGAAACTAATGTGTTTTCATTTTATTTTAAAATCTATAAGTGGACTGGGGGATATAATTAATTCCAGGGACCAGAGTAGCTTAACGCTAAGGGTTAGTAGAATAGTGCAGTAGCTTAATAACACATTCATTCATAAAATTTTTCAGGTGTAAATAGAATATAAATATAATATTAAAACTTACTTTTCTTGCAGTATTCACAGACATAAGGTTTGTGTTCTTTATGAGAGTACATGTGAGACATGAGCTGGTCACGCCTCGCAAATGTTTTAGAACATTTGTCACATTTGTGTGGCTTTACCTCACTGTGCATCACGACATGCCGTTGCAGCAAATGTTTCATGGCAAATGTCTTGCCACAAGTATCACAAATGAATTCTTTCTTCTCATCTTTACTTCTATGTTTTCTCATGTGCATTGACAGTGATCTTTGCTTTGTAAATGTGAAGGTACAGTGTGGACATTCTAATAAAGATGATGGTGTCTCATTTTCAGTTTTAATTTCAATTTCTTCAGTATGATCCACCATACTATCTTCTACTAATTGTGTCTCATTCACAAAACTTTGATTATTAACTAAACACATGTTCTTAAGATGTTTGGCTTTGTGTTTATCCAATAGTGTCTGATTAGCATAAAACTTTTTACAAATGTCACATTCTAGTGATAAATCCTCATGTGTTGCTAAATGTTTCAAGTATTTCTTCTCTTTTGTAAAATGTTTGTTACATTTACTACATGTGTATTCCTTGTCTTCGATCTCAGTTTTGGAAATATCGGGGTTGAAGCTGAAGTCTTCATAGGCAGCAAAATAGTTGTGATCATTTTCTGTTTTGAGGTCAACTTCATGAGGTTCTGTTTTTACATTGCTTTGTAGGAGTTTTTTAAATTCATCCTGTGCCTTTTCCGCCTGCTTACGGAATGAGTATGCAAGTTGCAGCACCTTAACACAGGCATCACAAAGGTGCTGTGGCAACCCATCCTCCTTGGAGACCTAGGACAAAAATACTTTATGTTTTTACATACATAATTAAAACAGTACACTAATACATATAACTCTATTTCACTGCTACATACCTCGGTTGTAGTACACTGCACAAGTAACTCAGATAATTGAAGACGATTTTCCTCAATTTCAACTTTTTCATACAAATTCACCAAACTCACATTGTCCTTCATACAAGTCCGACACGACGTAGTTATGTCTAGCATTATAGCTTAAAATTATACGTACTAATTATTAATATTTAGAAGATTTAAAACTACAAAATTAACAATAAACATCGCACTCTTTGACAGCCAATTTGACATTTAGGTTTTGACAATTTGACGTGACGACAGCCATTTGATTGCCATCCCATTAATCGGTCAATGACGTTTGACTTATTTTAGAATTTTGCCTTCTATATAGATATTTTTGAGAGAACATGAAAACATAGTTATGCTAATATAATTATTGAAATGAATAATCAAAAATAAAAATAATTTGTTGTCTTGCATCATAATTTTTGCGGTTCCGAATAAAACTTTATGCATGAAATGGAATGAAGAGGTTTTTAATATCACGCGGTTTCAAAGCATTTTCAAAGATTTCGAAAAATACACTCAGCGAGAAATTAAATAAACTCAATTTTCTAAAGCACAAAAGTTTTAAGTTCCATTATGATATTATTTATTAATTTACAATGTATCTATGACAAGGGTCCCAAAGCGAGTACTCGATTATTAAACTAAAAAATAATTCTTTGTGTACATTTTCCTGTTGACCTTAGAAAAACCTAGTTATCAAACAAAGTTTCGTGATCTTCGCGATATTCGTGTTTCTGTGTAAACTGAACGTGAAGTTATTTTTATATGTAGCCTAATTCTTTGGCTTGTGTTTTCCTGTTCTGTTTTATTGCTTAAGCAATAGTTATGGACGACATAATATTTATCGGTGATTGGATAAAAGAAAGAGAACTCGGAAAAGGAAGTTTTGGAACTGTCGTGCTATGGAAACACAAAAAGACTGATGAGAAACTGGCTATCAAGACCTGCCAATGGGGTAATGAAATTACTGAGAAACATAAAGAACGATGGTCGAAGGAAGTAGAGATGTTACAAAGTTGCAAAAACCCTAATATCGTAGGTACAAAAGACTTGCCCCCAGAGTTTATAATTGGGCTGGAGCGAGCCAACCCGTCGCGTCTGCCAATTCTCTGTATGGAATATTGCAGCGGTGGTGATCTTCGGCAGGTGCTTAACAAACCAGAGTCCTGTTCAGGCCTAAAAGAGCAACAAATCAGACAAATTCTCAGTGATCTCCGAAATGCTATGCATTTTCTGCATCAGAACAAAATTACACACAGGGATCTCAAGCCAGAAAACATAGTCCTACATTTGTTGGACACAGTACAAACCAATGTAGCTGTTCAAGGCCAAAGAAAGGTGATATATAAACTAATAGACCTTGGTTATGCTAAAGAAATAGATTCTAACTCTGTATGTGCCAGTCTGGTTGGCACATTACAATATCTAGCTCCAGAGATTATTTACAGCAAAACCTACAGTAACTCAGTTGACTTTTGGTCATTTGGCTTAGTAGTATTTGAACTTATCTGTGGGAGAAGACCATTCCTGCCTTTCATGGCTCCTGTGCAATGGATGCCATATGTTAAGAAGAAGGCTCATGAAAACATTTGTGCGTATGAATCTTTCCATGGTGATATTGAATATTCCAATGAAGTGTTCCCTGAGAATTACATTTCCAAACCATTTAAAGCCCTAATCGAACAGTGGCTAAGAATTGCTTTAGAATGGGAACCCAAAGTGAGAGGCAGAGACACTCCCTCTCGAGTCACATTTAACATACCAAGTGAACAAAGGGAAGCTGCTAGCAAGATAGTGATTTTTGATGTCCTTGAAAGGATTTTAGCAAAGAAAATTGTCAAGATTTTTTCTGTAGCAACTTTATCCCAGCTAGCTTATGAAGTAGATGATGCAACTACCGTGCTTATGCTGAAATCTAAGATTTACAATGATACCAGAATTCCTATGAGCGAACAAGTTTTAATAACTCAGATGAACTATATGGAGCCCCCAGATAATGATTGCATTGTTAAATATTGGAATGAAAATGTCATGTTGTTCCTGTATAGTAAGACATACATTGTCCAAGAAAATGTAAAGCCAGTAGTGCCATTGGCTGTACAAAGATGTTTGGAAAACCCAAATTCATTATATAACTTTAAAAACAGCCAAAATTTATACAAAAACGCCATGTTTCTTGTGTTGTCTCAAATGGAATTATATGACTCCCTTATCAATGGATTGTATGTTAGAGCTGAGTCATTGAAGTATGAAGGCAAACAATTGTTACTCAAACATAATTCAGTTGATAAAAATCTTGGTAATCTCCTTGCTAGACAAGAAACTCTCAAAAAGTTGACAGATTCTGGAAAAACACATATATCTGCACTAAAAGAAACTCCTAATGCATCCCAATTACTAGGTGGCTTTGACAAAATATTTAAAGATGCCGATGATATAACAGAAAGAATAAAGAAATTGCAAACTGCATGGAGCCAACTTACTGTAAGACTTCAGTCTGCAACTAGACGCAGCAATGAAGTTATCACAGCCGATATTAACAACTTTGTAACTAAATTCAACTATCAAGCTGTGTATTCTAATGCTTATAAAGAATATCTAGCTTACAAAAAAAGCGAATCTGCTAACCGAGGAAGGGAGAGGCCGTGCAAAGATATAGGCAGTGTATGTTATAAGTGTCTCAAAGTCGGAAGCAATATATTGAAAGAAGTACGTCAGCAAGCCTTTGTATTGAAACTTATGGATGTGAGCACAGAATTCTGCAAGATTGGTGATATCGTATTAAATGCAGCCGATAATACCAATAAATGCGCAGCTGACTTAACAAATGTGCTAGATGAACTTACAAAGTGTACATGGTCAACTATTAGTCTTGCAGTTAAAGATGCTGAAGGTTTTACAAATGTACCTTACAGTGTGGTCTCTTTTGAAAAGAAGGACTTCAAGATTGGAGAGCCTGTGTCTAATCATTGTATCAAAGTGCCCAACAAGTTAGACGATGATGAGGCACTGAAGTCTCTTATTGAGGACAGTGTAATGTTAAGGAAGAGTCAAATTAATTTGTCTATGAAAATTAATTCCCAAAAAGAGCTGCTGAATAAATCAAGTTTAGATTTTAGCTTTTTGAATGATGCTTGACCTTTTATTTAATTATAATCTTTAAGATTGTGATTTATTACGTAAATAATTGTGCCTTATTTTCTAAATAATAAGATTGATTAAGGGATTAAATAAAATGGATGTAGGTGTTATGCCTATGTATCTGGTGCTAAATACCTGCATATTATCACCTTATATATCTTATTGATATAAATAAGTAGGTAGTTTTTGTTTGTACTTTCATTGTTTCTAACATTTGAAAATGCTTGCTTTTGAAAGAATTTATTGTACTTATCAGGGATTTACTAACCATTGTTTTGTGTTCTAGTCAAAAGCATAATATTTACATATTATATTAAAAAAAAATATATATTTATAACTGTTTTAGATGTGTTGTTTATGTTACATAACTTCTTCAAACATTCTGTCAACTATTGTATGTTAAAAATAAAAGCGATGTGATTTAAAGGATTTTTTTAATCAATTAATGAATATAAAATAAGAACTTTCTCCAAATTAATCAAAAAGTAAAATAAATATTTTTCCTTGCAAAGCAGGAAATTTCAAAGCTGACAATTACCGGTAAATTGTTCTAACCAATCTTTGAAGCAGTTAATTATTTTTTGTAATTTTCTCACGTCTGCCGGGGTTTGTAGGTATTCTTCGGGGGCAAACCGCGGCTCGGGACTCCCGCTGACGTGCAACCAAATAGCAAACACTGCGTCGTCAATATTAGCAACTTTTCTACGACATAGCCTGGCTGAAGTGAGGCAAATAGCTACTAAAGCGCTCATGCCGCCAACTGAAACACACGTAGTATTCTCCTTACGAGCCGCTAAGAAGTAACTGCGCAACAAATTCTCTGTTTCATTATCTAAATCAACTTCGATTCCTGCCACTAAATCGATATACTTCTCCACGTCTTTCAGGGCCTGTTTTTCTTCCTTACTTACACCAGCTGGCTCTACGGCCTGTTGAAGAACAAAGTCAACAATTTCATCGTAATATTCGCCACAGTCCCCGCGGCAAACATTCCCAAATACGCTCGCTACGTTGAACAGTGTCATCTTCTTGAAATCTATTCCTTGCGCCCAAATTGCTGTCTTCAGCTTTGTTAATCCTGTACCAGTATTTATATCTCCCGTTTCAATGGCTGATAGTACAAATGAAACTTGCTTGTGGTGGTAAACGTGGAGAGGTAATGGCAGGACGCACACTCCGCCTGAACTGCCTATCAGAGCAGTGGACGCCACTGAATTAGATGCTCCTAAAATCACAGATCTGTCTGCAAGTTTCGCTGCTTCAGTCATTATTTCGCCTACATATCTGGTATCAAAACCTCTTACTAGGACGTGTACGATACTTGCGCCCGTTATTGCGTTTGCCTTGATACTCGTAAGACTTAATAACAGGTTTATCTTGAGGTGCATAAAGCAATTCAAAGGGCAAATATTAATTCCTATAGTTGAAGCCAGACAGTATATGAACTTCCAAGGTACTCCTTTGCATGCTTTGAACAGTTCTTCTACGTCCTTAGGAATAGGGCCAGTTATCGGTGCAGACAAGGGGATTATTTGTTCTAGAGACCAAACTGATGTAATCTTTTTGGTTACAACAACGTGCAAAATATATCTTGTGCCTAGGCTTAATTTGGGGAATAAATCGTCAGTAATAAGGAATCTTTTTGGTTGTAACTGGTCTTTTACTTTGAATGTAGCAGCCACTTGTTCTCCGCATCGTCTCAATCCACTGTTTTCGAAGAGAATACTGTTGCACATATAACACTTTGGTGGATGTTTTGGTATGTAATGTAGAATAACTTCACTGCCCTCACATTCCTCTGGACACGACCAAACGGAATGGTAAACATAGCTCTCTGGCTTCGAAAAAGTTAATAGCAACCCGTCAATTGTCACCAAACCTTTGTAATGACGAGGATTAGATGTGTGTAGTCTAGGTACACTCTTCAAACGTAATGTGACGGCCACCTGAGCATATTTTATATTATTCTTCACCTCGATATCGGTAGCCTGAAGGCATGCAAACAAAATATCGTTGCACAGTTTTTGATATTTGATTGGTTCTGTGACCAAAACCTCCCCTAGCTCGGGAAATGCATCTACTAACTCCATGACGTCAAACTCTAATATCAATCTCAATGGTGGGAACTTACACGAAGTTTTCTCAGTTAATTGTTCCAGGAAATTAACGCAGTTTTCTTTCATGTCATTGAGGTAACTCCTGTTGTCTAAGTATAGCAGCAATTTGCAATGCAGTTCCATTGCTAGCGAACACTTAATTAAAGTCATGGATGAAGTAGTTATTGGCACGAATAAAACAACGGTAAAGATAAAACTGCCGTGATAAGTATTTCCGTTAATTCCAATTATGCTTTTCCCGCCTTATTAATTTTCTTCTTTTTAATTTTTAATTGGGCTGTTGCTATGGCTTGCGTATCTTACCAGACAGCCAGTTTAACAACAATTTTTTTTTCTTCACTTCTTATATTTAAGATTAAAAGTACTTACTGTTTTTTGATTAATTACTTTAGTTATTCACTAATTGGTTCTTATCTTAGTGTCAAAAATATTAAGAGTGCTTAAATCCCTTCACATCACAAACTTAGACGCCAGTGGGTGTAATCAATGCGAAAAAGAGAAACTGGCCGTTAACATTGCCTACTAACTAAAAGTGCAAAGGGCCAAATTGTAACCTATACAGGTAGATACATAGTAGCATTACATAATGAGACTTTGCGTCACCAATGATCGCCTACACGCGACTTGATCATAACCCACGTAGGTAAGTAGGTAGGCAGGAACAGTCGAGTACTTCGTTTGGCAAGGTCGGTAAACTATTAGTCCACACAGAACCTTCGGAACGGAAATGCCGAATCGAATATGCAAATGATATCAATCGGATTACTAGCCATTACCCAATGAGTTATGTAGCTGCGATGTTGTTCATTCATTGTGACCGAGGTACAGGGGAGTGCTGAAGTTTTATGTGCTTGCGGGTCGCCACCAGTACCTAAGCTCATAAAACTTCAGCACTCCCTGCTCCGTCGTGCATCCTACTTTTTGGAACTGTTGGATTATAAAGCTGTTTTTTGTTAACATAACAGAGTGCCTTCTCAAAAGTCTCATAATTTTTGTTTTATAAAAATAATGTGGGGTTTCGTCACTCCTTAATTATATAAATATCCATAAAAGAGTGTAAACCACACCGAACTACCTCTCAGCCTTAGCCATAGCATGTATTAAGGCACTTATTTGTTCCTGTTAAAAATCATTTTTTCATTTTCTGCAGCGATAAAATTGGGCTAAAATCTCATGCCATAAATACTGCCTGTCTCATTTGACATCTCATACATTCCATAATTTATGTTTATCGTAAATGTGTAGGTTTAATTTCAATACAATGCAATGTTAAAAGCTCTGTGCGCGACTGTACATGAACGGAGCGGGGCAAGTGGGCGGAGTGAGCGTATTTTTCTTGCGGCGTCGCTGCGCGGGCGGCGTGGTCGCGTGGGGCGGCTGCCGGCGGCACTCGGCACTCCATGCCCGATCACGACAAGTACCAGCTGCGACCGCGCGCCGCGCGCAGCCGCGAGCCGCGCGCGCGCCGGACGCCGCAGCCGCTCAGCAAATACAGGAGGAAAACAGCCAACGCACGCGAGAGGAGCCGCATGCGAGAGATCAACCGCGCATTTGAGACCCTTCGACGCGCTGTCCCAGCATCAGCCATCACCGGGACGCCGGTGCCCTGCGAAAAGCTCACGAAGATCACGACGCTGAGGCTGGCCATGCGCTACATCTCGGCGCTATCGGCGGCGCTGCGGGAGTCCGGGCCGGAGGACGGCGCCCGGCCTGAGCGCTGGCCCTCGCCGCTGTGCTCCGAACTGTCGGAGTTCTCCACGGAGCTGGAGCAGGAGACGCCATCTGAGTTCACGGAGGACTCGCTATCTCCCTTCGACTCGTTCTTCGCAGAGTTCGACTGCGACTACATCGACCGGACATTCGCGTGATAGTGTTGTTGTGAGTGTTGACTGCCGGACTATTTCCAATTAGGTACCTACTATTTAATTCTCTTTTTGCCATACTATTAATTATTAACTATATTTTATTTTGTATGAGATATATTTTGAGATTTATTTATTATTATTAATAAATTTTAATTGTTATCGTTATTACCTCATTGTGTTTGTTTTTAACTCCATAACTAACGGTAAACTTTTCTATGTATGTAGTCTCTTCCTGTACGGTTCTACTATGTGCCATACAATTTAAGACACACTTGACTCTTGTTTTGTACTAAATATTCATTTTTTGCTTATCATGTTAAATAACCTCGATTTAGCAGGTAGTCTGCCTACAGGAAAATAGGTTTATCGAAGGGAATATTGCAACATTTATTATTATTTAAACCATTTTTTAAAATAACTATATTCAGAAGGTTAAATTGAGAACGGACTGATCGACACCAAGATCTATCATCAAGAGCTGACGAGTTTTTGCACAGATTACCTGGACACTACAGGAACCTGCTACTGATTACTTAATTCAAATTGCCTCTCTTTTTGTAAGCTTTTATTTAACTTGCTTTGTAAGTTAGTCAGTATGTGTTGCTCAAATGAATTTCAAACCAATTTCCCCAACCGATTGAGCTAAAATTTGGCACACACCTTTGGTTCTGGTGACAATACATTTTAATGACACACATGACGACCCTGCAGCCAGGATCGCCTCCTCACGAGAAAACTCACAATTTTGATAGTTAGGTAAACTTTATTTTCTTCTTTTAATTTTAATAAAAAAAGCTTGTTTTGTTTGCTCCTAGGCTTCTAGATACGCAGACCTACCGATACAGATAACTCGAATATTTTATAACCATTTCTCAAAAACTATTTTGCCTACCATACCGACCAACCAACGCACCATCTAAACATGCACCCATCAATTTATTTAGTTACCTTGGTACTTAGTAATTATTTTATACCCCTATAAATTTATTAATTTAAGTTCAATTCAACACATTAAAAGTTTAATTTTATCGTTCCGGCCATGTCTGACAAAAATCGTAACATTTTAAGGTGTCCACCTACATACGTGTCTCGAAAACCACCCAGCGAATTTAAAAAGTAATTGTTTTTTATTTTTGCATGACTGTTTTGTTTCCCGAGTCCAAGTTGCTAACCGATGCGGAATGATCGTCTGATTATGTAAATAATAGGCTGCGGAAGCGTGGGCTTGGCCGATTTATTGTCGTACGACAAAAAGAAACGTCTCTTAAAACCTGTGATTGTAAAGACTGTGTCACATGAAGTGATTAGGATTATTTTCCGGCGTTTGTTCAGATGGCGGTAACTTGATAATTATTCGGGGATTTTTTGAGAGAGGAGTGCTAAGTGTTGCCATTAGTATCCAAAAATGCCTACTTACTGTTGTGCGAATTCAATCATTTTACTTACGCTACAAAATTCGCAGAAGATCCAACAAAATAATGTTTGTAAAAAGGCCAAGTTCGAGTAAAATCGAGACAAGATCTGATAAGTGGTCGAGTTTAACCACTTTCACGTTGATTTTTATTGAAACGATGAGTAAAAAAACCCTCTAATAAACTCGCTACATCTACGTAGAGGTAGCTCAATATACTGTGATCCTGTAATGGTCACTTTTTTTGGGAAACGCTTGAACTTTTCATCCAGAAAAAAAATGCATTAATCGTTCATCATTATCAGTACTTACATCTCCAGGTTTCCTCATGATTTAATATTCCTAAACCAACACTCAGTAGTGTTTACGATTAAATTAAAAAGGACTTAGAACATAAGCCTGTATTTGCTGCCCTGCCACGCAATTGGGTGCAAAAGTCTTCTACGTCTTCTCGAATCGATTACTCATATTTTATCCGAACAGTATGTGGACCTGAACAGCTCTATTGTTTGCCTCCTTCAAGTCCTGGAGGGTCCAGTTAGTTGTGCACGACGGGCAGGAGAGGTGTGGCATATCCTGGGGCTCCTAAATTAACGAAGTCACATTAAACGAGTGGCTGATTTATTCAATCTTCGAGCATTCAAGCAAGACAGATTTTTTTATTGAAAAACATGGTTTTCTAGTTAGTTTAATAAATGTTCAAGAATGTATCTACGCCTTAAAAGTGATGTAGCCGCCCAGTGCCCACGCGCAGCGTTCTCTCTCATTGTTTCGGTGCGAGTTGTCGGTAGGCAGGCACCAAGACGAATGTAATCACTTTTTACTACTAGCCGTCGTTAATTCTGCGTGGAAGAACTTCTATTTAGTTTAGATGTGATAATTAATTAGGGTTTAGAGCTTGATAAATAATTGATATTTCTATTCTATAACTGCGTGTCCCTAATAGTGATCTTTAGTTGAAGTACCGAGTAGCCACTTATGCATAGGATTCATTCTAGCGTAAAACTTAGCTCATTCCGCTCATTCGCTCTGCCTTTCAGGTGTAAGTGTGTTCTCGTAGAAATCCAAACGAACTAGCATTACACCTACTTACATACGACGCAGGACTCAAGAAGCGTAGCATCTAGAATTATCTGTGCACCTAAAAAACTGAAACAAGACTTTCACAGAGGTCCATTCGATCCATCATTCCTTTTAATCAGGGTCTGGAAAAGGTTGAAGTGTTTAATCGGTTTCTTTTCAGGGTAAGGTGGAAAAAGTCGAATGTTTACCCGTAGATTCAGATTAACTGAATTGAGACGTAGCCGTGGCCAATCATTTTCCATTATCCCGTTTAGGAAACAGGTATTCACGTAAGCTAAGTTACGGAGGACAGCCTGGTCGGTTAAAAGTTATTACGTTAGAGCCTACCTCAGGTCGCGTCGGCGCAACTTTATTTTGTAGTGCGTCCGTTCTTAAAACTGCATCCATAAATTAATTGCAATACTTAATCACATATCAAACAGCTTGAGTATGTATATCATGTGTAAAAATAAGATCATCTTACGACTTTTAAGAGTTTAGTATTTCATAGGCCGACTTGCCTACCTACTTATGCACATATAATGCGTCACGCTTCTGATCTTAAAAATTTAAAACATGGTTATACCTACACTGTTTATGTAAGACCAATTGAAGTCAACTAAAGAAACACATAATCACGTACCTAACTTGTACTAAGTAATTTATACCCCGTTGCGTTAGGTAAAAATGCAGTACTTATGCAACACCATGCCACGCAATAAAGAACCAAAGAGTAGAGAGGTATCCCAGCGCATGCCCATTTGGGCTTAAGCGGATTGCTTTCCCGCCAAATACGGCAGCCATGACAGTTCCCTGAATTATTCGATTATCTGACGTGATGGCGACGCGGGCCGCGAATCATGATCACATATTATGATTTTGTATTCATGTTGACAGTTACACATGATCTGTACGTAGAAGGAACACTGATTAAAGTATTGGCATTGCCAAATTGAGAGTTCGTGCCTTTTCAGGACAATGAAATGCTTACAAGTTTAGCTTATTAGATTGACACAAATTTTGTTTATTGTGTTAGGATAGACTTTTTTATGTCCAAACTCCTTGGTTGCTTTGAACTGTATCTATAGCGTAATCAGCAGTCGATTGTTGAACTTATCTTAAGGTCAGTGTTACCGATAACTTACTCATGACTTCAGACAGTCAGACTTTCAAGTTCTAGGCTAGGTACCGCAATCCGACCTCCTGGTGCAACTCCACTTACACTTTTATAGACCGGTCCGAAGCCGCTGCTAAAGCTGTCGAGGTGGCAGAGTTCTGGTCGAAGCTCATTTGGATATGTAATCATCGACACGATAAAAAGATGAACCGCAATCGAGGTTTAAACTTTTCGTACGAAAAATTAAGTAAGTAAAAGACAGCTCTTCTTCTACTGCTATGCTTACACGAAGAATACTTACTTGAGTTTTTTAACATACCTGAATTTGATTGATTTTGTTACTTAGAATCAGTCCTAATTTTAATTCATGTCGTGCTCCATTTAAACCTGACATTAGTATTTTTACAGGAAAACCTGTATTTTTACCTCGTATTTTAATCAGGCATAAGGAAAAAGGGAAAAGAATATTATTGTGTAGGCACTTCATTTATCAAAAGCATATCTGGTGCTGAACAATTTAATGGCCCGACTGCCCCGATTGGCATTGTACAAAAAAGGTAAAAATAAACGGTTGTTGTTTTATACCTACCTACGAAATAACTTTATACAAACTTACTAACTTTTTACAACATACTTGTAAAAAAACAGTTGACATAACACCTCAAAGCTCAGACACGAACCAACAAGCAAAACATTTATTTTATTTAACTTTTAAATGTGTCGTTATAATTAACAATTAGTGAGTTAAACCAGGCCAGAGTTGAATGGGTTAATCATAATAGTAGGCCAATGTAACGAGGTGTAAACACATTGGTATTTATACTTAGAATTAAAGGATAACCATTAAAATTAAATGAGCAAAATAAAAACAGTTCACCGTAATTAAAATAGTCGTTCATTTATAAAGGAAAATTATTTATAGGTCGATTTAGCACATAATACATAACACTAGCCTTATAGGTAAAGTAAATACGTTAGTGTGGCCATAATAAAAATATTTTTGCACCTCAAGCTATTAAAAATCTATGTTTATGGGTCTTGTCTTCGCCATCATCGATGTTGACTATAACAGCTAGGGCAATTGGTGATTTAATTGATTTGATAAGCATAATGGTTATTGGTCTTGGTTCAAATACATACGTTAAATACAGCTTTACATTTAGCTTTACATTTGCGTGCTTCAACTGCGCACAGCAAGGCTGCTCCAATGTTAAGCCAAGATTCAAAACTTTAGGAAGCTCGCAAGGTTGGTGACTGCTCACATTTAAAAGCCTTTTTAATGGCTTGGTGTATTCCATCTGCAACTGCAAAGGTCCTTAGTTCTAATAGTAAGTATATTGAACCTTCTTGAATTTCAACGCACCTCCTTCAAAAGTCGCGGGTAATAGCTAGTCAACTACAACATGAGCTTTTCCCTTGGCCATAAAAAGAAGACACAATAAAATTTATCTCAACAATCGACAGTCATGCAAAAATTGCATTGCACAAGCCCGAGATGAGATGACAAGACGCCCGCAAAAATATCCTCACATTCAGAGAAAGTTTTATCATCCAAGATGAGATGTAAGCCCGATTAATAAGCCTAAAATTGTGTAGGTCGTCTCACACGTGCGGTTTGCAAGGTCACCTGACATCACACATGCAGTAAAACGACATTTTTGTCAAGCTCCGTTGGCGGGAAGCGTGGGACGTCGAAACGAGAAAATAAGGCACGCAAAAATACATTGAACGATACAATACGCCCGTTTTGGTATATTTTGGGGCTTATAAATAATTTTGATTCTTTTCCTGGTGGTCCTTTGAATGAGATTCTGCATTTTGTTGAACTTTTAAGGTGAACGGTCTCATTGAGTGGGTAGGAACTTAATCTCAAAGGTACCTACGGAAATCAAACATTAACGATTCTTAGCCGAAAAAAATATATTTTGAATCTTCCTAAGTATGACGTTGAGCTGCAGCTTTATCCTGTTCTTAAAAAAAAGTCGTTTTTTTTCCATTCTTTCAGAGTCAAAGCTGCTGTGTCGATTTGTCTGAAGACGCCTTTTGAATAAACTGCCTACCTACAAAAATCAGTTTTATCCTCACACAAATAACCAGCCCTTCCATAACGTTCCTACATCACGACCCATTCCTCTTCTCTATGAAAGGGAGTGGGTAACAATTCACGACGTGGACCCCGTGCGAGTTGGTCAAGGGCCCTACAGACTTACGCCGAGAACCCCCGAGAACACTCGAGAAGCGTGAATGTGATTGGCTTCTCGCCATCTCGTTCTCGCGCTCGCCTGTTCCCCGATCGGTGTCGGTCTTTTTGCCCGCTTCAAAGGGTGTCTATGGGTCTCGGGAGAAGGTCGCATGAGTGTAGAGATCCTCTCGATTCTCGCACTATGTCCCGGCGAGCCTTCTCGCCAAGACTTCTCGTTTCAGTTCTAGGACATGTCGGTTTCCCCTCGATGTTTTCCTTCTACGCCTTACCACGACACCCAAATTGGTGATCATGAAAAGAAATAAGAGGCCATCATTACCCGGGCTATGTGTAAATCAGGCGTCTTATCTCACGGTACGGCTCGGCAATAAATAGCGTCGCAAAGGACAGGCGAAGCGCTGACGGCGCCTGTATATCTAGGTGAGGGTTAGCGCATTTTTCTCACACTGCGCCTAGTGCTAGCGCCCCGCTACGAGCTACCGCCCGCTGGCAAGTAAAGCCTAAAGCATACCATATCTGGGTTTTTATTTTTTTATGAATAAATTTTGATAAATGCAAGAGAAGGTTGGTGAAGAGTGTAGGTAGGTATTAAGAGAAGTATGGAATTGAAGACATGCTACGCCGACCCCAAATAAATTGGGATAAAGGTAAGAGAATGATGATGAACAGCGTATAATGTAAAGTGATATTGATAGAACATTGATTTCTTCATTTTAGAACTGCAACTTGCGTTGAATCAATAAATCTATAACAATCCTCACCCCTATAAAGATTGAACTTACACTATCGCTTACGGGATATCTTAAGTTCCGATCTCATCAAACTCAAACTCAAACTCAAAGCATTTATTTCAATTAGACCATTACAGGCACTTTTGAATGTCAAAACACAAAAAAATAAACTAAGCTACAGTCCCAGTCACAGGGCATAATAACTTGTGAAAGTACTGTAGTTGCCCATTCGAAAGCGTAGATCTCTATGGAGAAGAATGGGCAAGAAACTCCATGGACACTCTTTTAAATCATTATGTTGTTACAAAGTCTCGGTTACATCATTCATGTCGAGATTAAACATACATGTGAGAACGATGTAGAAAGACGTGCGAGTAAGAGCGTCCAGAATAAAAAGATAAAATTAACAATTCAAAAATACAATAATCCATGGCACCTGCGAGATGACCAGTCACAACTGACAGCGCCCGTTCACGAACATGACGCATGGATCAGCCATCATTCAACTCAACCATTTTGGAGGGAACTAAACGACCCGACACACGCGCCACCATCAGCGAGACATTTTAGTGAGCATGACATTCTCTCAACCGCCAGGGCAAATTCGAGTCAGTAAAAGATGTAAATGGTAGCTTTATCGTACATAGAACTCACACATGTGCTATGCAATTATATAATACTAAGAGACTGAATCTATACAATGCAAAGATATGTTTACAATCTTCTGCAGCTTCCACAATAACTTCACAAAGTAATCAATTAGTTTGCCCCTATGGTTGTGGAGCAGGACCAGCATTGAGCCAAGCATTTTTATCATCAATGTAATCTCCCAACTTATAGTATGCTTGCCTACATAGTGTGCGTTTTATACAAGATTTAAATTTCGTCTCATTCAGTTGTAGAATGCCGGGAGGAATTTTATTGTAACATTTTAAACAGTACCCCATGAAAGATGAGTCTACTTTAGCTAGCCTGAAACCTGGCTGAACTAGATGGTCCCTGGTTCTAGTATTATAGTGGTGTCTGTCGCCTCTTTTACTAAATAAATGCAGATTTTTCCTAACGTACATGATGTTTTCATAGATGTATTGGCAAGGTACTGTCATGATGTTCATCATGATCATGATCTCGTGATCATGGCGCTTGTAACAGCGTCGAAATATCGGGAGCGAAATATTAAACATTAATCGCGGAAGATATCCCGTAAGTGATAGTGTAAGTTCAGTTATAAACCGTGAAAGTTTAAAACACTATAAAGATCGTTATTGATTTTTGAGGTTTTCTTCAATTTCCAGTTTGGTCTAATCTAATCGATAAAAATACTTAAATATTGAGCAAATCGTGGGTCGTTAAATCGGGGAAAATTACTACCAAAATACAGGATTACTACCAAAACTGGCCCCAGATAGAAAACAATGGAAACAGCTACAGTAGGATTTTGCCATTAGGCATATTAATTAAGAGATATACTTAAACAACACACAAAAACAAAGAAAAAGTAGAATAAAAGGGCTTATTAATAAATAAAACAGGACAAAACTATATACGGTACCTATAGCATGCGTATTCTGTTTAAATGCACTAAATTACATTCTTCAAAGTTACCATCAATGAGCTCTCTGGAAGTACTGGATATTAAAGCACAACTGCACAACATAAACACCCCCTTACAAATAAGCTAATATTTCGAAGTCTTCAGCGCAAACAGCGAAGCATTATAGCTAATAGTAATCGCCATACAAGATTCCAGCTCACAAAAACTGCGCCTACCATCCTAACGCCTGCTGGTTGACGAATACTTTATGCGCTACCTAGAAGATATTTATCGGCTCCCTAATAGCAGAAAACATAGCTTATTGCCATTTTATGCGAGTAATTCTCACGTAAGAATCAATTAGATTCATTTAAAGTGTGACTTTTTGCGTGAACTTATAAATATTAATTAAATTAATTGGTTTTATTGCCAGACTGCACGGAAGCGAATGGGCTGTTCTGTTTTTACCAGCATTACCTAAGCTGTCACATTAGTTTCTATTATCTACTTACCACCTCGTCTGAGAAATTCGTCGTTTATCCCACGTAGTTCTAAAGTGGACCAAAGACGTTTATTTAAATAGTTTATTACCATGTTATTACCAATTTAGATAAATAGGTTATTGCCTGATTTAGATTTCCAACTTAGTTGTTAGGGTAATATATTTTGATGAGCAAGATAATGATGAGATGAAATAAGGTAGAAATACTTACTTAAAGTTTCTGATTTCAGTCACACTGTGCTTTGATTTCTTCAATGTTATGTAGCACCCAAAATTAAAAGTAGAGTTTGCCAAGTCCAAACTTCAAATACCTAAGTACTCAAATCAGAAACCGACAATTATTCTGAGAAAGTTTTAATTACTGCTATGTCAGAGCCTAGATTGACAGACCTATAGCATCCCACACATTTTCGCTTCGGAAGACTAATCAAATCACTATAGGTAGGTTACGAAACGAACTGACAACTTCACTACATAGAAGAACCAGAAGTTGAATACATATCTATCTGCAGTATATCCATTATCTAATACTGTTTATCTTAAAGTTTAGAGAGTGTATACAGATAGTAAATCGCATGTCAATCAACGTCTTGTGGATGACGAAACACCGCATTGCGAATCTGAACTCTGAATATAGCTAGTTAGCTAACCAACGAAAGGTAGAATTATCCATTACCAATACTAGCTCAACGAAAAATTATGGCCTGGCTAGGAAATTCGGAAAGGAAAAAGTTTGGTCAGATTGAAAAAGATTTATTAGTTGGTTTCCCCAGGGTAACATCTTAGGTCTCACTATTTCTGCGAAGTCAAATATTCAATTGACCCAATTCAGTAAGTCACCCATATTTTTCAATCACAAACAAGTTCTACGAAATGACTCCATTTTAATTCTTGATAAACACAATACCTGGCTAATAAAACCTAAGTCACATTAATATCTTTTTCTGTTGACAATGTTTTAGCGCGAATATCCGAATATGGCAGGAAAAATGATCACGGTAGCAATTATCGAGTCAATATAGTGTTGTTATTTCTTGACAGCTTGACACCGATTATGAGCATAGACTCGTTCATACTTTTATGGTGGCGGGCTGACTATTTGACTACCTTGGCTCTGTTTTTTTTAACTCTGTGATCATTGTATTAGTTAGGTATTCTTTTTCATTCATTTTCATGCACATTTAATATATTTTTATTATTCCTTTAAAAAAACATAACTTATTAAAAAAAAATTGTAGTCCATCGGTTCTGAGAACAGGGTCCAAGCTATCAGTCCTGTCAGTCCATCCAGAGAGAGGAACCTCCTAACAATACTAGCTGTGCCCAGAAGTACCGCTTCAAATTAAGCCTTTGCTTCAAATGCCTAACGGGAGCCTCCTCAGGTGCTGATCGAAGCTCTTGGCAACTAAGTAATTGGCTAAAACGGCTACAGATGCACAGACTATAAACCTTCGGTTTCTCCGAAGAGGTCCCCAGAGCGAAGCCAGGCTACGGATGCTGATACGTCTAATCGGGCCCATGCAGGGCGGAAAAAGCGTAATTTACTTAGTTAGGTTATCATTACTGCTATCAAAGTGTAAATATAAAAGATAAAAACGTAACTAAAAAGTAACTTGATTTCGATTTCATGTGGTCAGTACTACAAGGATCTCTTGGCGCTTCGCTGGGATTGTGAGGAGAGCTCTATTAGAACATTTGTCAAACATCGCAAGAACAAGTAAATATTTTTAACTATTCGCTCTACATGCATAACTTTGCTGTAGGTAAGTAAATAGCGCAGTTACCTGGTATGGTAATTGGCTCATTAACTTAATCAAGTGGTTTAAAAAATAACTGCCATTTTAAAACGAATAATTGGCTCTAATCGTCATACGCTGACGCCACAAGTTATGCTACTATGTAAGCTTTAGTTGGAAAAAACGAGTTTATGGAAATTTTATTACCTAAATGTTTGATTAATTAAGAATGTTATCACTATCTGTGAATAATTAAATAAAAGCCCTTTGCCCAGGAGAGGGACAGTTCAAGCTAAAGAAAAAATTATGCCCATTTTCACCAGCACTAAGCAAATGTGAGCAGTTGAATTTTCAATGCCGATACGACGATGACGACTTACGGGCGCTTTTATTTAGTAACCAGCTACTGCCCGTGAATTCGTCAGCGTCGAAGAAACATATCGTTTGGCACTCTGTTCGTGTAGCTTTCCATCAGTGAAATTGGATGAGTAGGTAGTTTCAGAGAGTGCCTAGAGCTCCTACATCCAAACTTAAAAAGTTTACCTGTTTATAATGTTAGTATAGATTTAATTAGGTGCGGCAGTGAAAACGAGCTTTAGTTTAAACGAAGAAGTTCAATAAAGTCAGACATCCAACATGAAAAAACTCGTCAATCTGTCATTCTCCCAAACATCCCCATACAATTAGACGTGATGTGGGTTTCTACTGATGCTTTAGCTATGCAAGCTATACATGACATACATAGTCTGCACTGGTCTGTCCTGTAAGTGAAAACCGAAAAGACCCAGAAAGCCTTAGAAACATACACATAGAAAACCATAACATTCCCACGAACCCTCCAAGGTTTACCAAACCTGTACAAATAGATACGTGTGCCATACCATGTCACACCATTATGTTCTAGTAAACTTATATAAATATGGTCATGCGCTCATTTTTGTTGACGTTTATAAAGAAATACAATATGAACTATTGATCGTGATCTTTTGCACACGACTTGTCTATGGTGACAACTTATTTACCGCCAATAATTCGCCTTCCAACCTCTATGGTACCAGCAACAAGGTACTAAATGCCTTGGGTATAATTTAGTGGATGGTATAGTTGTCTTGGTCGTCATATAGGGTCGGTCCACCTGACATAGTCGTATTAGGAATGGTGAGCGTGTAAGAGGCCTAGGCCCGCGGTCCATGGTTCAATGCTAACGAACTCTGTTTTTTACTGTGGCTCTATGATTGAGGTGGTTGTTTGTTCATAGTACCTAGAATTTGAATTTGGTATGGCTCTAAGACATAGCTCATCTAAAAGCTATTGGATCTTTTTCGAGTGAGGTTACTGGTGGATCTAGCATGGAAGTAGGACCACCATATTACCCACTCATACGAAGAATAAATGAAGAAATTGTAGAGTGTCTTATTGAAATCACGATAAAATTAAAATACATGCAAATCGATATATGGCCAAAATATTGTAGTTTATATTGAGCTGAAGATACTGGCCCTAGACCTGAGTTCTTTACGCCTGTAATCCCCGAAGGGTTAGGCAGAGGAGAACACGCACGTTTCGCCAGTTATGTTTAAGTCCTGTGTAGGTAATCAACTAACTAAGCACAATGTCTATCTTCGAGCTGCTACTGAAATATTCCTGAAGGAACTGCCCACATTTCCTCGTCTTGAGAATCAATCCCAGGACCCCATGTTTGCGAGCATTAGACTTGCGAGGCAGTCTCAATGAGGACTTAGTAATCTTATTAGATTCGCATTGTCAAAGTTTGGGATCACAATAATGTTAAATTAAATACTTGTAATATCGAACCATGACCTTTAGAGATCGCAATAAGCCGCATTGTATAATGTTACCATTTTTAATACTCTGACTCACTACTTGTAAAGTTCAGAAACTGATTGATACTGCTTACTTATTTTAAAATTTTTGGATGTCTGTATAAATACTTACCCATGTCTTTTATGACTGAATGAATTTATTTTGCACAAAATTGATATGTGATTGCGAGGGATCTTAAGTATTGAAAACCAACAAAAAAAACTAGCAAGATGGTCATTGTAACAATATTTCTTCAGACTGTGCTGCGGTTCGTTAGAGGTGCTGGCAATTAAAACATCTGGCAGCTAGGTCTATTCAGTATTTTTTTTTTTTGTTTAATAAAATTGAATAGACCTACCATCAACACAGACAAGAAGAACATGTTCTTCTTGTTCCTCAAACTCCGTAGATTCGAAAAAACCTATGGAATTTGCGAAACTTACCATGAACCGGATCTGATGGAGTTATCTGCATGATTCCAGGTAATTTCGGAAGATATACTTAATATGTCCATATTGAAATTGCCCTTACTAAGGGTTCAGTGACTCGCCCTGTAAATGACGACTGTAATCGGTCAGAAGAGTAGTTCTGCTATTAGGGAGTCGATAGTAGTACCTATATACATCAACTGAACTGAATAGGAATCTACAGGTATTGCATATAATAGGTACCCTCATTTCATCCATGATGTAACAAATTCTTTCAATTCAAATCTAACAAAGCCTGACCAATATGACCTAATCAATAAAGTGACTCCATAAAGACAAACAAAACAGTTTACTTATTTACCATTTTTGTTTCAAAACCCACAAGCTGAAGCATCATAACCGAATCATTCATCATAAATAGACACCAACCTATACTTACTACATAGTCATTTTCGTGAAGCCATAATAACTACTTGATGTTTTAAATATGCGAAAGTAACTCGTCCGTCTGTCTGTTACTTTTTCACGCCATAACGGCTGAACGGATGTCGTTGAAATTTGACAAAACGGGTAGGCCGGGCCATGGCCTAGGTTAGGACATGGTATACTTTGCTTCCCAATAGTCCGTTCCTGTGGGATAATTTCCTCCACGTGGTTGAATGTATCGGAATCACGAATGGTGCTGAGCTGTTCTACGTCGCAAAAGACAAGGATAAATGGAGATGATGGTCAACCTTCAGTAATTGAAGCGGCACCAGAAGAAGAAGAAGACGCAATCGAAGCCACGTGCAACGACTAATATATTACATGGACCTATATGTAGGCGCCATTACTAACAAAAACAAGACTTTAGCCACTCATTCACTCGTCAATAAACAGTTTCTAAGTAAAACAAATGAAATCGAAAACTACACAATAAACTAAAACTATGACTCAACAAGAATCACGACAGTCGGGAGATCGCCGCACCATAAAAGGCAAAACAACCATATTAATGTTCTCGTGGCGAAGATTTCGATGGTAATGATAACCTGGAGACTGAGATTGAATCATTAACAACGACGATGGGAGATACGGCTAATGATGGATTCATTAAATGTACAGATAGTAACATTGGTTGCGTACTAATTATCTTGTTTACAAATCTCAGCATAAATAAAGTCGTGTTGTACTTAGTTAAACTTTCCGTACCTCGGAAAGCACGTTAAGCCGTTGGTCCCGGCTGTCATTTGTAGATCTTTGACAGTCGTTACAAGTAGTCAGAAGCCGAAAGTCTGACATCCAGTCGTACCAAGGGATATCGTAGTACCCAGTTACTGGCTTGTGGAGGTCTGATAGGCAGTCGCTTCATGTAAAATACTGATACTCAGCTGCATCCGGTTAGACTGGAAGCCGACCCCAACATAGTTTGGGAAAAGGCTAAGCAGATGATGTACTTAGTTAAACTTGTTTTTCATCGTCAAATCAACGGCGTTGGTAACTTCTACAATCTCTCTCTTTATACTCGGTCCTTCCGTGTTGAGGACCGTTACTCCATCTTGTGGTTTCTTGTCCTGGCTTGACGCCAGATATGTGAGTCCTCCAGAAGCTACCTTTCTGCAAAGATAGCACCAAAGACTGGAGGATCCGCTGGATACTGCAAGCTGAGTAGGAAAAATTTGTTTATTCTATTGTGGTCTACTACAATTTCTTCCAGTTTACTTACTAAGTATTTACACTTAACTATTCGTGTTAAGTAAATGTTTTCTCAAAGATTTGCATCATTCTATTTTCGTTCATAGACAACGGAAATGCTTTATTAGTTTTGAACATAAAGTAATTATGACGTCATCATAGTTTAATGTCACATTGAGAATGGATTTTGTATGCAAAAAGACATTACTTAAGTGTTTTGTAACATCCTGTGTTGGCTGGATTAAGCTTTTTTTATCAAATATAAATAAATGCCAAGGTATTGGAGTAAAAGGCAAAGGCAGGAAAGTGTGATAACTTTAGCTAGAGATTAGCTTCGTCCGGTTTCTGTATTCAATAAGGATAGGATCTGCAGTATGAACCAAGCGAGCTTGGAGGGCGTTTCTGAGGACTTATGTCATGGCGTCCTGAGATGAGTCCTGAAGTATGAGTCCAGGAAGTTCCTTGAAACGGCCTCATAATGTCGGTACCGAAGTGTTTCTTAAGCGTTTTCTATTCGGTTGTTGCTTATTTATTATAATACTAGCGATCCGCCCCGGCTTCGCACGGGTGCAATGTAGATACTTATGTTTTCTCTACTATAATATGCATGTATTATACAATTGAATCTTCCTCTTGAATCACTCTAAGTATCTATTTTAAAAAAAAACCGCATCAGAATCCGTTGCGTAGTTTTAAAAATCTAAGCATACATAGGGACAGACAGACAGCGGGAAGCAACTTTGTATTATACTATGTAGTGATGGTGAGTTGCCTATTAAGATTTCGTCTTTCTCTAGTTATTCTTAATTTCTTATATGCCACGAAAAAACTGATATGTTCCTATAGCTTGAATGTCGACGTTGCCAAATAGGTGGTTCAAAAGAAAATTATAAATCAGATAGTCAGGTTTTGCATGCAGGTACCTATGACAGGTATGCAAAGCTACCTCACATGAGACATTGACATTAGTTACAAGAAATCGTAACCCGATCTTGAAAACAATCGTGATCAACCCACGAATAACTAACTAACTTAGCCTACTTTATTCAACCTAGGATTTAGAGTGTATAAACATTTAAATTAGGCCAAAACATTGATCATTGCTCACCCAGGTGCCTAACACTCGGATCCGAACTTCATCAAGTCGCATGCGCATAAGAATGATGCAGATTTCCCATATAAAGGATGGAACCGACCTATTATCTACAATCTTAGCTGAATACCCAATTACTTAAACCCAAGCAATCCTCAACTCTATTGCAATAAGATAAAATTTAGCACAATGAAAAGCGATGGAAAACTTATACTGGCTAATTCCACCGGACCCAGCCTTAGGTAAGAGACTGTTTACATTAAAATTAACGACCGAAGTGAACTATCAACACATATTGACATTTATGTTCTAACCAATAAAAGTTATTATTGTAAATCTAGACAGGTGTCGAAGTGTACCTAAAGTACACATTCATTCAAATGAATGGGATCCAATTACATATAAATGTTTCGTGAAGGTGACACTGTGGTAATTGATTGATAATATCTTGTTGATTATGTGGTAGAGCACTTAAAAGACCTAAGGAACAGGTAATGAAATTGTCACATCTCAAGATTTTTTTTCAAACTGGAAACAACCTGGAAACATCTTGAAAACTCTCAAGTAAAAAATCTCAGGTAAAAACCTCTTAAAGTTAACATTAATGAAGTCGTAAACTAAAAGAACATGACTTGCAAAGAAATATTGTGAAACACATGCACTAACTACAATCAGTAGGAAAACTCTTATGATTATGATTATGATTATTATGATTATGATTATGATTATGAACTCATTGATTGACTACCTAGAAAATAACGTCTTAAAAGAACGACACCAAATATACCTCACATCACATTAACAACAGCAGGAGTCAGGAATTCATTGGATGTCTATAATAAGATTGTAACAACTTAGGTTACTTGAGTAGAAGTGATCACAGAGTCTCAAGCAAGATCTAGAAATTAAGCAAAGATCAGACACTTAGTTCGAACACTTCAAACGTAACGTCTGATTCGTGAATATTATTCTCCAAATTTTATAGCGCGTATCGAAGCATATCGCTTTATAATAAACAAGTAAGTAATAAAACAACTAGAACTCGTCTACGAAACGCGTTCCACGTCGCTTCATTCATGAGTTGGTTCACCGAACAAAAAACGCTGTAACAGAATCCCTCTTCATTGACGATAAGTCCAGTGTTTACACTAATTGGTCATTACTTGAAGGGCAGGAACAAATAATAACATCTAATAAAACCTTTAACGGCACCTAGCTCTCAAGAAATAAAGTCCAACTTTCAATGAAAATTATCAAAATGGCCGCTTTTGACGTTAGTGCTCTTTGCAGATATAGTTACAATTCAAAAAATCTTAACAAAAACAGACCCAGCTACCGATAGCATAGTTTATTGGTAATTTATCACATTTTCTCAAGTTTTAATGATATATTTGATTCATACAGTTTTTTAACAGATTCTTTGATTGCATTCGCGATAACTTTTAGTTTTTCATTTCCTGAGTTGACATTAGCAGTTTCGTACGTGGTAGCACTAATTGATAGAGCCAGTAATCACTTGGAACCATATAGATTGGTATTTGTCTAATATTATTCGTGTTGTAGGTGTTTTGGAATTCTATTTAATATCGAGTTTCTTAGATATCGTGTTTGTACTTACTTACAAACACTACTTTTATAACATTGTAATATCAACAGAATAAATTAAATAGCTTTTCGCATTCATGGGAGAATTCTTTAGGTACAACAAATTGGCGGCTCGAGGCTCGATCGAATTTTAATTCACTTTTGTCTATTAATTCATTCAACCATTGACTGAAAGGACAAACTTTATTTTAAACATTTATCAATAAATGGACCACATCAAATTAAACGGGGCCTAGATATAAAAGTATAAATCGGACCAACTTTACCTTGACCAAATACGTCCACCTACCTATATACCTACATCCATAGACAAACATAAATCTTTATTGTCACAGTCTATTAATTCCGTATCCCGTAATTCCTCATACTTCCGTCCTGATTCCCATGTAGCGTCGGTTGCAGCAGTTGATCCCAATTAAATAATTATACCTATATTGATGAAAGTCCTGCGCGATTGATTGGCCCAATTAAATGATTGATAGCTGCTAATCTATGGGCTATAGCTTAAAATGAAACTTTCCAAAGTTTGCAGGTTTTAAGGCAGAAAGAGAAGTAGGAGATAGGGTTTTTGTCTTCATCATCATCCACAGCCTGACTTCACCCTCTGCTAGTAGGTAGTTAAGCTATATTTTAACGATTTAGAACTGTAACTTCGTATGCCTAAAGATTCTGAAGACACAAAAATAAAAATGTATCAGCTACGCACAATGCACACATGAACAAAAATCAACAACATTTTAATTAAAAATAAAACGCACATGGAGTGTATCGCTTTTAGAAAGCATTATTTATACTTAATTATAAAAAATTAAGATAGCATTTGGATATGAGTAAGTACTTAAAAAAAATATACAAAAGAAATATGGAAAAATAATGTTTTATTCATCTTGTTATCGGGAATTGCTTCACGGTCTGCGCTCAGACTAAATTAGTTCATTTATTTCTTGTTTTATTTTATCTCCTACGTCTAAAAAAATCATTCATAGGTATACCTAGTAGACCAACCTAATTGATTTAATTGATAGATCGGTCCTGCCATTACCTAATTATTCTATTTATATTTCAAAAATATAGTTAGGTACCACTTACCAGCTACCTAGTTCAGCAACTGCTTACCATGCGGGTCTAGGAATCTAAGAAAATGAAGACAATGGCAACCTTCTGAACTAAAGTCCGGGGCCATATCAGGTTCATATCACATCCACCTTATCATATCTATTCTGCTGAATGGTGGAAAGTCTAAGAAACCACTAATTAGATTAGCCGTTAGCGTTAACGATTAAAATAGTTTACTTACAAACTCTAATTAAGCCCAAGCTTATCGGCCTTCGTAGCTAACGTAACGAATACAGCATTTTTGTCGGGTTTCCACAGAAATGTCGGAGGCGCCAGATCGTCGTCCGTCGAACCAATTAGCCAAGTGCCCGCCGTTCAATTCGATCTAATTCACGTGGATATTGTGACTGGCAGCCATTGGTAGCTTACTATCTTGCGATCATCTACAGATTATCGGCATTGAGCGGTTGTTTGTACTTATAGGTGCAGTGCAATTGATGGATGATGTGAAGATTCAAATCAAATCAATAAGTCATTTATTCAAACTAGGATGATAATCAGCAATTATCGAACGTCATAATTTACAAGAGACAGTCCCCCGAAATGCCCGCCCTTTGCATTCGGATTTCGATGACGTTATTTGTAATTTGTTTGAATCAGGGAAGTAGGTACAAAAATAGTTCATATTGAAACTTTAATTATGTAATTTTAAATTTAACCAAGTGTGCACGTTGCACAAGTAGTTAAGAGTTGGACTAAACTTTTTACACATTTTTTTAAACAAATAAATCAAAACATAAGCTTTATCCCTCGTGTCATCACCGAAAGCTCATTTTTTGCGTTTTACCCCTAACTGAGAGCAGTACAGCGTGATAACTGGTAATTACCTCAGTCTCATGCTTCAATCAGTTATCAAATTGATCCATAATCATCATGACGCTAACTAAGCATTAATTAATCTGCAATTTAAATTAGAATAGATAACAATTACTATAAAAAAAAACATGAAAAAGTTCATGCTTCGCTCGCAGACAAACATAAAACCACAAAGCTGAACCAATTACAGAATTTGAATTGAAACTACAGATTAATTTAATTCCTAATAATAACCAACAGATTAAAAATAGATACTTATTTTATATCCTACTCAAATAACCTTGGCCAAAATGCCTTTAAAAAATATTCGCACGTCATTTTCACAGAAAAAAAAAATTGAATTTTACTTTTCTGTTGGCATTCAATTTTTTTTTTTTTTTGTGCTGTTGATGCCAGTTACCTACTCAATATATTTTTCCACATTGTTTGGAACTTTTTGTTGTAAGTACAAAACAGACAGCAGGGTCTTGCCAAGTTGACAATCATTACCTACATAATTATATCGACTAGACTTTAAAGCAATACCTAGGTAGGAACTGAGTAGACGCTAAAAGTAGTAGGTATTCTTCAAAGAAAACGCTAGGAACAACAAAATTACTAGAGGTCGTATCAAAGAATTGAAACATCATTTTGAATAGCACCTCCTACTGAATACTGATTTTATCAGTAAGACTCGACAACATTTAGCAACTGCACAAGCAGTATCAGCGTTATAGTGTGAAATGACACTAATCGTTCTTTACCTAAGAATTATCCACTCAATAAATACAGCCAGATACGTGTTCCTTGATTAACATTCAGTTTTAAATGACTGACTTGTCAACACTTGCCACCATATAAGTAACAAAATGACTCCGCTTCGGTATCACACCTAGAAATCTTATAAAACCTACTATTTGCATTTAACTCGTGGTAAATTCACTTTAGATAAAGTGATTTCGATCTTTGTCATTTTCGAACGTCATTGGTGTGGGCTAATCGGCTCGATCTTGTGACATAATTGTGTGGTAGTTAATGTTATTATCCAGTTCCAGCAATGCAGACCTTGACAATATTATCGCATATGAGCATCACAAGACTGCATAACTACACAACGCTGGCAGAATGTTCTAAAGTAGATATCTACAAAACCTCAAGTAAGTAAAAGCTAGCGTAACCGTAGATGGGCCAAATTTTTTTGCCACCGTATGAAAAGTCATAATCAGATTAGATTTTAAATACGGCAGGAGTCTGCAGGAGTAGATCTGTGTTTTTGCGATCAAAAAACAATTACGTTTTCACTCATAAAGAAGCCGAAAGACATCATTACGATTATTTTTTTGTTCTTGACCATACCTGGGAACCTTCTTGTAAAAGAGATATGAGGTCAAAGTTCCGACTTTTTCACACGTTTTAAATATCTTTACTTTAAATACCTCCATGACCCTGTATTATTTATATCGATCCATCAGCACAATGCTTTTGAGTGCGTTACACAGAGTCCTACCGTAAAACGTTCTTTTAACCCCAAAAAAAAGTTGTTTCCCAGAAATATTTTTTGCGATGCACAGAATGCTTGGTTGACGGCTTCTTGAAGGGTCCGTTTATACCTTGTATAACACTAAACTCCTATAGGAGATTCATCGGTGTTAAACCAGTGAGATTACCGCCGAAGTAATCCAGTTTGACTCAGACCCAGCTATTTCTCGAAACAGATTTGATTTAATAGCTGCACACACTCCTAACGCAGCTCGTAGGCACTCGTAGGAGTCCAAATGTTATGGAATGGATAACGATAAACGTGCCTTGATTGACTTTAAGTTTCTGCGTCCTAATTACTGGACACCTTTACGAGAGATGCTATGTTGTGTAATTAAAATATTTTTGACACTAGGTACTTATTAGTACCAAGCGTCTAACCTTATTTTTTGATGCAGCTCACCGGCACCTATGCCTACGGTATTGCACTAAATCTCTTACTGGCAAGAATGGTAATATAACAAATTGCTTAGTTGGAAGGGTAAGCAAGAACACAAGAATCATGCAAACAACATTGTTTCGTATCTGAGATAGGTATCGGAAAGGGTTAGATACATGGCTCACGGTGGGTCCAAATTATTGCCTGAAACATTGTTGGAAGGTTAACCCTATGTATAATATGCATATCAGTGTATAACTGTATCATCATCTGCCTAGCCTTATCCCAACTATGCTGGAGTTGGCTTCCAGTCTAACTGGTTGCAGCTGAGTACCAGTATTTATTTTTTGAGCCTGGTGTACCTATAGATGTATGAGAGTGGCCAAATATTGGGCCGATTCAATTTAGATTGACATCTACTCGCTAAGAACAAGTCTATAACATCCACACCATATCACTGAGCTGTAATAATAAAACCATTAAAATTATTTAAAAGGAAAACCGTTAAGAATATTCATCATAAAATTCTAGGAAACCATGCATTAGCTGTCAGTTGCCAACCACTATAACTCCATCTTTTTCGCCCATGCCATGTCCACTCACAATAAATTACTAAGCATTAAAAGTCGGCCAAAGTCGTGCTACTAACTTACTCACATTTTCTATAAAAAGATATAAAAAGATACAAAACATATAAAATTGAAATAATAATATTGTTAATAATAAACAGAGGGCCGTAATCGCTTGAAATACGACGGCAAGTCATTCATTTCTCTCGAACTGGTACTCCTGACCTCTGAGGTATGAATCATACGACCTGATACTGTGAGTGTGCCGAGCCTCCTACGTACACGTACGCTGTGAACATTACACATTATACGAGTTATTAAAAGCTCCAAGGAACGAGTTCACTGAGTAATAACCTTTCCTACTGCGATAGATCTCTAAGCAATTTCAATAAAACTATTTACGGGCATTATAACAACAAAGTATTCGGTCAGTTCGTCGGACACTTGAAGCTAGGTGCCTGTCCCAAAACATAGATCTCTATGGAGAAGAACGTGCGGGTAATTCATTCCATTTTGCGGCAGCAGCTTTAAGAAGTTACTCAGTCAGTGATCTATGCTGTGTGTGAATCTTCTTCATACACATCGCAAAAGAGCTCAACATTTAAAGAAATACCTCTATCTCCCACGTCGTCATCGGCAAAGGCAAAAAGTACCCTCCTTTACCGTTACCGAGAAATATTTACAAAATGTCCTAACTTTCAGCTTTCAGTGGTGGTAGTGTGCCACCACCGGCGCCAGACAGTTACACCATACACAGATTTCATCTCCACGTTATTTTGGCGACAATACGTGACTCTGCCTTATTCGGACGCTTTTATACTTTTTCAGCTCGACTTGTGCCTTAAAAAAATATTTATCTCTCTTTAAGGTAGCTGTAAAGTGTCTATTGTTGTTATAAGATGTTGAAATTAAACGGAATCACGATAAAATATTGCCTTTTTTAGTAATTAAGTATTTGTTTAAGCTAAAGGCGTTACAGGACCTTTTTTATTCTATTAAGGAACTTGGATCACTGATGAGGACGATTTCTCTTTTTATTATTATTCCTCTAAGACCAGTGCATCTGTGCATTAGCGAACTAAGATTACAGATCCTGTTATTTAGTGCTTATAGTAGATTTTGAGACAATATTAATTTCTTGCAGGCACTTTATTAGATTAGTTAGTTTATTTGATAGCCAACCTAATTTACCTCGATTATGTATTTCGGGGTCCATTTTGGCATTATGTAATGTAATTATTTGATATTTCAAGACTATCAATTCTTGATCGCGTCAGTAGAGTTTCTCTGCCGGCCTCCACTAGGAAAAAGCGTGATGTTAACTTACATAAATAAGCAACTCGTATGAAGCAATGGTCACCAGAATAATTCTGCAATAACATTCCACGCAGGAGCCTTTAAATATTTATTCGAATTTTAATTTCACCCAGTTACAACGACAAACTTGGAACAGTAGGTAGGCCAAAAGGTCAAGTAGGTAGGTATACTGCAGACAGAAGATAAAAATAAATTGCAAGACTTGAACTTTGTTAAAATTAATTACGATACACCGTGACACAGACAATTTACGCCTAAAGCTCTTAACATCATACATGCATCCAAATTAGGAGAACGGACGACCGGTTGTGCCTTATACGGCGCGTTTTTTGGCTTTCGAAAACTTTTGCGAGATATCGGACTCCTTGGATCGCGTACTCCTTAATGAAGTAGGTACCTACTTACTTACATACTCAGTGTAGAGTGTAGATAGCCAAATGTTAAAACAATATTGATGTTACGGACGTGCGAACTTTTTCGGGAGTTACGCGTCAAGGGAACCTTATCGCGGCTTCCATCGGTGATATTTTGTTTGCAGAAAGTATTTTGCCCGTCCTCAACAATGCTTGCGCGTGAACGCGAACAAGGTTTTCCAATTTACGCTGTATGTCTTCTCTTTTCGAAAACATTGGAGGCTTCGTTTGCGCCGTAGGTACCTTCGGTACCTTCTTGTGATGCAAATACATAAATTGACTAATCAATAATCTGAGGTTTACATTTTAGTCCTGCAGGGAATTACAGACAGGACGTGAGCATTTTCCACCCACCTTAGTATGTACCTACATATGTACAGGAATACTATACATATAGAAATTTAACAGACACTCGTACTGTACTGGCCGGGGATAGTTAAGATAGCTGATAGATAGAATATAAAGTAACTACACCAAAATTGTAAAGTAACACAGCTATTTTATTTAGGTACACATACCTTTTGTTTAAATAAAACACGAAGCTTGAACTTAATAATAAAATACTGAGTTGCATTATGCTCGTAAAAGTAACTTGCGAAATATAGAAGTGCTACATCCATACCTCTGCCTCATCTGCCAGCAACTTCGGAAAATAGTCGTGGTGTTATTAAAAATAAATCGTGTTCCAGTATTTCGATAGGCTCAAACACAGTACATGAACACGACGGCACAATTGTAAAATAATGTTTGTAGTTTTTAGTATAAGTATGCAGGTATTATATCAATTGAACTTTCTAAAAAATATTGGTAACTAGATATCAGATGTTGAATAGCATCATCTGTCTAGCCTTTTCCCAAAATATAAAGTCAACAGGCGACCCGCAATGTCATCTGTTTTCTTCTCAAACTGGCAACAATTGCCTTTCTGTCAGTAAGTACCATTGACATATAAATCATATGGACTTGAAATGTTTGACTATAGAAAAAATAGTTATACAAATATGAGGCATAACGACGCCAGAATCATAAAAATGCTGCCGTCTCTTTTTAACTTTATTAATTTTGCGTAAGTAAAAAAGGATAATACTATTTTTGACAGTTACTATAATGGCAACCCTTCGTTCCTAGCGTCATTGAAATACCTATTTGCGGCCGGGTCGCCATTTTATCAGCTCGCTGTTTGGTACTAAAGTTGGGTACGTCAACTGTCAAATGCTCTTGAGCTGTGGATATTTTTTGAGAATTTTGGAGGAATTTGCTGTGTTGTTGCGTTTGAACTCTATTGTTCTATAGTGAAAATTGTCAATAGCAAGATGCCCAATTGCAATATAGTCGGATGTGGCATCAAAAGAAGCGGAAATCACCCGAACATAACTTTGCACCAGTACGTACTTTCAGCTGAAATATCTTTAGATTTAGATAAAAAACCTATGCTTCTGCATTCGTTTAAAAGTTTCAACAGTAAGACATTCATAATTTACGTTTTGCCTTTATTTTCAAGTTTTATTTCATGAAATCAATTTCTTGTTATTGGAGGGATAGAGTTGTGAATTTAGGCATTTTTATATTTATCGATAGTGCTATTTTATGGTTCTTTATTGGTTTTATGTTTTACTTTCAAGGCTGCCTACTAATAAAAGAAAAAAGAAAATTTGGCTGGAAAAAATTGGTGTTGAAAATTTAAAGATGTCAACAAAAACAATTCACATTTGTTCTCTTCACTTTGAAGAATCATGTTTCAACCGGACACTGAATAAAGTAACATTGCGTGACGATGCTTTACCTTCACCAACCTTATTGGTATGTAACCTTGTGTGTTCATAATTTCTAACATGATTGTGTATTAGGGTGATAAATGATAGTGATGTCCCCAATTGCAACACTTGTCTAATAGACACAAAAAGTGATGTAAAGGATGTTTTAGAGTGTGATCTTAGAATTAATTAAAATCCTATTGATATTATCAAGAAACATCAAAAATACTTATAATTTTATTGCTTTACAGCCTGCGATTCAATCAAATACGTCTAGAATTTTAATTGAAAATGATCAAAATCAGACAAACTCACAATCAATATCTGGATGTGGTGCTTCAAATACGGTAATTTTTTTTTTTTTGTGTAATTAAAAACAGTAGGATTAACCTACTGTTTTTAAAGAGTCATAAAATTTTTGAGTATTTGCTTTCCTATTTCTATTATTATTTATGTTAATATTAAAGAGTGGTTTTCAGGACAAAGCTGTTTGTATGCCTACCATTCAAAATCAACCTGGACAGATTTCAAAGAGGAGTGCCATAGATTTAGCCCCTAGCACATCTGCTGCGCCAGATTTCGCCGCTAGCACTTCCGCTGCGCCAGATTTCGCCGCTAGCACCTCTGCTACGCCAGATTTCGCCGCTAGTACCTCTGCTACGCCAGATTTCGCTGCTAGCACCTCCACTACGCCAGATTTATCGGTATGACTAGCTTCAGTTTTTCTTCAATGAAACAGGAGATATCTCATGCTTGTGTTCAATATATAATAAAGCTTACTTTTATTTTATTTGATTCCAGGTTCAGACACGTCAAATAATAAAATTAAAGGACAAATGTCAAAAACAGTCCAAGAAGATAAAGAGACTTAATGAGAAAGTTAGAAGACAGACGAAAAAAATTGCTCACTTTAGTAATATTATCAAAGATTTAAAGGAAAGAAATTTATTAAATTCAGAGTCCCAAGCTTTGCTTGCAGAATGTGCAGGACCCCAAGACTTCTTAAAAAGGCAAGTGGCAAAATCTAAAGGTTTGCCAGTAGAGAGGCAATATTCGGAAGAAATCAGGAAATTTGCTCTCACCTTAAATTTTTTCTCCCCAAAAGCTTATGAGTTTGTGCGTAGTACTTATAATACCTGTCTTCCACATCCGCGTACCCTGAGTAAATGGTATCAACACATAAATGCTGAGCCTGGCTTTTGCAGTGAAGCATTTGACACTTTAAAAGCAAAAGTTCAAAGTAGTAATTTGCCAGTACTATGCTCACTAATGTTTGATGAAATGGCAATAAGAAAGTCGCTGTGCTGGGATCCGCAAACAAAAAAATATTATGGACGTGTAAACTGTGGTATGGATTGCGATAGTGATGCCCTCGATGTCGCCAATCAGTGCCTTGTCATATTACTGAATTGCATAAATGGAAGATGGAAACTACCTGTAGGATATTTTTTTATCACATCTCTAACGGGAGAACAAAAATCGACTTTAGTCGAAATGTGTATTCGAAAGTGTGAGGAAGTGGGTGCCAAAATAGTGAGCATAACATGTGACGGACCTGCTGCAAATTTCAGCATGTTTTGTTCATTAGGTTGTGATCTCATGAAGGATCAAAATGTCACTACATTTGAAACAGGTAAAAATAGAATACACATCTTTATAGATCCATGTCATACTATCAAACTGATACGGAACGCGTTTGGAGAAATGAAGGTATTTTTTGACAATTTTGGCAGGAAAATAGATTTTGAATATTTAGAAGAATTATTAAAATTGCAAGATTGTTAAGGTTTGCACATGGCGACTAAGTTGACGAAGGCACATTTGATGTTTGACAAACAAAAAATGAAGGTCCGTTTAGCTACTCAACTTTTGAGTAATTCAGTCGCTGACGCCTTAAACTACTGCGAGAATGAATTAAAGCTCAAGAAATTTGAAGGTTGTACAGCGACAATCAACTTCATACGAATCGTAAACGATGTGTTTGACGTCTTAAACAGTCATTCAGTTCGACCGCCGGGCTGGAAAAAAGCTGTATGCCCTGAAAACATCGGACTTATAGAAGCGCTCTTTGAAGGAGCCATTACTTACTTTCGCAATTTAAAGCTGCAATCGGGTCAGTTAGTCATTTGCTCCCGTAGAAAAACTGGATTTATTGGCTTGATTATAAACATGCAGAGTACAATCCAGCTATATAAATATCTAGTTGAGGATATAAAAGTTTTAAAATATCTTCCTTTATATAAAGTGAGCCAGGATCACCTCGAATTGTTTTTTTCGGCTATCAGAGCTCGTGGTGGATTTAATAATAATCCGAATGCAGTTCAGAGCTGCGTTTAAGAGACTTTTAATAAGAGCTGAAATTCGCGACGGTGGTGTCGGCAGCTGTATTCCTCTGGAACAAATCAATATATTAACTTGTTCCAGTAAAGTTGGCCCAGTCACTACTATAAATAATTTAACAGAAAAGAAATCCTTTGTAGAAATTCCGGAGGATGATAGCGATTTGTATGAAGACTTACTTGATTGTATGTACAGTAATCTTTCAGGATATACAGAAAGTGTGTTAACATAATTATATTGCTGGCTTTGTGGCTAGAAAATTGTCACGTTCATTGAAATGCGAAACTTGTAACAAACTTCTTTTTGGAGTTTCTGAGCAATTTAAAACAAGTTTAATTACTTTAAAATCTCGAGGTGGTCTGGTTTATCCTTCGAACGACGTTGTAAACATTTTGAAAAATGTCGAAAAAATATTAAAAGGTGTTTTGCATGTAAAAGACAGGGAAGAAAATTACTATTTGCATATTTTTAAGTTTTTTGTAGATTACTATGCCGAACCAAATAATTTATTCGATTCTGGGGATTGTGAACATGACACAAATCATAAATATTTATTGATTAAAAGTGTAATAGAGGTATACATGAATTTGAGATACAAATATTATGGGAAGAAATCTACTGAAACAATATCATATAGAAATTACCTGAACAAAATTGTATTGTTCAGAAATGAATGAGCTTGATTTATTTAAATACATTAATAATTATAGTAATTATTGTTGACTTTTAATTAAAACCCACAATCATCCTGCAAGTTAGAAAAGGTTAAAACTTAACATTAAAGATATTAGTTACAAGCTGTGCCCGCGGCTTCGATCCCAACTGATTACCTACCTTACCCTATCTACGATATTCTACCTACCCTACCCTATCTACCATAAATCCTATTTACCCTGCCTACCTACCTATTTTTTTTTGTCGTTTTTAAACCTTCCCTATATTCTGGCAAACAAAACGAAAAAAGAATTATTCACATGGGTTAAGCAGTTTTTTGAGTTATAGCGAGACTAACGAACAGCAATAGGTTTATATATGTATGTCATGGACCAAGTGATAAATTGGGCATTATGCATAATGCCCAATATGAGAGTGCAATTTGATAATACCCCGCCATTCCCTTCATGTTAGGTTACTTTAAACCCCGCACGCAGAAATAGGAGTCCCGCGAAGCGGGGCTCCGTCGAGCTATCATGGCAGGTGGTACTTAGTTACTAGGTATATCAGTATATTTGCTTTCCGCACGCTGTATGGCGGTCTCTGATTGGTCAAAGCGTGTCACACCATGCGTGCTTCCCTCCTCGCCCTCGCACCGCGTCAAATTTAGCTTTATTATCAAATTGCCCAATTGTCATGTAGCAATATAATAATGACCGTGCAATGTGATAAATAATGAAGTTAAGAACGTAATTAATCACTTTGCCCGATAGAGCTAGGCATTTTTCATAATGACCGGGCATTATGTATAATGCCCACATTAATCACTTGGTCCATAACATACTCGTTTATAGGTGGTGGTGGTTCCGTCAACGAAGCCCGTAAAATTCTAATTTTCATACGTTTCATCAAATTGCAGCTCTATTATATAGAACTAGCGGCAGCCCCGCGTAAGTCTCGATCCCGTGGGAATATCGGGATAAAAAGTATCCTGTGTTAGTCCAGGTCATAAACTCAGTGTGCTAAATTTTCTCCGTTCAGTAGTTTTTGCGTGAAAGAGTAACAAACATCCATCCATCTGTTCTCACAAACTTTCGCGTTTAATTATTACCTATTATTTATTATATTAAAACATTAATTATAGTAGGATTACGGTTTATTAGAATTCATCTGCGCCGGGAGTCCATCGCGGATGCACTGTTATGAATTATGAAATCTTTGAATTTGTTCCCTCCATTGCGAAGTGTACCTTACGCAAGGGTCTAACAAATAAAATAAAAAAAAAGTAATTTATTCGATTACTACTTTTCATTTTTTTTATAGCTAAACGCTAAGGTCATAAAATTCAAAACCGGCTTCAAAAAAAAAATTACACTCACGCAATCTTTTATCGATGTTATTGTAAGAAATACACACATCAAAAGTGTCTAGGGATCAAGCATTTTTATGCGGATTTCTTGAGATTGAGATGTGGCTTTGTAATAAATTTATGATTTTATAAATTTATATGGATCCTTTTTGGTGCATTTCATAATTTGAATCAGGAACTCTCAATCAAATTCGAGTAAAAGATGAAAATAAGCTGTCAATATTTTCCCTATAAAAACATACAACGCATTGAAGACATTATTAGTGCTACTGTTTCCCTACTACTGATTAAAACCAACGTTATTATGGAGCGGCGACGTCATTTAAGCAGGGAAGAAATGCTCAGAGCCGTGGGAATGATAGAAGCTGGTTCCCGGCAACGTACTGTGGCTTTAGCTCTGAATACAAGTCAGAGTGTTATCAGTCGACTTTGGACACGTTACCGAAGCACTGGTACCGTGGCTGAGCGCCATGGAGGACGGTATCGCTGCACCACACGGAGACAAGACCGATACATTCAAATCTTAACTCGAAGAGCTCCAACAATAACCGCCATGATGTTAGCCGTGAGGCTTCATCACTCTTCAGGGAACTTAATTAGCGACCAAACAGTCAGAAACCGCTTGCATGAAGTGAACCTTCATTCCCGAAGACCGCTACGGGTACCACCTATAGCAATGCACAATCGTAGGATTCGATATCAATGGGCTCTTGAACACAGAAATTGGGCAGAAGAACAATGGCGTTTCGTGTGCTTTTCTGATGAGTCTCGTTTTGGTATGAGACCGGATACAAGACGTATACGACACTGGAGAACCCCTGGACGCCAACAGCGATTAAAATCCTGCCAGGAAGTCCATCCTTATAGTGGTGGAACCATCATGGTATGGGCGGGTATTTGGATCGGCGGAAGAACTGAGTTGATTTGGATCAGAGGCAACCTCAACGCTCAAATTTATGCTGAGACGATTGTATCAGACGTCATCGTTCCTCTACAAGTGCAAATCGGTCCCTTATTTCAGTTAATGCATGATAATGCACGACCGCACACCGCAAGAGTTGTAAGACAGACTCTCGCCGCAGCTAACATCAATTTCCTGCCCTGGCCTGCTCAGTCGCCAGACTTGAACCCGATTGAGCATGCATGGGATATGCTACAGAGAAGAGCTCTGCCGAATATGGAGGGTATCCAGTCGCAAGAAGACCTTTTTTTGTTGTTGCAACGAACATGGGCGGCCATTCCACAGCGTGATTTGGATGAACTCATTTTGAGTATGCCAAACCGATGTTCTTGTGTTGTTAGTGTTCGCGGTAGAAACACGGATTATTAATTGTTTAAGTTACCCAATAAAATTTTAAAGAAAACTGTTATATCAGTCTTTTTTTCGAACTTTAATGTTAGTGGTTCAAATGTCAAAAATCCCTTTATTAGGAAAATGGCAAATTTCTTTATTAATGCAAAGGTGACTTGATTTATCGTTACTGTGACAAACGAAAACACTTTATTTGATGAATCCTTAAAGAAAATTTTAATTAATATCAATCAGGAGAAAAGTTATTGCAAAAATATATGTTGATCCCTAGATACTTTTGATGTGTGTAATATCGATATGGGCTGCCCTATTATCCGCCATTTTATCCTCTCAGTAAAATGTAGGTATACACGTTTTTTTTGTAGGTATGCCAAGTCCATAGATTTCTATGTCAGTGGTAAGTACATTTCGGTCAATGAAGATGAACAAAAATGTCAATTTGCCATTCCCTTTCTGTCATCCGACGTCACCTTTAGCCGAATTTACTTCTAAGTATTTAATTTAAATAAACTTAAAATACATAAATGCCTGTACTAAAACAATGAGGTGACGTGAATATAACAAAAAACTAATCACTTATGCATTCCAATCACTAAGTTCATACATTTAAATAATATATTAGAACGATGGCTGCGGTTGCGGTGAGATTCGGTTCGATATTGTCGTTCTGTGTTGTGATGTACGCTATTTATCACCACAACAATAAAGTTGAAGATGTGAGATTGTCTCCTGTGAAGAGCCATTTGCTGATTTTGGAAAGTGAGAACAAGGTTGGCGCGGGAAAACAGCAGCCGAAAGTCGCGCTCGGGTATGGCGCGTGTCATGATCTGTTCGTGAACGCAACTTCGTTATTGGACTACAAAGACCTGAAAGGAAGCCCGGAACACTTCAATGAGATCTCAAGCAAGGATGAGTTCCTCAGAAGCTTCGCGTATTTCTTCAAACATGGCGCTGCTGCCGAGTAAGTTATCTGAATTAATAATGACCATTACATCGTATGTTTAACACTTGGAATAGTTAACGCTGATAAGAATTACAAACATTCCCATTAATTTAGTCCTTAAAGTTATCTACATTAGGTTAATTTTTGTATTGAAATTGTATTTTCAGATGGCCTTCTAACCCAGAACATTTTTAAACAAAAATTTAACCAAATATTTAACCATTATAATTCCAGGCGATTCGTGTCCAATGCAAAGCTGTATGACGATTTAATAGAACAAGCCTTAAAACTGCCTGACTCAAAATGGGCTATTGGAGGTAATGCTCCGCTGATGGCTAAGCGTTTCTACACAGAAGGCTGGAAGGTGCTCTTCGCAGCAAAAATGAGCAATAAGCTGAAGAAATACATTCCAAACGATATCCAAATAGTTGGTGGAGAACAAAATGAAGAAGTCAGGGATGATGTTCACATGATCCTGGAGTATAAGGCTGACGAGGAGTTTGGTGCCCTGAAGGCGCCGCGAGCAAACAGATACATAGTACATAATGATGAGAACAATCCCCTGCTCAGTTCCCTGGAGAAGTTTGATGAACACTTGCCAGGGTTCAGCCCTAACTTACTAGTCATTAGTGGTCTCCAGATGATGGATAACTATCCTTTTAAAGTTGGAGATGGCAAAGGTATGGTACAGGTTTTTTTTCTGCATTTAAAATATTAGTCAATAGGTACAATTTGTTGACCTCTAGTTAACAATACAGCCACTTTTGTTTCTATTAATTACATTTTTTTATCTAAATAAAATGAATAATTTTAAGATAACAGTTTGTTTACAAGCTAATAAATGTAATCCTTTTATTATTTACAGACTTAAGAGCTGAAAGACTGGACTTAGTTAAGAATCAAATCTTATCACAACCCCTGACTACACTGACTCACTTTGAGATGGCAAGTTATGTTGACTTGGAGCTCCTCAAACACCTCACTACCAAAATACTGCCATTTGTAGACTCAGTTGGTATGAATGAACAAGAATTAACGAATCTTTACAGTGTCCTTGAATATGGTGAAGTCAGTATCGTTGCTGACTCCAACCCAAGAATAGCTACCGCCTTAGATCAAATGCGTAAAACATTTTTATTGATAAGACGCCAAAACGAACTCTATCAGAGCAAGAGAAAGTTGACACGCATCCATGTGCATACTTTAGCCTACCAGGCAATAATGACTGTCAAAGATTCAAGCTGGAAGAGAACCGAAGCTGCCGCTGCTAAGGCATCATTGACAGCTCACAGATATGTGTGCAACAGCCAAGACATTGCCTTGAGTAAATGTAAACTGCTACTTGACGATAGTTTCTCAACTACTACTGATAATGATAACACCAGTAGGGTGTTCTTTGAACCCACAAAACCTGTGTCTTGTTGGGAGGAAAAGGTAGACGGGGAGAATGTTGACATATGCGTGGCTCCTGTACTTATTTGCACTGAAGCACAGCTGACGGCTGGAGCTGGCGACAATATCTCCGCAGCAGGACTGGTGCTGCAAGTTGAAAAATAAACTGCCACTAAATATTTATTGTCAAATGAATTTAGTTCATTGACAACACTTTATTCATTCCATTTGAACATTTATGTATGTATTTGGTGCCATTCTATCAGGATGATCTTATTGAATATTTAATATTTTTATCAATTAATAATTATGACTAGGAATTAATGAGTTATTTATTATTAATATTTTATAATGTTTCACTAATTTATTCAATCGACAGAAGTACAAGACTGGTGGATGACTTATTTATTTAAAAAATAATGCAAATTGTTTAGTTTTGCAATTTTTGAATTATTCTTATGAGTTAGTTTATTATTTTTATTACTTTTTAGAAAATCTGACATGAGCATAAGAACAAAATCTTTTTTTTTCTACTTCATTCCATTGCAAAACTAGATTATATGATATTTTTTATACTTTGTGATTTTGAATTGAAATGACTGTTATTTCCTTGCAATACATGTTACATAAACAAGTTTTGAAAATCGTTAAAAATTATGAATACTGTAGATTTTTTGCACAACATTCCTAAATTGTATTTGGGTAGTTTGAGGTAAAGATCTGGGTGTTAATTGTTGTTTTGAATAAAATTCATTTTTATATACAATGTTTTATTTTATAAAAACGTTTGTACATTTATATACATAGATAATTGTCTACAAACAATTTGATAAAGTAAAATACATGAGTAAGTTCAAAGAGAGTTACTTAAAAGTTATGATCATTTTTACAAACAATTTTATTCTAGTTAATGACTATAACAAGTTATCTAACTAATATTGGCAGATCATAATTCTCATTAATGTTTGTTTATTTTGTAATAATAACAAAATGATAGCCATTACCTGAAAATGCAATGAAAAATACTACCAGATTTAAAATACATAATGTACCAAATACTTTATTCTGAAGAGTGAAACGACCAGGTAGACTATTGCATAATATTTCATTTAACTAAAATAGATGGGACCAGGGTCAGAGATATTTAATTCAAAACTACATTTACTTGACTTCAACCTTTTTTTTAGTTTTCCTACATTTACCTTTTCTTATTTATTTAAATTAAAAAAAAAAAAAACAATAATATACCATTAACTTGGTCACACAAATAAGAATAAAATTCTCCCACTGTTGTATTAACACAAGCTTATACATGATGTGGTTAAAAAATTAAATTAGAAATAAATAACACAAAGATTTGGTCAGTGTAAACACATGCTTAAAGTAGGACTAAATATAATTGGTTTACTAAATCCTAAGTATTTATTTATAATGTGATAGGTAGGTACATGCATTAGTAAAAACTAAAATATAGAAAACAGAGCTAAAATACTTAACAACTAGGTAAATGAAGTATTGGAGTGGGAATTACATTTAGTAGATTGTCGACTAACATATTTTATTGGGGGTCTTAAAATTATACCCTAATGGGAACTGCTTCAGTTCATAAAGATATGTATGCGGATACTTTTTTAGATTGTTCACATAAAATATGCAGCCAAACTAAATTCAAGAATTAGGGAGTTAAAATCTGGGTATAAAACATTGAGACATGGAATAAAAACGGTGAATAGGACTGCCAGTAAGAATACGGACAAAATTAGGCAGAATTATAACATTGAATAGGTAATAAAGTTTTGTTTGCTGATATGAAGAACTCAAAATATTTTGTGAGCAATGCCATCCTTGTAAAACCTTATAAATTCAATCAATCCCTTCCCAGTTTTGTCACTATATGCCATGAAAACCTAAATAATTAATCAGTTTCTAGGCCATTTCCAATTCTTTTACATTTGTATGTTTTTTGTCTCATACTAATCTTATTTTCAGTCTTAATGATTTTGAATTTTAGATGACATAATATATTATTTACTCATCATTATCAGAGAATTTGATCTTCTTGTTTGGTGGTCTTGCTGTAGCTTTGTACGGATCATAGATACCACTTTTGATGAATCTCTTTGCTGCGTCTACATCCACCAGTGGCCTTTTCTCTCGATCTTTTACTTCTTGCCACTTCAACATCACGGCTTTTATTCTTTGAAGCTCATCTTTAATTGGGTGCTTGGTAGGATCGACGCCTTGTATCCTCAAATGAATCCAATGGAGGGAATTCAACGTGAAGGCCAAGAATAAATCGAGTTCAATCTGGGCGGGCAGTGTCATATTATCGTATTGTTGCTTGAGCGGCAACAATTGGTCTAGTACCTGTTGTACTTCCATTAAATTCTCCTTGAGACTCTCACAGTTATTGACGAAGTCTTTATCCTTGGCTAACTCGCCGTATTTCAAATCCCAATCCATGTTTGCAATGCTTGTTTACTATGACACCACCCTTAATTGTCTTTCAAAGGAAAATGTAACCTTTTTAGCGGGATACACGACTGTACGATCAGGAGATACCACGTTTTAAATCTAATCCAATTTATAACCTGACCCCGAGTTCTGAAAATACAAATTGAAAAATGACTGACCAATTGACAGTAATTAAGATTGCTGTCATTTGCGGTAATTTGTGATAAAACTACACTGTGAGCATGAAACTATAATTTAAACTCTTCTTTCGTTCAGTTTACGATAAAGTAAGGCAGATATCGATGCCTTAGTTCACAATTGCACTAACTACAAAATTTACATTTTTGAGGAGAGAGCTTTAAAGTTTTTTAAAGTTTAGACGAGAACAGTAGAAAATCCAAGTAAAATAACAAAAAAATATGCATCTATTCATAAGACTAGTCCTTTTACTCCATCATATCTCAATATTGTAATATTAGTTTAAACGTTACCTTTTCAAAATGGCTAAATAAACATAAAACCCCCCATTTAATACATTTGTGCACTAAGATTGATTATGCTGACTGGCATCAAGTGAAAAACTCAAAAATATTTAACAGCTTTACCAGGCTGGTTCAAGGTCCAAGAACATATTGTACGAACGAACGAGCGAACTGGGTGAACGTATTGCATTAAATAGACAAAATAATAAACCAGTGATCCATATTCTTAATGTTTATTTTTATTATAAAACACAAACAGTTTTTATCCACAATCAAATAAAATAAATTTCAAAGTCACAACAAAAAAATAAAAGGACTGAAGCCCAATTACAGGCCAATCTTTAGCTATTTCACAAAACAATTAGTTTCTGAATCATTAAAATAAGATTTTTTATAAGAAAATTAATAAAGTCAGTCTTCAGTTTCAGGTAACAATTATTCAGTTTTACTAATTGGTAATTAAAAATTGAATCAAAACTTAAATTTCTTCAACAATGGACTCTTCATCTGGATCATCATCAGACGATTCAGGGTCATCACAATTATTGTTAACAATAGCCGCAGAAGTGGATGGAATATCTTAGTAATATATCAGATCTTTCTTTTTAGTTTGTGAAACTGCAATCAGTGATTTATATGCTACTTTCAGAGGTTTCTTTAGTTTGCTTATATATACATATGTCTTTATTTTTCTTCATTGTTTTTGTCTTACAAATGTCTATTTCATTGAAATCTGGATCGGTCAAATCGTATTTGTAAAAAATTGAAGTGGGGGATTCTTTCTGCAGCCGCAGCCACTTAATTTTCAGCCACTGTACTGGCTCATTTTTTGTATTTTTTGTTGTATTGGAATTCAAAGTTTTTTCGAATCCCTTCAAATCATAGAATTCCCCGTGTTTCATAATAATAACATCGTAGGGTTTCGGCTTGATTCTAGCAGACCCTATCACCAATGCATATTCACGCAAAGTGAATATGCTTTTATGCTTTCGCGCTCTTTCAATAGCATTATTATTATTGAGCATAAGACGATTCTGAATCAATATATGGAGATATTTCGTCATCTGACAAATATAGATCTTGGTGTAATAATGCATTTTCACATGTTGACGTACTCGGCTTTGGTGAAACATGATCAGATTCGTTGGGAACAGGTAGGTCTTCTAACTTTTACTGGGAGGGGTCCCAGTAAAACTACTTAGCACACTTGGGCATCAAACTTTCTTGATCCTTTTGTACTACCAACACATAATACACTCTTGTAGCACTGCTAAAAAGTATGAGCAGATATTGCAAATGTATATAATACGTTTGTGTTTTGAAATTTCCTGCAGTTGAGAAACTTAAAATCAGTTAAAGTATATCTTGATTGGTTTTACAAAAATAAAGACCATTAGTATAATACCACATTCATGGAACATTAAACGAACTCATTTAATACAATTGTGACCCACGGTTTTGGTAGAAAGAGATGGAATAACGGTATTTCGATGCGCGGAAACGAAAGAGCATGAAATTTAGTGTATTTGGCATTAAAAAAGTAAAAATTGAAAATTTTGTAGTTAGTGCAATTGTGAACTAAGGCATCGATATAAATCACAATGTTAAATAACTTATTTTTGCAGTGGTGGAACTGTGGAACGCTCGTAAATATTTCTCCAGTGTGCCCTGTATAATTTTGCCGATACTTTGTCAAGATCACACTTGGCACCTTGGCACACTGTACTTGACTGACTTTTGTTTGTAAATTACAGGGTGATACACTCGCATCCGGTTGGACTGGAAGCCGACCCCGACATAGTTTGGAAAAGGCTAGGCAGATGATGATGTTGAGTTGATGATATACTCAAATCAATGATTCACAATTTTTATCCGACTGCAATGGAGCTCAAAAGGCGGGTAATTGTTTTGGTTCATTAAGTATTTTTGATATACGAGTAGTTAGCTTTTATATTGAAGATATACTCCTACGTTCTTTGTTGAAATAAAAGAGGCCCCTACTTTTGCCCTCGGCTTGTCTCGCATGGAAGTTGGAAATTAACACAAGTACATGTTCATCACCTAGTCATGTGATGGACTATCCGATTCCTTGTAAATTTTTACAGTTATTATCGGCAGTGGATGGAGCGAAATAAAACGGCTTGGAGAAGGAATAAACGTTGTTTAATTTTATTATTAGGCACAGTACAAAAAAATGGACACACCGCCTTGACCGGCGTTGGAAGAAGGAAGGAGTTGCCATACTCGAAATTTAATTATTAAAATATAAATGTTGCCACTTTATTACAATATTTAACACACCCCCTCAACATTATATTTTAATTCCCAGACAACCCTTTAATTTAACAATTCAAAACATTTATTCTTAACACCCCCTTAAGAAAAATTCTGAGATGCTTCCCCTTAAACTTCTAAACAAATATGCAGAGCCCTTAAATCTAGAAATACCTAACAACCTTTACATACACAAGATACCTTAAACAATGTTATAAACTCAACACTATGTACGTGCCTACTTGCTTTAACAAACTTATGACAATATCATATCTCTAAGTTTAACAAAAAGTATTTTCCCCAAAGGTTTGGTAAACAAATCAGCTATATTGTTATTACTACAAACAAACTTTATTTTAACTGAACCTGTTGATACATTTTCCACAATATACTGATATTTTATATCTATATGTTTTAACCTTTTGTTACTGTCATTGTTTTTTGCTATATTAATCACACTTTGGTTGTCTTCAAGTATTTCAAAATCAACATTATTATATCCAAAATCTTTGAGTAACATTTTTAAAAAAGAACCTTCCATAATACTCATGCTAAGAGCTACATATTCAGCTTCACAAGACGATAATGATACACAAGACTGTTTCTTGCTGTACCAAGAAACTGGACAGTTAAAAATATAAAAAATTTGACCAGATGTTGACTTCCGGTCTGCAACATCACCGGCCCAGTCTGCATCACTATAGCCTTGCAGTTTACATACATTTCTACTTTCCTCATATTTATATATTAGAGACAAATCTATAGTACCCTTTATGTATCTTAATATCCTCTTTAAACATTTAAATAAAGCTACACTAGCACAGTGCACATATCTACTAAGAAATCCTACTGCTACACATAAATCTGGTCTAGTGCAAGTAGCATACAAAAGACTGCCAACTAAACTTCTACAGGCTTTTTCTATTTCAAAACTTTCACTTTTATCTTTCTGTAACAATTCAAAATTTAAATTCTGTTCTATTGGAGTAGATACAGTTTTACAATTTGACATCTGATATAAATCTAACAACTTTAACAAATATCTTTTCTGATTTATTATAGTTACACAATTAACAAGATCCTGTTTAATATTTATTCCTAGATAATTACTGGCTAGACCCAAATCTTTCATTTTAAAGTTTTTACATATGGAACTTTTAAAGTCACTTACTTGGTTTTTATTACTACCAAAATACAACAGATCATCTACAAATAATAACACATAAATGTAGTCATTTCCTATTTGTTTGAAATATAAACATGGGTCATTCTTTGATCTTAGAAAATTTTCATTCAACATAAAATTATTAAACTTTTCATTCCAGTATTTAGGAGATTTTTTAAGACCATAGATTGACTTCTTTAGTTTACATACCTTATTACTAGGTAATCTCATATAAACTGTCTCATTGATGTCTCCATAAAGAAATGCTCCCGTGACATCCATTTGATACACTGGCTGCCTTTTCTGGGTAGCTACAGCCATCATAGCTTTGAAGGTTGTTAACTTGGCGACAGGTGAGTATGTTTGATTGTCGCAGTTCTTCTGTTCAAATCCTCTGGCTACTAAGCGAGCTTTATACAGAGATTTTCCTTCTGCCTCCTTGATTTTAAATACCCACTTGCTACTCACTATGTTTTCTCCATCAGGAACTTCTGTCACCTCCTCCCAGGTATTATTTTCCTCCAGTGTCTTCAACTCTTTATTTATGGCTTCCTCCCATTTAGTTTTATCTGGTCTTTTCATAGCTTCTTGGTAGGAAACAGGTTCATCACAGCAGTAGCTCAGGAACATGTTTTCGTCTTCTTGTACATAGTCTTTCAACCAGCTTGGCTTTTTCCTTACTCTTCTGGATCTTTCTGTTGCCTCTTCTGTCTGTCCTGAAGTTTCCTGTGAGTTTTCCTGTTCTTCTTCTATTTCTTCCTCTACCTCTTCTTCTAGTATTGATTCCTCATGAAAAGAATGAATGGAATCCTGTTCATTTTCACTTTCTATTGTTTCAGGGTTTTCAATATCCTCATACTGGCTTTCTTCTTCCTCTGAAACTTGTTCTGTCTCTTCTTGAGTGTCAGAAACTATGTGATACTCCTTTTCTTGTCTTCTGTCTCTATCTTTGTTTTCTATAGACTGTTTTATAAATACTATGTCTCTTTTGATGTCTACTTTGTCTTCCTCTGGAAAATATATTCTGTATCCTTTTGTATTTTCTCCATATCCTATGAAATAGCCTAATTCAGCCTTGCTATCAAACTTTAACCGTTTTTGATCAGGAATATGTACAGATACTTGACTACCGAAGACTTGAAGGCCGTTGACATCAAAATCTTTGTTCCACCAAAGTTGATATGGTCTTTTGTCTTTCACACGACTAGGACCTGTTCTGTTAATTATGTAGACAGCGGTGTTGAGAGCTTCAGCCCACATATTTTTGTTTAGGCCGCTCTCCAGAAGCATAGTTCGTGCCGACTCAACCACCGTCCTCATCTCACGCTCTACACAACCATTCTGTTGTGAAGTATATGTTACACTTCTTTGGTGTTGTATCCCATGTGATTTCAGCAAGTTTTCCATTTCTTTACCGATAAATTCCTTTGCATTATCACTTCTTATGTATTTCACTATGTGACCAGGATTAACTTTTATTTCTTTCAGATACTGTTTTAAATATTCTACAGACTGACCTTTATTCTTCAGAAAATACACCTTTCTAAATTTGGAATAATCATCCTTGATGAGCAGAAAGAACCTTGCCCCTCCTAGTGAAGTTTGTTCTATTGGACCTCCAATGTCAATATGGATAACCTCTCCTGGTTTCGTTGCCCTATGGGTACTGGATGGGAAGGGAAACTTATGTTGTTTTCCTTTCAAACATGGCAAACAGGTTTCTTCTTCACTATTTTCGAACTTAATGTCTTGCTTCATCAAGATGCTTTTCACTTGGTTTATGTCTTGGTGACCTAGTTTGGCATGCCATTCCCTCAGATTTGACATTACTTTTCCAACCATGGCATTATTCTCATACTGTCTGAATAACATTGTGTACATTTTACCATTTCTCTGGGCTACCGCACACACACTGTTGTTTTTGATAAACTGGCACTCGTTAGCAGTCGACTCCAGTTTGTAACCTTTATCCAGAGCAGCACTCATGGAAAATAAGTTTGCCTTGAGGCTTGGCACATGTAACACACTGCCTATTGATGTTTTAATCCAATTTACACCATCATATGCCTCTAGGTTAATGTCACCATAACCTAATGCTTTTATTATTGTCCCATCCCCAATAACAATGTCTTTAGGCACTAATAACTTTTTATAGTTTATGAAACTGTCCACTGTAAAGCACATATGCTCAGAAGCACCACTATCTAAGAACCACTCATTATATTTACTTTTTGACATAAGTCCACACACCACTGACATGACAAATGCGTTTTGTTTTTTATCTTCACTTTGTTGTTTATTGTCTTTGTTATACCAACACTTTTCTTTTGTATGTCCTCGTTTTTTACATTGCTTACAAAATAGGATGTTTTCAGTTTTATCACTTTTGTGCTTCTTTACTTTACAGTCCTTTTTATAATGCCCCACTTTACCGCAGTTAAAGCATTTTCTTGAGTTTGTGTTCGTTTTGAACGCTGTGGAACTACTGTTTTCACTGTTTTGGTACAGTTTGTTTCTTTGTTCTTCTATGATGAGCCTGGCTGTCAACTCCGAAAGATTTCGCTTTTCTAATGGCACAGAGTCCCATGCAGAGACGAAGTGTCTGAACTTTTCACCTAGCGAACTTATGATTTTTGTAACAATCATGTTTTCGGCAACTTCGCCCTTTGCTTGCCTTATTTGAGTCACAATGGCTTCTATTTTAGCTATGAACGTAGATACATCTTCCGAACTGTTAAGTTTCTCTTCGAAGAAGCGCTGCTGTAATATGTGGAGTGACATATCAGATTTTTGTTCATAAACTGTATTTAATTTGTCCCACATTTCTTTGGCTGTTTCGCAATTTTGAACATGCAGCATAGCCGTGTTACCCAGTCTTGCTACGATGATTCCTTGGGCTTTTGCATCTAACCTCTTCCATGTGGTTAATTTTTCATCTTCATTTTCAGGGCATTTTGATGAGCCATCCACCAAGTCAAAGACATTTACCGCCTTCAATATGACTTTTACTTGAAATTTCCATGTATGCCAATTACCGACATCTTCTAATAACATGCGATTATTTGAAGCTCCAAAAATATAGCCCTCGCCGTCCATCTTGTTCCGCCTTTGCCTCTGCTTGACCGCAGGACCACGCGCCGCTTTACCACAGCTTTTAAGTCAATATTCCTTTATTTCGCTCCGGATGCCTGGGCCCATAACCTTTTACAGTTATTATCGGCAGTGGATGGAGCGAAATAAAACGGCTTGGAGAAGGAATAAACGTTGTTTAATTTTATTATTAGGCACAGTACAAAAAAATGGACACACTGTTAAGGGATTAGGTTTGCTTACCATCATGTTGTGAGGGTGGGATCCTTCTTCAATTAAATTCCAACGGATATTCACATATTTTATTTAAGTATAACTAAACCATCTAAAACCCCATATGTAAACAACTCAACCATATATAACAAACTAAATAAATACCTACAAATTAAAACATGTTACCCTATCCAATTTTCTATTCACACTCAACCAATTCTTTCTCGTTATTTTTCTCTGTCATTTTCATACATTCAAAAAACCTTCCTAACAACAATAAGGTTTTTAAAAGACCATAGACTTTAAAACCTGCCAGTAATACATAGACATAAAATTCTATAAAACTAATATTACAACATCCCCTCTGAATTTTATGTTTATTACAATTAGAATAACATCTCATAGATAACTCCCATCAACTCATTTAAAACCCAACTTAACTAACCCGCCCAACTTAACTAAATATAACAAACAAACTTTTGAATTAATTAATCTAAACATCTTACTTAACTAACTTACACATTAACATTTCAAATTAATTCTCAAACAACCTTAAATCCTAATAAACCTACATAACTCATCACATTACAGAATGTCCTTTACGTATCACTCACTATACACTGTCTCAATCTCAAAAACTTTGTTCTGTCCAGTGGTTTAGTTAGTATATCTGCCAAATTATATTTAGTCGGACAATAATGAATTTCCAACAAATTCTTATCTATTTTTTCCTTAATGAAATGATATTTAACATCAATATGTTTGCTTCTTCTATTCAAAATTCCATTTTTAATCAATACTATAGCTGATTGATTATCAACAAACAACTGTGTTTTTGGTAATTTATTTGTCAACTCGTAGATCAAACTCTGAATGTATAATAGGTCTTTTATACATTCGGCTGCAGAAATATATTCAGCCTCAGTACTGGAAAGAGCAGTGACTGACTGTTTACGTGAACACCAATGAATTGGACCACCACCATAAAATATTACAAAGCCAGTCGTACTTTTCCTAGTATCAGGATCACCTGCAAAGTCTGCATCACAATACGCTTTTAAAGTTAAATCGTTACCACGAACATACTGTATACCATTGCTGACTGTATTTTTAATATATCTAAAAAGGTTCTTAATATTTGCAAAATCATTCAAATTAGGATGTTCTTGATGTCTACTACAATAACCAACATGAAAAGCCAAATCCAGTCTTGTTTTATTAACCAAATACAACAATGAACCAATCAATTGTCTATATTGATGCACATCATCAACTCCCATTTTCCCCTCTTGATGTGTATCAACTAAAATATCTGGATGACTACTATCTTTTAAGTTTTCATATTTAAACTTTTCCAAAATTTGATTTATATAACTTTCCTGATAAATCTTAATAAAGTTTCGTTCTACTTTAACATCAAACCCTATAAACTTTTCAATCTTATCAAATTTCCGCATTTCAAATTCTGTTTCTAACTTAGTAATAATTTTATTTAAATCAGACTCATTTTCACCAATTAAAATACCATCATCTACGTAAATAGCCAAATATATTTCTTTATCTTTATTTACAAACACACATGGATCTGATTTTAATTGTAAAAATCCCAATTTTTTTAAAAACTCCGTTAATCTCTTGTTCCACATAAGTGGTGCTTGTTTCAATCCATACAAACTCTTCTTTAATTTACATACTTTATTCTCTTTGTCTTTTATATCATATCCTAAAGGTACTTCCATAAAAATTTCTTCATCTAATTCTCCATATAAAAATGCTGTCTTTACATCAAATTGCTTAATTTTAAAACCTTTTTGAGCTGTAATCGCCAACAACAATCTAACACTAGTAGTATTTACCACTGGACTATATGTCTCCTTATAATCAATATTGTATTTTTGTAGAAAACCTCTTGCCACTAATCTAGCCTTATATCTTCCACCAGGCTTTATAGTAAATATCCATTTACTCGAAATTATTTTCCTATCTTTTGCTTCAGACTTGTTAACAATTTCCCAAGTTTTGTTTCTCTCTAAGGAATCTTTTTCCTCATTCATTGCTCTTTCCCATAAATCTTTATCAAAACTATTAAAAACATCTGTATAAGTTAAAAACGAAGTCTCCAAATCATAATCTTTCAGCCTAAATGGCAATTTCCTTTCTCTATTCGGTAAAATCCGCAATCCATCATTAATAACTGGTTCAATCGCATCCTCAAACTGATCACTAATTTCAACTACTGTATCATTTCTAACTTCCCCTCTCAAACTATTATTTTCTTCAACACCAACTCCAATGTCTTCAACACTATCTTCAAAAATCTCATTATCTTCAACACCAACTCCTCTAACTTCAACATCTTCACCACTAACTCCAACTTCAACATCTTCAATACTGCCTTCAAAAATCTCAGCAACTTCATCACTAACTTCAGCTCTATTTCCTAAAACTTCTTCATCACCAACATCTACATCACTACTTTCACTATGAAAATCATCACCACCTTCACCACGAAAACCATCACCACCTTCACCACAAAAACCATCACCACCTTCACCACAAAAACCATCACCACCTTCACCACGAAAACCATCACCACCAATATCAACACTACCATGTTTAAATAAATTTTCTAAATCACACTGTTTCACTCTACAATTACACATTTTTAAATAATCTGCAACATCACTCTTATTATTATTAAACACCACATCTCTCGAATAAACAATTCTAAAACTTGAAGGATCCCATATCTTATAACCATTGTTAGTATACCCTACTAAAAGCCCTTTGCTACTCCTGGAGTCAAGTTTATGTAACTGAAAATTATTTTTATAATATACTAAAGATCCAAAAATGTTCAAATGTTTTAAATTAGGTATTCTATTAAACCACATTTCAGCTGGTGTTTTAACATTTATTGTATTTGCACTCCTGTTCAATAAATAAGCAGAAGTTAAAACGGCTTCACCCCATAATTCATGAGGTAGCTTCATATCAAAAAGCAACGCTCTAGTTCGTTCCATTAATGACCTGTTTAATCGTTCAGCTTTACCATTCAGCTGTGGAGTATAGGGAATAGTGTAATCAATATTAATACCTCTGTTATTACAGTACATTTTAAACTGTTTGCTAGTATATTCACCTCCATTATCACATCTGAATGTTTTAACTTTTGTTTCAAAATGATTTTCCGCCAAATTAATATAGTTAATTATTTTAGAAAATGCCTCGTTTTTATTTTTGATCATAAAAACTTTAACAAAATGAGTATAATCATCCAAAAACGTTATAAAATATTTGTAACCATCCCATGTTTCTGTTTCAATAGGACCGCAGATATCACTATGAATAATTTCTAATGGCTTACTAGCTCTGTGTCTATTTGTTTTAAAAGGTTTTCTACATAATTTCGATTGTGTGCAAACTTCACAGATGTCAATCTCCTCTACCAGGCCTCTATCTATACCTCGAACAAGATCCTTGGTCTTGTTAATAGATACATGACCTAATGCACGATGCCAAAAATTAGCATTTATGTGAAAGATGTTTTCTGAGCTTGAAAATACGACTGGTTTTGTATTAACATTCAAATAATACAGACCATCTTGCTTCAGTTCACCAACCTCTATACATTCAGAGCCTTCACTTTCGATTCGACAACTCGTTCTGAAAAATTTCAACAAATAATTATCATCAGCTAATCTAGATACAGATATTAAGTTCTTTTTGAGTTGGGGAACACATAATACATCTTTAAAAACAATATTTTTAGTGTAAATATTGCCCATGGTTTTGACATGGTGAATATTACCATCTGCAGTCATGATTTTATAATCTACCTTCTTCTTACATTTAAGGTAACTTTCTGATGTTACAATATGACTGCTGGTACCTGAATCTATTATGAATTCAACCTCTGTTTCTGTTGTATTAGTTGTGTAGAAGTTACTTACATTTTGTTTTAGGCAGAACTTTGTATAATGCGAGTTATCCTTACAGTTCATACAGTTAAACTTTATATTGCAGTCTGCATGTCTGTGTCCACTCTTCATGCATTTATAGCATTGTGCTATGTTGTTGTATGCATTACCGTCACCATTTAATGTTCTGCAGAATCTTGCAATGTGTCCTTTCTTCCCACATTTGAAGCAACTCCTTACATGAAAACTGTTCTCTGTTTGTTTGACAGAGTCATTCTCAACAGATGTTGTTGGTTTTGATACTTCATGTCTGTCTGTATTTTCTTGTCTCATCTTTATTTCTAGATTAAGTCTTGATATCAAATTAATTAAATTTTTATCTGCTAATGATGTTGATTCCCATGCTGTTCTAAAATGAATGAACTTTTCCGGTAAATTTGAAAGTATTTTGGTTATGATCTGCTTGTCATCAAAATCGTATCCTAAATCTCTTATCCTCGTCGCTTTATTCTCAATTTCTGCTATGTCTGTCATTAAATCACTATTTTCAAATTTAAATTTATAATATTCTTCCAATAGCCTAGAAATTTGTGTATCCTTGTGTCCAAGAAATATCGTGTCAAATTTTTCTAAAATTTCCTTTGTACTTTTGCAGTTTATAGCGTAAACCATGTATTTATCGCTAATAGAGCATATTATTATTAATCTTGCTTTTGCATCTTTTTTTATGAAATCTTTTTTTAAATTTGCCTTTTCTTCCAAAACATCATCAAGGTCCCTTGCCATCAATAATAACAACAATTTCTGTTTCCATAAAAAATATTCTGACTCGCTTGTCAGTTTTGTCAATTTTTGGTCGTCAGCCATTTTCCAAAAAATTTTAACTTTTACTCCAAAATATTTTCCAGGGTCTTCCTTCCTCGACCTTCTCACAACATGAGGTGCAGTTCAAATTTGCCCGGGGGCAGCCCATAACCTGTTAAGGGATTAGGTTTGCTTACCATCATGTTGTGAGGGTGGGATCCTTCTTCAATTAAATTCCAACGGATATTCACATATTTTATTTAAGTATAACTAAACCATCTAAAACCCCATATGTAAACAACTCAACCATATATAACAAACTAAATAAATACCTACAAATTAAAACATGTTACCCTATCCAATTTTCTATTCACACTCAACCAATTCTTTCTCGTTATTTTTCTCTGTCATTTTCATACATTCAAAAAACCTTCCTAACAACAATAAGGTTTTTAAAAGACCATAGACTTTAAAACCTGCCAGTAATACATAGACATAAAATTCTATAAAACTAATATTACAACACACACCGCCTTGACCGGCGTTGGAAGAAGGAAGGAGTTGCCATACTCGAAATTTAATTATTAAAATATAAATGTTGCCACTTTATTACAATATTTAACATAAATCCCTCCAGCCATGACAAACAAATACCTATACAAACACATTATTTAATAATAGCAATTAACCAGGTATTACTTTTTGTACTTTCTCCATATTATGAAAAGAAGAATTTATCCTGCAGTGGTGTACTCCTTAGGCCAACGCACGCCGGGGACGGAGGGGCACCCATGCCCTGAAACGAAAATGTTTGTTTTTCGGCATAATCAAGGACTTAACTGCGTAAAATGGATTCTTAAGAAATAATTAGTTATATCATAAGAATTCAGAAAATTCATGACCAAAACTAAATTAATTTTTCTATTAAAGGGTAGAATCTGACTTTTTTATACTACTTACATAACATTTATGTTATGTCGTCCCTCAGCTTGTCGTCGCGTCCCTAAGCATGCCGTTACCTCCCGTCACGGAATCATATTATGCCACTGCCGTCCCCGGTGTGCGCTGGCTCGTCCGTCCGGCCAAACGTCCGTTTCCACCAAGCGGAAATTCTTCGCACGATTTTTTGATGTCACTAATTAGAGTACTGTATCAGTATTGTCTTTAAGGATTCAATGCAGACAAAGCTTCTCCTTGCGCGAGCTTGAGGATGCGAGAGCGCCCAATTTACAGGCAAGTATTTTTCCAGAGGCACTAAATATAACATAATGTGACAAAAATGTGGATTTTGAAATGAAAAAAAAAAAACATTATATTATGGGGTACATTTATTTATTTTTGAAACACAATAATAATTTCCTGTTAGTAATCATGTACTTCAACATTAAAATCTAGATCATAACTTGTTCAATACATTGAAAATGATTCATTATCGTCCTATTACTAGATAGCATCATGAGATGATGACGCTTAACTAAAGAGACAATATCAATCATCCAAGTACTCGAAAGGTTCCGGGGGCTCGGGTTCCTTCTCTTCTTCCGTCTTGGGGCCGAAGGCGGCCACAGGCTCGACCAGCAGCTGTTCGCTATCGCCAGAGTGGTTCAACATCACGATGCCGCCAATTGTAATGTCTTTCAATGGCGTAAATCCTGAGCCCTCTACAGCCGTCAAGTTCTTCAGCTGTTGTCTCATAACCCTCGCGGGATTGTTCAAAATTTCAAAAGTAGGCTCTGGCTCCTTCTTCTCTTTAGTTTCCTTCTCTTCACCCTCTTTTTCCTCCTTCTTTACTTCCTTAGACGAGCCAGCAGCAGCTGCGTCCTTATCAGATTTTCCATGAACTGTGATGTTAGGGTTTGGTGACTTAGAGGGCTTCTTTTCTTCTTCATCAACATCCATTTTGGAAGTCGAGGAAGAGGTCATGCTGGCTGAACCTTCACTTCCGTGCGCCCGCCTGCGAGCTTTAGCTGCGGCAATACTCAGCACAGCAGTAGTAACCCTCTCCCTCTCCTCACGTTTCTTTTCTTCCAATGGCGCAGGGTATGCGTAAAGAGAAGGTTTCGAGTTGGACTTGAAGTCCATCTGAGGCATCTTCAAGTCAGAGTTGAGGGCAATCAGGCAAGTAGGTGTGAAAGCCAGAGACAGGCAATGAGCCAGAGGGAACCAGTACCAATACTGGGTAAAGACTAGCATGCCTACCACAGCAAGCATGTTCATGTGGCCAGTCCTGTTTTGCAGAGACACAGTTACGTTGCGGCCACCAGCGTCTATGATGCCCTGAGCCAAGATAGCTCCGAATTTAGCCATCACATCTTCGTGTTTGTTTGAGATCACCTGTGCGTAAAGTTGACGGAAATACGTGACTTTAGGGCACTGAACTTCAGTTTGTTGGATAAGAATCATGGCAGACGCAATCAAGGCGCCTTGCCTCACAAAGTTGACAGGGTCGAACTTGACCATAGGTTCCAAGAGGCCAATAGCCTCGCGATTGCCAGTACCAGCGCAAGCAATACCCAGGGCCATAGCAGCGCCATAACGAACATGAGGGTTGTATGATTCAGCTAACAGAGATACAACTGAAGGGCACTGTTCAGGTGTCCTGAAGAGAAGGAAGCCGAGAGCTGTGACGGCGGCACGACGTACGTCGTCGTTCACGTCGGAGACGGCGACGTGAAGAAGTGTGCGGATGGAGTCGTTGTTGCCAGTACCACTGTAGGCAGTGGCGATAGTGTAGCAACCAGCGCGACGCAGCAGAGGGTCCTTGTCCCTTAATAATTGCTGCACAAGGGCATCAGCCTCCTCAAGTCGCCCATACATGGTGAAGGCTATACCTACAGCCAATCCTCTTAATATCTTCTCATGCTGAGTTTCTTGAGCATATGCAACCATGTCTTCAATAGCAGCTGCATGCCTAGAGCCCAACATGACCATTCCCATGGCTATGCCAGCCGCCTCGCCGGTTACCGCGTCATCTTGGTACAGGTTAAACTTGAGCTGTTCATAGACATCCTGCCTGTGTGTGCCCATAGCAGCCAGGCCAAGACCAAGACAACCTCCATGGCGCACCATCTCATTCTGAGCATCTTTTAATTGTGTTAGAAGATAATCAATGATATTTGCACCATGATTGGCATGAATAAGACCAAGGGCATATAAGCCTCCTCCTTCAGAGTAGCCTGATGAAGGCCCTGCTTCTTTTGGCAAGTAAGATTGCATGAGAGCTAGGGACTCATTTTCGTGACCCCTATGAATAACTCCAAGGGAGGCTGTTACTGTTAACTTGGCCCAGTTTGTGGCCCTGGCAAGCCATTCTAAGTTGTCTCTCAAGAACTGATCACTAGTTGTTCCTGAGTGCATGAAGGCATTGGCTATGACAGTGGCTGTGTGGCAAATAGACACCCTAATGGCATCTTTGGTGTTCTTCAAGATAAGTAAATCAGCATGGTTAGATCTAATTAGAAACTGTAGTTGTAGCCCTATGGAGACTTCACCTCCTAATATTGAAATTAACTTTTCTACCCTCGTTTGATGTTCTTTTTCTTCGTCATTCAGACTTTCTATATCTCTCTCTGGTTTTTTGGATTCTTCATCAGCAGGAGCAGCAGCAGGTTGATCAACCTCCATGGAAGCCTCTGGGAATGGGCCACCTTGAGGTTGAGGTTTACCACCAAGAGCACTAGGGATGGGTGCTGTTGTCCTAAGAGCCTGTAATACTCTGCCAAGGAACTGTTGTGTGGCTGAGTCATATAAGTCAAAGGCTATTTGGTATGCCATGAGAACAGATTCTTGAGGTCCATGTGTGAGTTTGTCAAGGATTTCTGCTACAGAAAGAGGATCTTCAAGGAAGATAAGACACTGGCACATGTTGACATAGTCAGGGATGTTGAGGCCTCTGTAGAGACCCACCAGGGACCGGAGGACTGTGCTGCGGAAGCCCCTGTTCTGCAGGAGGCTCATGGCAACAGTGAAGGCATACTGAAGCATACCTGAAAAGTTAGAAAGGTAATATGACAACTCTTTCCATTTCAAATTAATGCATAATAATATAGACATTGAATTATGATAGATCAATGAACTCAAGAAAGGCAACAGTTTTTATCTAGTACTATATCAGCAGTAAGTAGAATGATTAATTAAATCATAAAATAGAGTTTATCCCCTTTCAAACTTCTTTTTTGCAAGAAATTGATGATGTTTCTAACAATTTGATCCCAGAACATGTTATTTCTTATTGGTTGTGTAAGTCATGCTTCTTTTGTTCCAAACAAAATACTTATCAATATAAACATTCCTCATCAACCGATTGATGATGATTTCAAACATTTTCTTTTAAATTGAGTAATAACAAAGAGCAAACAAGCATTTACCCTACAATGACTCATGAATTTTCACCAATTGGATGAGAAAATTGATTTACAAATATAAATACTGTAAAAATCAAAGTTCAGTAGATATTGAATGAAGTTGATTGATACAAAGGTATTTTTCTTAAAGTTTGTTTACAAAACTTACCAGCTACATCATCAGATTTCATTATGGATTCCTCAAAGATGTCCATGCGACGAGTCTCCAGTGCCAAGCCAAGCGCCTGCCTGTACTGTCCATCTTCAAGACAGCGCTGGAACATTCGATTCACGATGGCTTCCAGCCGAGGATCTATCGTCTCCGCCATGTTGTCCACGAACAGCGCCTTCCTCTTCTGTGTGTAGAAGTCGATCGCCTTTGCAATAGTAGTATCGACATACTCATTTCTTGCGTTCACGTCGAACAAGTCTCCAGCGCCAAGCGCATACGTCAACGAATCTTCGAAGGCTCCCAAGTGATAATATACCTTACTTGCCACCAACGCTGCGAGCTGGTGCTGGGAGAACACTTTGTCTTCATGCAGAATTTCGATCTTCTCAATAGATTCTGATATTTCTGGCCAAAACTCGTCGACTATGTTGTCCAACCTCTTCAATGCGAACTCTTTCACTTCGGACATCGGCTCATCCAGCAGGGATATAATCCCCGCCGCTGATGTTATGTTCATCTTGCTGTTTTTTAACTTTCAATCCAGTTGCACAAACCTTCTGTAGATACTTTTTGCTTATTAATCGGCAATTTCTGAAATGAGTACAACAAATAATACGATGTCCGATGATTTGACAAATTTCTATAACCCATAGAGAATCTAAAAAGGACTGGGTTGCCCCGTTACCAAATAAACCGTGTTTGTGCCGAATGCCGATATTGCAAAATAATGACAATGATCTAATTATTTTTTCTTTTGGCGTGTAAAAGACATTACTACGTAACGTTTTGAATTATCTATCAGACCTTTCTACTTCGACTTTACAATTTCATGTCAAAAATGTGCGAACATAACGTATTGGATTTTCCTTTTTGTAGTGAAAACACTGAAGCATAGACAGAACTCAAACACATCAGTCAGGGTGCGTTTTGAATATAAATCTAAAAACTGTTTTTAATTAATTATTCTGTGTTGAATCATGAATATAGAATCCATCGGGATATACTTCGGTTACGAATTACTTAGACATAAATGTGATTAAAAAGGTGCCAGTTTTTTTTATTAAAAAAAAGGTTTGAAGAATCGGTAAATTTTGCCGCAATTGTGTCTTGCTATTGAGTAAATTTTTACTGAATAGGCATTCTGAATCCACCTGTATTGTGAGTTGTCATTTTTCTGTCAAACACATTCCTACGTAGTACGAACGATACATCTGTGAGTAACTCTCTCTGTGAAAATTGCAATAATTCTACAAAATGCTAGACTTATTCACCATCTTTAGTAAAGGAGGCATAGTGCTATGGTGTTTCCAGAGCACGAGTGAAATTTTTTCGCCGTCGGTGAACGGTTTAATTCGTAGTGTGATATTACAAGTAAGTACTTTATTAAGTTGGGAAGCCCCTGATGGATAGTGGTTTAATCCTATTAAGTATTCACAACGTGGATAATTTACATATGCTAAAACTTTGTCGTTTGTATTATCGTAAACCTAGAATTTACATATTAGTTGGGTCTGCTTGCAATAATGTCCTTGGCTTATGTATATTGCGTTCTGTGAATGTTATCATTAGTCTTGGGGGCCTTATCTTCCGCATACCTTGTATGTGTACCATATGTGACAGTATAAAGACTTATTTACTGTATAATAAGGTATTATGGCCTATAAACGGCTATGTATCAATATCAACACATTGTAATTTACATTCATTTTAAACCCTTCCACTAACTATGAGGTAATAAGGTAAGGTGTTGCTACATTATCTTGATTGGATCACCACGCGTAATTTACCTCTAACTTTTCTTTCTCCTACATGATTTAATAGACAACTTTTTAATTTTTCCAGGAGCGTTCAGGCAACAATACATTCAGCCATAATGCCTTATCATTACAATATAAACTCGACAATGAGTTTGAGCTGGTGTTTGTGGTGGCTTACCAGCGCATTCTGCAGTTATCATATGTGGACAAGTTCCTCAATGATATCCACCTGGAGTTTAGGGATAAGTACAAGAATGAGCTGCAAGGAGGCCGGCATATCATGGACTTTGATTTCAAGATGACCTTCGATAAAGTGTTGCGGGATTGTGAAAAATGGGGTAAGTTTTTTATTTAACCTAGTTTGTCCCCCATACCTTACCTCTTTGTGGTTGTGCTGTGAGAATTATACAAACATTGCTTTTACTATCACTTACGGGATATCTTCCGCGATTAATGTTTATATTGAGCTCCCAATATTTCAATGCTGTCCACCCGCATTCTCCAGTCATCTCGTGATTATGGCGCTTGCAACAGCGTCGAAATATTGGGAGCTCAATATAAACATTAATCGCGGAAGATATCCCATAAGTGATAGTGTAAGTTCAGTTATAAACCGTGAAAGCTTAAAACTGTTTGAAATATTGCTTTTTCAAATTTATGCATCTCATCAGATAATTTATCTACATTTGCAGATAGTGAAAATGAAAACTTAATTTATGCATTAAATACCCTATGAATCAAGCTAATTCTTTCCTGGTGTTATTATTGTTTTAATACTAATTTCTAATATTGAATTTCAGCTAAATCGCAAGCTAAGATTCCAAAACAAATGAGAACATTTGAAGACTCACAGAAGTCCAAAAAGACTGTTGCTTCAATGATTGAACGCAGGGGAGATGAAAAGCCGGGAAAGAAATCTGGTAAGCCTCATTAGAAATAATGATATTCATATTACTACGGGATGTAGAGTTACCTACTAACTCGGTTGTAGATATCAGAAAATCAGTTGCTCTGTGATATTTTCAGCCAGCAAAGTCAGACTCAGACAGCTTGCATCAAAATCTTTCTGTCTAAGACATATTTTGATGTTTGCTGTCCCATGATTCAATGGGAGGGCTAGAAGTTCTTAAATGAGCTGTGATACACATGCTTCTGATATATCTAAGCAAATTGATAATAAATCAAGTAAATCAAAATGACGAACAACTTTGAACCTATAATCTTTTTCCAACTGTAATCCTGTTAAAGTCTAAGGTAATTGGCTTATCTGTATATATCTTTCTATTGAAACAGTAGACCTATTTATAAAGAGATTGTAGGTAATAAGTAATCTCTCTTATGAGTATGTAGCCAAGCATTTTAGCAGAATACTTGCATGGGTTGGTTACGAAGAGCTTCGGTAAATTACGATAACCCACTGGCCTAATTTTATTATGCTCTATCGAAATCTCGAGTCCAAATCTTTTCCATATAACATTATGATGATTTTTTTTTCAGTAAAAATAGTAGAAAATAAGAGCCTGACTAACGGCAAGGTGGAGGAATCTCCCGAACCTGAAGATGATGTGATTGCCTTGAATAGAGCCAAACTGGCTCAGAAACTCGCCTCCAAGGGCAAAAAGGAGTTACCTAAGTGAGTAACTTAGTCACATTAATGCACATTTTTCGTATATCTAAATACATGTCCAAATAAAAGCACTGTTGGTTTTTCAGCACTCTGCTCAGCGCCAAGAATCTACAACAGTGCAATAATATTCGTCTAAGTCTCGTTTTGTGTTAGTAAAATGGAAATAAGCTTGCTAGTTACTATACTAGACAAGTGTAGCCGATATTAATATCAAAACATAAAAAAATATTTTATTTCCATAATTGTAACGTCTACATGTTGTGTGAACTATAAAAAATAATGAATTTCATATCTATACCTGTCAAGTTGGTGAAGTTTCAGCAACTAAAGTTAGAAACTTGAAAGAATTCATTTGAATAAATGAAGTTTTTATTAAGTAGATAGACCAGTAGCATAGTATTAGCACACATGTTTTGGAAAGCCTGATCTCTGCTGTCAAATATGTAATTACAGGCACACAAACACATACTGAAACTAAGGAGCTTGTGGCTAAATAATAACAGCCGTTCGGGTTGATCGTGAGGTTAAGCCACGCTTGCTTGGGTTGGTCCGCGGATGGGTGACCATCCATACATATCGAGTTTTCTCCGTGCCTCGGAAAGCACGTTAAGCCGTTGGTCCCGGCTGTCAATTTTAGATCTTTGACAGGTAGTCAGTGACCCGAAAGTCTGACAACCAGTCTTACCAAGGTGTATCGAATTACCTAGTACTAACTAGGTTGTGGAGGTCAGATAGGCAGTCGCTCCATGTAAAATACTGGTATTCAGCTGCATCCGGTTAGACTGGAAGCCGACCCCAACATAGTTGGGAAAAGGCTAGGCAGATGATGATGAAACACACACTGAAATTGCAAAAGATGCAATCTTTCTTTATTGTGTGGTTAGTACGTTAGACCTGATGTCAGAGTCTTTATGCCGCCCATGAGCCTCTGTATTGGAATTTCTGTCTTGAAGACAAACAGGATAATATAACTTTTTCCTGTTCGTCATCGCAATATTATGTTTTCCTTGAGCAAGCAACAAGTTTGGTTTACTAATCAAATCTTATGTTTTTTTTCGTTTAAAATTACTTCATGGTTTTCATTTTAAAGTAGTTGAAATACTAGTTACTCAACTATTACTTTACACTTATCAGTTGTAGTGCAAGAGTGTTGGTAACATTTTATAAAGTGGAATTCTTATGAAAAAAATGTATAGTCTCATTTCATACCAAGAATCAATTTAATTTGATAAATTAAAGAAGCATTTTAATTTCAATGATATAAAAGTCACATGACGCGCACCCGATTTTGCAACCAGTAAAATTTAATGCATTCTAAGCTGTGAATTATTACTTTTTCAAGGTCAAAATCACAAAGACAGTCCCCCAAGTCTCGCGACACCTAGTTTTTTATCAAGGAGTAAGAAGAGGCGGAACAAACTCCCCCGCAACACATCTGTCTGTTCATAGTGTTGCTGGGCAGTTTGTTCCGCCACTGTACTTTTCTTTTTCTATAATTTCCTGAGTATCTCATAACTCTTTCTGGCTTGAAGTCCTCAAAGAGTCCCAAACGTCGCAATTTGTACCTTATTGACATTATAAAAGTCATACCACGCGCGCTTGTATTTCACAACTACATTATTTGTTATGTAGGTTTCTCTCTCTGGGTAGAAAACCAATAACAGCATATATTACCCATACCGTACGACTTCAATTCCTTGAGGTCATTAGTCTGACTGCGTTTATCTGATTGTTGCTTCGCAGGAAGTCTCCCAAGAGCCCTAAGGTGGAGCGCGTGAAACAGCCGCGCGTGTGGGAGCTGGGCGGTGGGACGCGCGACCTGCCTTCCTTGGACTTCAGCACCGACAAGCCCGAGGATGCCAACAACGAGATCACGCCAGATACACAGGTCAGTTAACTACAAACTGCATTGAAATAGAATCACCAGTTTCGAAGCTACGGTGCAGTAGACAGATCACTAAATTAGAGAGCGTCGAACTTATAACATCCCTCTGTGTATGTCAGCGGTTAAAAACAAAAATATATAGTTTCTATCGCCCAGTAATATTATTGTTGCAATCAGATTAGGTAGGTAGGTAGGATCAGGTATGGTTGCCAGTGAAATCTATTATTCTGCTTAATTAGTCATACATGGCGTATACCATGTAGTCAAGCCTCTGACAGAGCCGGTCTCTCGAATCCTGATACGCTGATCAATTTGAAGTCATCACTAAGGTCGCATTTCACCAACGAAACATTACGCGTTCAGTCATGCTGTCCCTGTCATCGTACATCTAAACGAATTAATTTTGACCTAAAAATAGTTGCATCAAAAGAAAAACAATAAAACCTTCGTTCAAAAATATTAATATCTTCTCATTCCAGCTGATCGGTCAAATGACGGGCGCTATCCGCGACCTGGAGGTGGAGTCTGACGAGAGCAGCAGCGACGAGGAAGTGGAGCACTCTGCTCACCCCAGCCCCAAGAAAACGGGCGGCATGTTCAGCATATTCAAGGGTAAGTGCTGCTGAAGAACTAATTGGCTTTAAGATTTCATCATCTCATCATTCTCCTGCCCTTTTCCCGACTATGTATGTATATTATCTACGCTATGAGATGGAACACGACTGCAATTGCATACCGCTGCCGCATTCGTCGCCACCGTCGATGTTTGCGATTGCAGTCGTCTACGGAAGTATTTGTACCTTTAAGTCTTATTTTGTATTTGCATTTTATATTCCTGTTAACACAAAAGGTTGTTGAAATGAATGCTAAATACGCAGTAGCCCTATCAAAGACAAGTAGTCAGTGGTCAGCAGTCTGTCTCCAGTCTTACCGAGGGGTATCGTATTACCCAGTGCTGACTAGGTTGTGGAGGTCAGATAGGCAATCGCTCTATGTAAATCACTGGTATTCAGCTGCATCCGGTTAGACTGGAAGCCGACCCCAACATAGTTGGGAAAAAGCTTGGCAGATGATTGAGTAGTCCTATCAAAGACAGTGAACATTCAGCAACGTTAGCAGTTGGCCCGACTGACAGCATTTCTACTACTCATTAAAAAAACCTGGTATAACTTCCTAACAAAATTACTTAACGTTAGTTTTTTTAAATAATTTTTTCCGTCTTTTCGTGAACAAATAATAACTTGTACCTTTTCTTTACTAGGCTTGGTAGGCTCTAAGGCCTTAACCGAGGAGTCGATGCGTCCCGTGCTGGACAAGCTACAAGACCATCTGATCGGCAAGAACGTCGCCGCCGACATCGCGAACAAGCTGTGCGATTCTGTCGCTGCTAAGCTGGAAGGAAAGGTGAGATTACTTAGTTATTTACATTTTTACACTGAGTAGATATGGCACCTAAGGCAAAGAGGGATGTAGATTATCGTACACTTATAAGCATGGCCTTATGCAGTGGTTATCGGCATCGCCTCACTTAATTTTTACTAGCTGTTTTTTTCCGAAGCGATCCTGTTACGGTGCTTGTAAGTGTGCGGTACCAGTATGCAGTTTCATAGAAAGAATTCCGAAGTTCCAAACGTTCCGCTCGAGATGAGGCGATGCTTATCTCGTACAGTGCTTATAACTGTGTATTGACCTTTAATCACTTCTGAATACTATATGATTCCTTTTACAACTTATAGCTTGATTAATGGCTAAAAGAGTGTTTTATGTATCTGTTTATTATCTTAGAAATTATACTGTGGTAATCGGTTGTCGTGGTATGGGCATGTGATGTGGAGGAATGAGGAAAATGTCGTGAGGTAAGTTTTCAGTATGAATGTGGATGGGTATAAGAGTACAGGAGGACGAAAGAAATGTGATGGCAAGAAAGGAGGAGTCTGACGAGATGACAAGTAATAGAGAAATATGGAAGAAGAAGACATGCTGCGCCGACCCCAAATGAATTGGGATAAGGGCAGGAGACTGATGATCTTAGAAATTATACCGTGCAAAATTGTCACAATAATCTTATTCTACAGGTTCTGGGAACATTTGACAGCGTGGCCAGGACGGTGAAGGCGACATTGACGGAGTCGCTGGTACAGATCCTGTCGCCCAAGAGACGCGTGGACATCCTGCGTGACTGCATGCACTCCAAGCAGCAGGGCAAGCCTTATGTTGCTGCTTTTTGTGGGGTAAGTTACGTTACTATTATAAACCTATATTTTCCCGCTGCACTTCTCTCCTTCCGCTATTTACGATCTAGTGCGATTGTAGGTCAATCTTTTGAGAAAGAGTCCAACTCATCCCGCCATCTCCTTCTGGGCCTGCCGCGTTGTCGTTTTCTGCTGTTTGGCATCCATTGATTTGGTTATTTTTGCCCATTGCACCTCTGACATGCGGCAGATGTGACCAGCCCAGTTCCTTTTCAACCTAGCAGCTGTAAGGCCAGCATCAGTTACTTGGGTTTTGGAGCGAAGTATGGAGTTTCTGATGCGGTCCGTAAGTTTGACACGTGTGACATTACTATGTCGTACTTTAATCATACAGCAATAATAACAGCCGCACTGCTGAATCATCTTGGTTAAACAACGAGGGCGATCCGCGGAAAAGTGCCTAACCCCTACATATCGAGACTCCTCCGTACCTCTGAGAGCACTTTAAGCCGTTGGTCCCGGCTGTCAATTTTAGATCTTTGACAGTCGTTACTGGGAGTCAGTGGCCGGAAAGTTTGACAACCAGTCTTACCAAGGGGTATCGTGTAACCAGTAACTGGGTTGTTAATGTCCTATATGACCTTCACATTTTTTCTCCATGTAAAATACTGGATTTAAGATGCATCGCAATATAGAATACGTACAATATTTTCACCGTCAGAAGTAAAGTCAAGATAACGTTTCTGTTTCATTGCAAGACAAAATAACCCATTTGACTCAAAACCAACTCATATTTCCGTAGGTAAACGGCGTGGGCAAGTCCACGAACCTAGCCAAGATCTGCTTCTGGCTGATCGAGAACGACATGTCGGTGCTGATCGCGGCGTGCGACACGTTCCGCGCGGGCGCCGTGGAGCAGCTGCGCACGCACGCGCGCCACCTCAACGCGCTGCACCCGCCGCACGCGCACGCCGGCAGGAACATGGTGCATCTCTATGAGAAGGGATACGGTAACTGTTTTTGGGATTTCCCATAAGGAATTGGTCTGTAGCAGCCAGTACTTGTGCCGGGTGATGGCAATAGGCTTGAGATCCTTTTACATGAGATGGGACTCATACATAACTGGCGAAATGTCGATTTAATGTAAAGTACATCTCTGCCTAACCCTTCGGGGATTACAGGTGATGTCATGTTTTAGTAGCAAATATAAGTAATACACAACAGTTGTTATAAATATTAGAGCTCAGCCATATTTCAACGAAAGTGCAAAATTTACAGATCTCCCAGGAAAAGTATGCACTTTGGCTATCATCGCATATCTTCGGGATACTTAGAGGTGCCCGTGCGAGTAGTGAAGTCCGTGCTAATTCAGAAACACGAAGATTGCCAAAGCGTGTACCTGTTTCTGGTTTAATTGTACCGTTGGATAAAACTAAATGATTTGTAAGCCTATGAATCTCAACGTTAATTATTAAATCGATGATCACTGCCCTCAATGTATCGCTTTTTACTTCGATAAGGCAAAATTTAATTAATATGACCTGACATTCTCAGCAACTTTAGTAGTGAAATTCCTAATTCCCACTCTATCCACAGGCAAAGACGCAGCCGGCATAGCAATGGAAGCGATCCGTTACGCCAACGACTCCAAAATCGACGTCGTATTAATCGACACGGCCGGCCGCATGCAGGACAACGAGCCGCTCATGAGGGCGCTCGCTAAACTCATCACGGTCAACGAACCCGACATGGTCCTCTTCGTCGGCGAAGCTTTAGTGGGTAACGAGGCTGTCGACCAACTCGTGAAGTTCAACCAAGCGTTGGCCGATCACAGTTCTTCTACAAATCCCCATGTTATCGATGGCATAGTGCTGACTAAATTCGATACTATCGATGATAAAGTTGGGGCTGCGATATCGATGACTTATATTACTGGGCAGCCGATTGTGTTCGTAGGTACTGGGCAGACGTATACTGATTTGAAGGCGTTGAACACTAATGCTGTGGTGCATGCGCTTATGAAGTGAGGGGTGATTAGGTCAATGTGTGCTGTTGGTAGGTGTCTGATTTGTCTATGTTGTTTATGAGTTCAATAGCATGTTTTAGTATTGAACTGGGATGTTATAATTATGTGATAAGGTTGACAGAATAGTCGTAGATTAATGTGAGCAAGGGTTGGACCCTTTGTTTGTATTTATGGGATATTTCGTATACTTGTAATAATTATGTTATGTCATCATATGTTATGAATTAAATTTAATGGTATTCTGTTTTTACTCAGCAATTTTATATAGTTTGACATTGTAATTAACTAAGCTAGAATTTTCAATGAAATGTGATTGATGAATTTCCGAAGATAAAATGTTGGTCTCGAAATACATATTATGTTATTTACTCATTTTAATGTTAAACTCACCAACAGCACACGCAAGTAACAAGTGAATTATGTAGTACATTTAAATAATTGATATATTGATGAAACTTGCGTTCAACCGATGTGGTGTAATGTTCACAAATAAATGTTTATTTTCTTATTATTTTGTTTTATTCGGGTTAAGTTACAGGGTTCTTGCATACTGGCGGTTTACGTTTATTTGTTAATTAATTATCATATTTTGGTTTTTATTAATATTGTAAGTATGTGTTTGCGTATAATTTTTATATGTAGATATAATTTTATGTTGAAATGTTATATGCAAGTAAATGTTTTGAATCATGACTGTTAGAAGTTATTATGTATACAGTAATCAATTTTAATAAAGGTATTATAATTTAATCATGTATGATTAATTTATACAAAAAAAAAATATGACCCGTATGCATCTAAATATATTTTATTTTGGTATTCTTATAAGGTATATCGTAAATTAAATAGTTTTGTGTACTACGTCATATTATTAATGATTCGAATAAAATTAATTGTTTTCGAAACGTTCTGAGAAAAGCAAACCAAATTGTTGATACATTTTATATTGGTGATAATGTGGGACTTATAGCGAAAAAAAAAAGAAAGTGGTCCAGACTAAATAATCGAGAAACTTCATTCATTTTCAAGAATGGTTTTGCAAGCTATCTTTACTAAAACTTGGTCACACAGTCAATATTGAAAGGCAAGATTTTCATTTAGGACAGTTGCACTCGGTGCGACTAGGGCATCAATACCGGGTTTCGCATGCCCTAGGTGTGACCCAGTACTAACTAACCCCTTTAATACTTTCGACATTTCTAGAATATTTTATTACTAAGAATATATCAATAGATCATAACTGTTCTCTATACTTATTCTTTATTTAACAGTACTCAATGTTTATATCTCGAAATTATCGCAGTATTCCAGTTTTCAAAGCCGTAATTTTGATCTATCACTAAAATATCTATATACGAGTAAGTCTTTATAGTTCATTACCTTAATCTTGTCAGTAGATACTTATTATATAGTAAAGATGGTACTCAATCTTTTCTTAATCTTTACTAATGCACAAAAGAATTTCATGGAAATTAGTTTATTCGAAAGATCACAAAACATTAATTATTTTTTAAGAAATTAAAAAAATATCTCCAAAAAATTGAATTTAAAACAGTATTGCAAAACATTTTCCCATATTAACCATTGCTTGAGTCTGGGGAACAAAGAAAAAGATTGAGTATCCCTGTCATGAAATAACTAAATGAGTAAAAATAATAGCATTAATTTCGAGTGCCTTGTACTGCTTACATGAGAACGATGATTCAGTTGTAACATGTTATATTTTAATGTTGTAACCAAAATTTACGCTTTTCATTACTAAAACACTGCCCATTGGCCATTACCTTTTTGGGTGATAAGAAACGATTTATAAATACTTTTATCGCTGGTTTTCAAAAAGCAACAATAAAGTCATAAAATGATGATAATGTACATATTTATAAACTTAGTAAAGAAAAACGGCAACATTCGCTTCGCCATCCAATATGCGAAATTTTATTGTAAAGCGAAATCTATTTCCCGTTTTTACCGACACCTAAATGTCTCAATATTATTGCCCTGTATAAATTTCAACTGTAGGCACTAAGCCGAAGCGATGAAAATTCAACAGAGAACCTACTTTTATTCCGGCATTCATTTAAGAGGTAAACACAGTATTTCATCTGTGAAACCGGCAGAAATTTGTATACGGCCTCTTAAATGACACCTGCCCCCGTATTCACAACACTTAGATTCGATTTCGGAAAGTCGTATCTTTTTTTGGCATTACGAAAACGAGCGAGATAGACATACCTACGACTTTCCAAAATCGAATCGAATCGAAACGTTGTGAATACGAGGGCTGGTGGTCTACCATGACGTCTTAAAGCAGAAATGTTTTAACGTTATTCCAGTGTGGGAAAGAGACAGCTATACAGGATGTCTAGCGCCATCTCTTTCCCACACTGGAATAATACTAAAACATTCCTGCATTAAGACGCCATGGTAGACCACCTGATGCTAGTGCAAACGGGCATAAGAAGACGAGAGTAATTCTTAAACCTGAAATGAAACCATTCAACGACATACGGAATCCTATTTTAAAATGAACCTTAGTAAAATATACACCCTTAATTTTGGCAATAATCATTTGATATACTATACAATTTATTTAGATCGTTTACTGCATGATTAGCTATTGCAAGTATGTTTAAGTCAATTAAGGCTAAAGAGGATTTTTATACAAAAGTTACTGCAGTTACCTTTTTTTAAGTGTTTGTACAGCCAAACACACATTGGTGGTATAATTTGACCTTTTTATGTCGGAGCAGTAAAGGTGTTTTTCGTAGTGCAACTGTTACACTGAAGTGCAGTTGACTGTAAATATTGATACCAATATTTGTTAAAAGAATGCGGTGCCTCGATTCCCCACCTAATGATAAACCAAATAAATGTCAAAATACCGTGTAATACAGGTGCCGCATGCAATTAGAAGAATCCTCTTGATTTGCCGAATTGAACTAAGTTGAAAGAACCACGAAGGCGTTACGGGCCTGTAAACAATTTTATTATAAATACAGAAAATTTAAATAAAATTATTATACTTTATTACCGTATGATTTTTATTTATCTCTATTTATGTGAACCCTTGTTTCTAATTCAGTAGTTAGTAAGTGCAATACGAATTTAACATCTTTCAAATACATTTGTGTAGCCTATTTAACATAAGATCATTTGCGTAATTTTAAACAATGCGACTTTGGCTACTCTCAATGTACCGGTACTTACATCGACGCTAAACATGTTAAGTGCCATCAATTCAGTACCTACGTGATTCTAGACCCCAACAACGTAGAAATTATCTGTTGGTTTTTAAGAAGAAAAAAACAGCGGCCTGCATTTTCACCGCGTAGGTGGAGCGTGCATTTCTATGAAACGGCAGTTTTTTTTAAACTGTATTTTTATACATATTTCCGACGTTTTCTACGCTATATTTTATACATAGGTATCTAAAAAATGCTCGAATCATGATCTACTGTAGGTACTCATGGCTGTGCTCTTGGTAACAGGTTGCGCGACCATAACACCCAGTATCCATGGTTTATGACTGACATTGTATTAGTTAGTATCCTCTATTACGGCCCGGCCACGAGCTACTCGCTCAAGCGGCACGCGTTGGCAAGTGCCAGCGCTGGACAGCTGTCTAGCGCCATCTCTTACCCCCTCTCGGAATAGTACTAAATCATTCCTGCACTAACAGGTCATGGTAACCCACCAGCACAGGCTGAAAAGACAAAGGAAAGAAGTTGCTTACAGCATGTTGGGAGTTCAGGACTCACCGCGCGCCTTGGGCTCGACGATACTAAGGCCTTTTTCAGAGCGAAACCGAAGATAGATAACATAGGAAGCAAGAGCGAGCTCGGGACTTGGGGCACCCCGACTCCCTGCACCTGACCTTAAACCCTGCAGACAGGAATAGGAGCCCCGCGCAGCGGGTCTACGTCGACTATGCCCTATCATAAAAAAGTATCCTTTATTATATTTAATGCTCATTTCTCTTAGTTTTGGGGCCCAACAAGTAACTATCAGAATCAGACGTAATTTCTACATCCCAAACATTCACATGGTGTGTGATCCGTTGGGAAAAAACACAAAAAGTTGTCCTATCGAGAACAGTGTGACTGGTTGGGATTTTTATTCAACATTTTTCCCAACGAGTCACACTGACATGTTACAGGGTGACTCGTTGGGAACAATCGCTATGAAAGATTGTTACGACTGGTCTTCAGCGCACGCTTCGCCGGCTTCGCTCTGAAATAGGCCTACGGAAAAAGAGGTGCACACGCTTATCGCGTGGCATCACCTAAGGTCGTGGGCGGGGAAAAAGTACACTGCTGGCTTACAAACTGACCACCATACCGTCCCTCAGTTACCGCATAGAATTAGCTCAATTACTAGCACATAATAATTTCTAGTGACCTTCTAATTAACCAACATCCTAATTAAAACAAATAATTACATTGCGGCGACATTTTCGGTACAATTCAGTTGCATGTTCAACAGTGCAAACGTACAAAATGAGGTTCGAGTATGTGAAGAATCTTGTGGTTAATTTTAAGTTGGATTTTTGTTGCTGGTACTTTCCTGTTAAAATTGGCTTGTTGATAACAGGATATTTGAATGCAATTTCAGCGGTAAGTGTTTTTTTACTGTCAAACTTACAATCTTATAATTATGTAGTTTGGAGCGCGGCCGCGCCGCGCGTGAATAGGTCACGCCGAGGCCGAACTATAAGATGCGCAGCTGTCTTGGGTTCGATTCCCAGTCTGAAATAGCATATTCTATTTCTAGAAAGTCTATTAAATGGATTTTTTTAATTATCATATTATTGAGTAAAATAAGCATCATTTGACTTATTTCAATTCGATTCTTAGTCAGAAATTCTATCTAATTGTTAAGTTAATTCAGAATCTGAAGTTCTTTAATGATTAAGTACATAATATATTTTATCTTTAGAGATGTGCACGTGGGTCCAATTTCTGTTGCTATTTACTGTTTCAAAATCACAACACATAATATGCTTTGTTTTAGGCAATCTCTATTATAGGTATAGCTGACGATAGTTTCACACCACTTATACTACAACTTCAAACAGCCATAATGGGGGAAGATGGCACGAAACCTGTGCCAATGATTGCTTACACCGCCGAACTGGCCTTCAGCATCGTTCTGCTATGCGGTGTATATCGAGTAAGTGACTTTGCCATAATTAACAGTGCCTTTTTCACATTGGCAATCATTTAGTTATCATATAACATCACGACACGTCTGTAATCTCTGAAGGGTTAAGCAGAGGTGTACCCATACCAATGCGTGGGTACACCCACATTGCACCAGTTATGTTTAAGTCCCACCATGTAATAGGAGGCGAGCCAATTGCCATCAACCGGGCACAAATCCAGGCTCCGTGGCTGCAACTGAGATATTCCTGATGGAAAAACCCAATAACACTACCCGACCTGGTAATCAAAACCTCATGCTCAGGGGTCGTGCACTCGTGCGTGCGACCACTAGACCGTTTAGTTATCATCTAGCGTTATTAATATCATTTAATTAACATAACATCCCGGCTGTACTCGGTACTCTCCAATAGGGAAGAGGTGGAAGACAGAGGTGTTTGGTTCTAAAACCACATTTTACCAGTTATGTATAAGCCCTATGCTATTGAGGACGAGCATATTGCCACAACAACTCACAAATCCAAACCCTGGACTGCTAGCACTCGAAAAATTACCTAGTAACCCCGCTGTGCTTAGCAGTTGTACTTTCAACCACTAGCTGATCCAGACAGACTCCTAATCATTAATGTAGATATTGCGTTGTACAGGGTGACATCCCGCTACTACGAGTGTACATGAAGTACTGCATCGCAGCTATCATCATGTCGGTAATGTTCTACTCGATGGTGGTGGCTGTTATTGGCGTTATCGTCAGCATCGCTATGCTGTTCAGCATAAGTAAGTAATGTCAAAATAAGCTTTATTTTTATGTCAATTGGTGTTATGGCCCACTTATTCTCGAAGAGAGAGGAGGCCTGTGTGTGTATTGGGGAACTAATTGTCTGATTAGTTTTTGTTTGAATACAAACGTCTAGGATGAAAAGTAGCCAGTGTTCTTCTCACAGGTTCTAGGCTACCTATTATAATAATTATGTTAAATGTACGTACGTACGTTTAACGGCACGGGTGGCGCAGTGGCAGTGGTTCGATTCCCGCACGGAACAACTATTTGTATGGCATACAGTCGTACAGATAGTTGTTCCGAGTCTGGCTGTTTGTGCATGTGAGTTAATGCACCAATGATATAGGAGAAATACGTAGAGTGGGGACACGTTTTAGTATTGTTATGGATACGATGCGCAGGAATGAGGAAAATGTGAGGAAAGTTTTGACTACGTGTGTGGATGGCTATGCTATAAGAGTAGAGAAAGACGCAAGAAAAGATATGGATGGACACACAGTCGTGTGAAGGATAATATGTCTAGAAAGGAGGTGACTGCTGAGATGACGGGTAATAGAGAAGTGTTGAAGAAGACATGCTGCGCCGACATCAAATAAATTGGTTTAGGACAAGAGTTTGATGATGAGAAATATTAGTATGGATTATGCTTAAAAAGCACCCGCTTATATAGCCTGCTTTTTTAAATCCACTTGATGCTAAGTTAGTGGTCACCGCCACACATGGGACCTCTGCGACGTGGCCGTCCCAGAGGCAAAGCTAACAGGGAATGAGCCTCTTGACATTGTCTGCGCATGAATCCAGGGATGTTGCTTCTTAGAAATTGGGAAAACCGAATCGCTTTTTTCTAGAACTGGGTACTGAAGTTTTCTTGAGGACTATAGTGATAGTGCAGGATCTCGGTTCTCCCTTCCACTCTGATTGAAGGAGAGGGAGAGAAAGACCAAAGACAAGATGCATGGAATGTGTGAGAGATGAAAGAAAAAGGGAGTGAATGATAAAATGAAGGGATGCGCCGAAGCCAAGATACAAGGGACAAGGGCAGGAAGGTCTTTATTATGTTGTTACATTAATTTTATTTCACGTTACAGTTTTCCAAATATACGTACTCATACTAGTAAGAAGCATCTTAGTACAAATTAGACTTGAACAGAAAAAGATGGAGCTACCGACCTTAGTCATGAGTACTCTCATTGAAGAAGAGAAAGAAAAGGTGGACAAAGAGAAAGCGGAAAATGAAGTTGTGGAAGCCGATGTGGAAGCCCCGGTGGAGACCCAAGTCGAAGTTGAGGTCAATCATGAAAATAAACCCGAAGCTAAACTCGAAACTGTGGATGAACATCCGAAAGATGAGACGTTGCCGACCCCTGTGTTTCAAACTGTTCGTAAAGTAAGGGAATAATGGAGTTTTGTGAATTAATTAAATATTTATTTCGATTTGTTCGTATCGTTTTATTTTACATGTTAATCATTCATTTATTTTTTAAAGGCATGTTGACAAGCATTTAGTATTTCTACTATGTCACAGTATAGTGTACGGTCAGGAAAAGAATAGGATTTAAATGAATGAAAAGAAATGCTTTTTTTTTTAAAGTACATATATTTACGGCTTGTTCCTTAATAAAATAAATAAATAAATATCGCTAGACATTACACACAGCGCCATCTAGTGCCACACTAAGCAACGAGGCTTGTGTCGTGGACACTAGAAAGTTGATATACTACATAGATACTTTTTGTTTGTAAATACATACTTATTATACATATAAACATCCATGACTCGGTAACAAATGTCCATGCTTAATCACACAAACACTTGCTCCTACCGGGATTCGAACCCGGAACCCTATGAACGTAAGGCAGCCTCACTACCACTGCGCCATTCGGGTCGTCAAAAGAAAATGAAAAAAAAAAGTCAAAATCAATGATAAAAATAAAATAAAAATAAATATAAAATATAATAAAAAAAAGAAAAGAAACATGATGATTCATGTTCTTTTTATATAATGTTAATGAAAGTCAAAATCGATTCCACGTATTTATTTTTCAAAATCAATTACAAATCAATAACGTCTTAGTCTTTATCACATAGTGCAGATTCAAAATCCGCAGTCAGATCAATAACTACTACTTATATTATTTTATATAGGACACTATAACCCGTACGAATTAACTGTGCACCTCGCTGGAATGCGACCCCTCTCCCTGTTTATATTTATTACCATTATCATTATGATAAGAACTATACCTATGCATCTTGAAAAAAAAAACAATAAAATATATTTACGAAATTACCCAACATTTTTTTGCTAACAGTACCGACAGAGTGACGTCACAGCGCCAGGTGCACAGTTAATTCGGACGGGTTGTAGAAATATATTCATGTAGTTATAAACAACGATGTATAGACATATACATTCTTGTAGCCAAGAATGCCAACAAAATCAAAAAAAAATTAAGAAATTAAATCACAAAAAAATCTCTTTCAATTTGTAAGTAATTTCCAACAAAATCAAAACGCACTAACATCTTCGCACGTGTGACTGATGACGGCCTACTTCGTCACAAAAAAAAACCCTGTCCAGCGGTGGGAACATTATAGACTGATTAAAATCGACTTTTTTTTAGTTAACATTCTTGTGCAAAAGGTTGAGAATAAATGTTTAAATAAAAATATCTTACACACATTGAGCCTTGAGATAAAGTCTAACAAATAAATAGTGTTTTAAGTTAAATAATAGCACTGCTTATAGAAATCGTGGCTAGACGGTAACTTTGCCTTTTAGAAACTTCAGAGAAAACTAAATGCTATGATTTGTGGCACTGGCGAGCAGGACGGTGAGTGTGCAATACCGCGCTCACTGACGGTCGACCACTTTTCAACCATATATTCAGCATGAGGGTGAAATCTGGTCGACCGATAGTACAGTACGTTCACAGTTTAGTTAAAGTCTGTCAGCAACAATCCAACAGTCTTAAAACAAAGAGAATAATGGTCATCGTCATTTTGAGTGTTGCCAATCAGAAGTAAACTCCTGTGAAAGACAGTAGTACTGGATTTCTGTTTTTTTTTTTCCAACCAATCGTCGCTGCTATCGAGAAGAAAGACCCAAGAAGTACATAAGTGAACTTAGTCAGCTTTTGAACTGTTGAACAGTAGGTTTTGCGAGGCTTTTTCAAGCCAAATTCTACAGTGCATGAAGTGAGATGTGAATGTAGTGAGATATGCTTCCTTCAAGGGTACAATGTTAAATGTATGAATAGACTGGCATTTGGCGCTTATTTGTCCCTTCCTAACATAGTAACACATAGATATGTTGACTAAGAAGTTCCTGTAGCTGTATCTATATCTAAAATATAAGAATACCTTACCAAGATAGATTCAAAAGTTACCTTAAAACCTATGCTTTGGTGAATGGTTTAACTGGACTACAAAATACTTTCTAGTACCTACATTTTATTATCACATGTAGAATGTTAGAAAATGGCTGGAAAATATACCTAACATTTAGAAAATATTATATAGATAAATGCTACTCAGTACATTTATAACTCTCTTCAGGGTTGCGCCACTTTTATCAGCACGGAATCGCCTTTTTCTATGCTCCTACCCTTTTCTGTCGCTCAGAACCGTCATTACGTATACGCGCACTGTCGATACTCCCGCTCTGTTTCTGGCTATAGCAAATACCAACTTAGCAATTCGGCTAAAACCGATATCCCGTCGATATTTATTTAGTGTGGCCGCTCTGTCATCATTTACAATCTTAGTGACGGATATCATCTGCATTTGTTAGCGAGTTTGTGCACCGTTCAGACTGCCTTGTCACTTTTAAGACAATTTATCGTGTTGTAGTATAGGAATGTGAACAATTCTATTCAAATATGTCGCAGAATAGTTGAAAAATCGTTGTTTGTTTTTTGTGAATATTTTCAGATTTTTGGAGAGTAAAAGAGATACAATCAGCTTGTGGCTGATATTAGAATGTTTGCAAATATGCAGCTTCAAATATCATTGCATAAACGATTTAGCAATTATTCTCTGACATATACAAATCAAGACACTTTGGGCAAGCTAACCACCAGTCATCACAACACAGTAGGGACTAGGCCTTACACATTCTTATCCAAATTATTAAATAATAACTGTACTAAAGCAAAGGAACTTAAATATAATATCAGTTGGTTTAACCCAATTATACTTAACACTAGTCTTATACGCCAGACCCTGTATCAAAAGGTGTACTAAAACAGTATGGATAGTATAAAAATATATTATCTGACATGTCTCTAAGATTTCTTTTAAAAGTTCTTAATTAAAACAACTTTAATGAAGTCCAGAAACGGTTCAATCTGGATTAGACTGTCCTACCTTTAGAGAACTATTGAATAATTATGTAACGATTAATTGTAAACAGACGGACTGCAAGTTTTAACGTAATTGGGTATTTGACACCAACAGTTGCAAGACAACTTCTCTAAAAAGCAACTTTATTTTAAAAAGCTTTTAAAAGTATGTCTGTTTATTATTGGTGTCATCTACCCTGTTCCGAGCGTTAGGTTGCAATCACAATTTCACGTACAGATCAGCATTTTCTTGCATCTTTTTCGCTTTCTGACACCGAATTGCTAGTCACTAAAGTGAGAGGTCCAATCGCACGTTAAAGTGCTTCCGATGCGGATGTCTGCAGATGCTTGCCGGACTTCGTGCTCCACTAAATGGCACCTTACATGGCAGAAATAGATTCGATACTTGAAAACGCTGATCTGTGTGTGCAAATATGTTTTCACCCTTACTGTGAGAACTCTAGGGTTGATTAAAGCTGGGCTTTAGTACTTACAAAAACCAATACAGGATTTACTTTGTTCTCTGTTAGAACAGCCATCGCCTCTGCAGTTCTTTAGTCTTACAGTGGAAAAATTGGGCCGATATCAAAGATTTAACCGTTAGATTCGCTCGACCGCTTTCAAAGATAGTCAGATTTCTGTTTGGTTAACAATAACATTTAAAGAGTATTGTCTCGCTCATTCAGAATGATTGAAAATCACACCATTTTATGGCATTCGGGATGTGTGAGCTGACTCTCCTCAGTGTAGTCACTTTAAGTATGCTGAGAGCAAATCAAATGATTCAAATCTTTGGATAGAAATAGTTTTCTTAGCTTTATTGGTCCAGCATCAATCATCGCCTATTTTGCCTATAAATAACCTAGGCAAAATACAAACCCTCTGTTTACACTGTAATAATAATGTCAGATTTCTTAATAATAGTACAAAAAAAAAAAATGTTTAGCATTTAATATTCCTACTTCTTGAGGTTCATCTTCCCGAAGCTACCAGATAAGCCGCGGCCTGAAAGTGGAAATAAAAAACACATGTGGGTATATGACATGATACAGCGTGTATCACAAAGACGTGGTCATATTTAAGAGTGTGGCACAGATCATAAAACTGAAACACTTTTAAATTTAAATGGGACCAATATCGTTACAGTGAAAAAGATTTACCTGTTCCATCATATGGGTCGAATAGGTATTGAAGTTTGTTATGTGATTGCTGACAATTTTTCCGCAATAATTACGATGTTGGTCCCGTGGAGAAAGTTATTCAGTTTGATGGTCTGTACAGATACCGGCACGGTTCTTGAGCGCTCGGCGGAAGAGTGGGGATCGCTTTGCGCATCGTACACTTATGACAAATAAAACGCACACCCGTTTATTATTTATTTTTTCTAAGTAACCTACGTAATTTCTAAACAGTGTTTTTCCTTGGCATCTTATACCTAAAAATAATTTAAATAAACATGTATTGTATACAAATGTAAAGTACAAATAAAATAATTGAATGAAAAATAGTTTTGCTATAATTACAAACTGACATTTTTTTTTCCCCGCTTTGCTTTCGATAAATATCACCTTTTATTATAATTCTAATTAATAAAAAAAATCACATAAAATATTTGAGTTCTAACTTACCAGATAATTTAAAATGATGCAGTTTAAAAATTGGTGTCAATTAAATTGGCCGGAATTGTACTCGTCGTCGTGAGGTACGTGCAACAAGAGTAATGAACAAATCACGAGTGACGGTTATGACGCGATGCGCTACGGGCCAATCACTGCACTTTCCCCGCCCCCGCGCCTCACTTCATACCACCAAAGGGACCCAATAACTCACTTTTGCGCAGGTGAAGCTCAGCGCTCAAGAATCGTGCCGATGATTGTACCACACTCTTAAATAATTATGACAACTTAATGATACATGCTGCACAAAATATGGAGGATACAAGTGGTCAACAGTAGGAATTTATAAACGTTGAAATATTTCATGACAGGTAATATAGTTAAAATCTGGATATAAAGTTGAAATCTGGAGAAGATTCTAGTTGGCGTGTTTTCAAGTTATTCTATAGTTTGCTATGTAACTAAGCTTAGAGGTATTCTTTGAATGATATACATACCTCGGCCGGCTCCGATGGACAGCGCAGGGAAGTCGTTTTCCGTCAAGGCGGGAGGGACACGGATATTCTTCGCATCTGTTAAGAGAAATATTAACTTAATAATGCTTTTGTATGGACATAAGTCATATTTAGGGTTGACGGCTACACACACACACACACACACACATACACATACACACACACACGTTTCATACACTACTTTTACATAATTTTTACAAAAAAAATGGCGGACGTGTAGGCAGGTCAAGATATTCAAGCTCCATTTTAAATAAAAAAGTTTTAAGTCATCATAATGTGTTGAATAGTAATTTTTACGTGTTTTTTCCGTGTTACGTACGTTTTATACGTAGGAATTTGGGAATACATACTACATTTAATGCAAACTAATTTCAATAAATTTTTTACACACATTATTTATGAAAACCCGTAAACGCCGCGCAAAAAAACATATTTTAAAGAAGCCGTTTCTATACGTTTGAACACTTTGTAAGGAAAAAACGTTCTTTAAGTAAATATGCATCCGAATACCCTATTCCTAATGACTAGACCACTATTCGATAGAGTGCCTATAGTATATGGAATAGTGTAACCTTGGTTATGGTTGGTTTGACATGGCCTAACGAAAAAGAAATACATATTACGTATGAGAATGAGTGTAAAAAGTCCCTTATCGACGCTGAAAGGCACCTGTTCCCCTGTCATTGCGATAATTTTTTTTAGTTCTGTCCCATACAGTAACAGAATTATTGGAGGTCAAACTTCCAACTTTTTCACAACTTTTTTATTTTTTTTTAATACATGTTTTTATGTTATAACTTTAAATACCTTCATGACCCCTGTACTGTTTAATGCATCCATGAGCACAATGTTTTGAGTGCTACCGTAGATCGTGATTTTTCACCCCAAAAAAAGTTCATTTTTGCGTAGAGAAGTTTGATGTACAGAATTGCTCAGTTGACAGCTTTGTGAAGGGTCCGTTTCCACCTTGTATATTTATTTTAAGGAGAAATAAATAAACTTATTATTATTACTTACAGTCTTGATGAGGCGGCCGCAGTGGCGGTGGAACCGGCCGTTTCACTTTTCGCACAGTTGCTGTAAGAATAATTCAGTCAATAAATAAAATAGCTTCTATAACTTTTTGAACATTGCCATAAGGTTTAAATTGCAATAATTAACGCGTGCTAGAGAATTGCAATGCCGACACTATAGTTGAACATGGATCTTTAACAAGCTGTGGGCCAAAATTTGTGGAATATGTAGAAAATGGCGCAACCAGCGGGATAAAACAGCGACTAGTGATCCATTAGCCCTGGATCGCAAAAACTGGAAGTCATGAGAAGATGCTTTAGCCCAGAAGTGGAATAACGCGGGCTAACAGTATCAGATATTAAATGTTATGCATGTCCATATTTTTGGGAGCGGAAGAGCGATGCTGCATCCAAGCCTAGATCTTTTTTGCGGAATTGGCACTAAATATTTTTGGTATCATTTAATGTCACGGATTTCCGCAAAGTAACGCCTGATTGAATAACTTACGTCGTTCAGATAAACAACTGGAGACAGTCGAGTTCATATCTTGGTCGAAGTAGGATTCGCTGCGAGATGTATTACATGATGACGACGGTCCCTGCAACCAAAAATGTATAGATTAAAAGGAAGAAGGCGGGACTACACTAATTAGAAGAAATAATACAATAAAACTAATTACTACAATATAAATGAGACTGCATGTGGCTGAGATGAGAATTATTGGGGGATGTGTGGTGTTACGCGGACGGATAAAATAAGACACGAGTACTGAACAGGAAGTTTGATAGTGACGCCGGTGACTGCAAAGTTGTGTAGTAATCGGGTGACTTGGCTACTGATGCGGTGGAATGTGGATGGGTATAGCAGCAGAGGAAGACCAAGGAAACGATGGATGGACTGTGTGAAGGATGATATGGCAAGAAATGAGGTGTCTGATGAGATGACGAGCAATAGCGAAGTATGGAATAAGACATGCTGCGCCGACCCCAAATAAATTGGGGTAAGGGCAGGATAGTGATGAAATGAAATGATACTGTCTCATTAGTCTCTAGAGTAACAGGCAGTATCGTAGGCGCCTGCAGCTTTACTGCTGGTTACATTTCCCAGGTTGGGCAGAGTTATTTATTAGTTTTTCCATTAGGAATTTCTTAGCAACAGCCCGGAGTCCCGATTTCTGCCAGGTCCATGGCAATAGGCCGGCCGCCGGCCCCTTACTACATGGGACTTGAATATATCTGATGATATGTGGATGTACTACCGAGTTATGTGACGGTCTGCTACTTTTCACTCATATTCCCTAAGTATTAAGGTTGAAAAGTGGTCGACCGTCAGTGAACTCGGTACCTTTGCCGAACCATCATCTGCCTAGCCTTTTCCCAATTATGTTGGGATCGGCTTCCAGTCTAACCGGATGCAGCTAAATACCAGTATTTTCCATGGAGCGACTGCCTATCTGACCTCCACAACCAAGTTAGTACTGGGTAATATACCCCTTGGTAAGACTAGTTGTCATACTTTCGGGCCACTGACTACCTGTAAAGACTGTCATTGATCTAAAATTGACAGCCGGGACCAACGGCTTAACGTGCTTTCCGAGGCACGGAGGAAACTCGGTATGTATGGGTGGTCACCCATCCACGGACCAACCTAGGCAAGCGCGGCTTAACCTGACGATCGACCCGAGCGGCTGTTATTATTTAGCCACGAGCTCCTCCGAACCATGAAGGATAAAATCAGAAACGGCCTTTTGAGGTGTCCTACAGACTTTGAATGGATCGATCTGCCAGCTAGCATGCACGAGTCAGTGTGAAATGTTTATGATAGTTACCGCAGCGCCAGCAACCGATGGTCCTGCCCAGCCCCTCCTCGAGTCTTTGAGCTCTATGATCCCCTGGGAAAAGAAACATACAGTACAATTAGTTAAGTGCGCATCAATCATTGCGATTGAAACCTTACGCACACATTCATAAAAAACATATTACATGTAATGCAAATAAGAAAATGTACGATATTGCTATTCAACTGTGGCAAATATTATAGCCTAGTGTTATTATTTGTGGCACAGTCAATTTATAGAGTTACGTTACCTCTGACTTAGAATCACTGTCAAAATCGAGATGATTTTATTACTGTTGCAATAAGGTTGCAATTGCGTTTCTGCCACCGCCAAAATTGTCAAAACTACAGTGAACTCTAACATTGTCATCATAAGGTTGCTTTGGGGTTCCTGTTCTCAGAGGTAAAAGGACTGCATAAAATGACGAAACGGTTATTTAGGTACTACATTCAAGGATTTCCAATAAAATCATGAAGTCTGCTAACCTCGACATCATATTCGACGGGCACGTGCTGACCAGGCACGACGGGGATGCCCACCACGGGGCAGCAGCTGTCTAGGATGGTAAATGCCCATCGTTTTGTTCTGGACGTGGTGCACTCCACAGATTTATCGGTCCCCTCGTGGTGCTGTTGAATAAATTATAGGATAATTTTAGTTTGCTCTGATTTTTGTGAGCACTCATGACTGGCAACAAAATTATCTTTATTCATATTTTTGTGGGGTATATTAAATGGGTCCACGGCGATACAAAAGAATATACTAAGTAACCAAGAAGACTGTCTATCGATATCGAGATTACTTGTAGGTAACATGCCTTATACGGACTCAAACGAAGTGAAGTTAGTCTTCTTCTTCTCGAATCGATGACTCAAATTTTGTCCATGCAGTACATAGCGACCTGAACAGATGTATCGTTTGCCTCACTCAAGTCCTGGAGGGTAAATTAGTTGTGCACGACGGGCAGGAGAGAAGGTGTGGCAATAACTCAAGTTAGTCTTACAGAGTGGCTAATAACGTTTTGTTAGTATTCTACGGAATTGTACAAAGTTTGGTATTGTATAGAAAAGTCCAATCTGTTAAATGCGGATTTACGCCATGAAAAAAATTAAACCGGACACGTGCTTGTCGGACGGTACAGTGTGAATTCCATAGTCGGAAAATCAGGGATGATTTATTTAGTTTTTTTTTTTTTTATATAAATCAATATTTCATTCATATAAACTTTTTTTTTGCTTAAATGTTTATGGAATACTTAGTGTTCCGGACCATCACACCTTGCCGGCCAGTGGGACCGCGTGATACGATTCTTGTCATCGTAATGCCCCACTTAACGCTAGACTCTCAACCATACATCGGTCATTTACATATACATTTGTTAACCACCCAGAGTCAATACAGTTTTCATATCGAAGGTAGTTTTATTTAGTCGAGACCACCAGCATCACCACTGGCACTGTTTGTATTTTATATAAATAAAAAACGGCAGTTTTCTACAAAACTGCAATACCTACAGGGTCAAAATGTATTGAACAGTAGATTTTTACTAAATTTACCGATGAAAAATGTCTATGTTAGGGAGTTCAGAATGATGTACTGACGTATTCAGTGGCAACCGTTTAAGCATCGGTGTCCCTTCCAACCTGTTTATTGTATTTGTCAGAACTTACCTCGCATCCCAGCCCCGGGTTATACTTGAAGGGGTCCTTCCGAAGCTGAACCAGGGCCAGCGACTCTTTCGGGAACCCTTCGTCCGAGTGACTTTTTATGCTATTGATCAGATGAAAAAATAGGGTATCGAGCTTATATACTCTAAACAAGAATTCGTCTTCACCTGAAATGAAACACAAAGTAAAATAAGTGTGTTTGTTAAACAGTGGTTGTTTTCGATACGGGTTGCCACTTACGCAGACGACAATAAATTAACCCTTTCTTGCAATGGATTACGCGGCGTGAAGACACGCGTAAAAGGAAAATAATTGTGTGAAATGAAATACAGTTTTTTTATGAGACTATTTGTAACATTTTGAACATCTTTTTTAGTTGAAGATGTCTGCTCACTTACTGTATTTTTAAAGAAACACGTTTTTATAAATACAAGGAAATTTTACCTAAACTCCACACGATATCGTCAGTTTTGTGGGAAGAGTGAACGGGAAATTCTTATTTTTTTAACACAAACGTGACCACCAGTTTAATATAAAGCAATAATCTATCTGTGGTGATTATTATATACGTTACATTTAGTCGCAAAATGTACCGGAAAAAAAAACAGCGTATTTTTGTTAGATTTGCAGACGCGTCCTTAAGTGCCATTTAATAGAGGGCGAGCCTATTGCCATCAACCGGGCAAAAATCGGCACTCCGTAGCTCCTTCTGAGAAATACCTGATGAAAACCCAATAACACTTTCACTGACCAGGGTATCGACCCCAGGCCCTCATGCTCAGCTGTCGTGCTTGCGACCACTTCCACTAGACGAACAAAGCAGACCAATATCATATCAAAATATCAATCAAGTACTTAATTATTTTTGATATTCTTTTACCTGACAGTTGACACATTTGTGATATGAAGTCTTGAACAGCCAGGACCTTATCGGGCATCGTGTAGAGAGGAGGTAGAGTTTTGACGCTGGGGTCCTTTTGTTTTAGGTAGTCGATTATGTTAGCTAATATCTGCATAAAGTTGCTTTTTGCAGTCTCGTCGGGCATCTTGAGACCGAAGTCAATGCAGCCTTGCTTGACATCAAACGCGTACCCAACGGGGATTTGCCCTGGTCAAAATGGTTGAGATAAGTAAATTATGATTTTCATTTTTAGGGAAGTATTATGGATCTGTGGTGGCTCAGTGATATCGGCCGGTAGTCGCCGTCGTGCAGTTTGTGATTTAGAACTCAGGCGGGCACTTTACTGTCAAAATGGTGAAGAAAATCATTTAGACATAACCGGATTGTCTTAAGACCAAGAATTCGAAGATATCCACCAACACACACAGGGGATGCATGGTGGATCCTCTAACAGAAGATGCTTGCGTCCCAGCAGCGGGATCTTTATAGGCAGATTTTGCTAAAGGAATATTGGGGCTGGACAGCTCAGATGTATGAACGTGGATGAAGAATTATGTAAGGATCATTATAGTTGGCGTTCTGTTTGATTAATTCTCGTTAGTGAATGATATCAAACTATTTATTTTGAAATTATGCGGAAAAGGGGCGAGGTTAATATATATATATAGATCACGATTAGTAAGGGAAAAAGGGTAATTTATCTCCAGTTTCCTTGCTTGGGAATGTTGTTTCATTTTACTATTACATATACATATAAGGTAGGAAATACAAAAATATTTTAATTAATACTTTGGACATAATCTCTAACTGCTCTGAAATAAAACATGTGCATTTAAATACAGAAGTATTAGACTGAACAGATGAGGAAAACCACAAATCTCTAGATCTGTGATTTACCTCCTGTATTACGTAAAATTATTGTAAAGGTAAATATTATTAATACTGACACTTTATTTAAATAATTTATTTTAGCTTGTCAATTATTATCCACAAACTTATATTGAAGATAATAAATAATGATGCACTAGGCATGCCCAAAAATCTGAATGTTGTTTTTTTAATACTAAATATTCTTGCGTTTGGCCGCAACTCGCTTGATGTGAAGTGATATTGTGTATATGTAAATAGTTTATATATACTCGTTTCCTTTGATTATATAATGTCTAGATAGAGCGTCGCCCTCCAATCGTATCAAAGAAAACGAGTCAACATTTTCAAGTATGTGTGCGTGCAGGCGTCGTTTTACACTATGCGTCTATGTCTTTGTGTGCGTAAATAATGATACCAGCTACTACAATTCTCTCATAAATCACATTAAAAAATAGACTTATTAAATAAGATAAGTTTTAGGTGTATGGCACGATCTGCACTGATTGGCGGGCAAGCACTTGTGAACCAATAGTTGGTTGACACTTTTTGACACGTTTGCGCGCACTTGACGCTCCATCTAGACATTATATAATCAAAGACTCGTTTCGTATATTGCGATTGGAAGTCCTAAAAGGATGGATTTGTGCAGGTCTAGTCATCCAGTAAAAAAAAACTAAAAAACCCGACTGCGGTAAAAAACGTAAGTTAAAAAAAAAAACACTGAAAAGCTAAGAACAAGCACATTTTAAATTTAAAAAAGTTGGAAGCAGGCGGGAGCCTTTTGAGTTTGAATATTAAAAATGGAATGGACCTGGGAATCGAACCCGGGACCTCGAGCTTAAGTTCCAACTAATTATAAAATAATAGACGTTTTGTAGCTCATCGAGCGAGTTTAACCTAGCCAAGATTTGGATCGACAAGTACTCGGTTAAAAAATCCGCCATTTTGTTTTTTTTTAATTTTGATATACCCAGTGTCACTCTCACAGTAAATACGAATCTAACGAAACCTCTCAAGCTAAAATACATCGAGCCATTCAGGCCGCAGAGCGTGCCAAACAATTATACATACATACTCTCGAAAAACAAAACCATCCTTCTGGCGCAGTCGGGTAAAAACATGTGGTTCTTCAAGCTTAATAATCCGACTGTATTAGGTAGAGTATTTACCTTAACTTCAAGGAAGTAATATGTGGATAATAACTCCCTCTAATTTAACAGTTTTACTATGGAACTTAAAAATATCCCAGGATTTTAGAGGGGTATTATCCACTTAGCAATCAAGTGCTATAAATTGTTTGCTTTAGATTTTATCTACATGTTTAAGAACTTATTTTTTTTTATAGTAGCGTTTAAATACATTAGGTATTTCATAATAATAATTATATTAACTCATACTAACTTATATCACTACTGTTTTTTCACTAAAAATGTAAAATATTGTTAAAAAATCTATTGTAAAAATAGTAATTAATTATTAGAAACAAGCGGCCTCTTGTGATACAGGTTTTGTTATATATTACCTACATTATTTCTAAGATTTAAATTGTATTTATTGTGCCAATTCTAATTTTTAATAAATATATTACATTACTACATATAATTATGAGTATGTTATGCTTACCTGGGTTGACCATCTCAGGGTAACAATCCACGAAGCCATTTTTTAAGTTGAATCGCAGGACAGTGCTCTCTGCGATCAAGTAATTATATGGTGTTTTGCAGTAATAATTTACATCAATTATATAAAAGTCCTCTTCCAATATGCCTGTTGAACACAAAATTAATATTATCAGAATACAATGTAGGTACTCCACACATGTTTTCCTCAATGGGATAGACAAGTGTATATCACACTCATATTTTGCCAAACCCATCCAACACTGCAGATTCGAACCAAAGACCCTATACTTAAAAGTTACACATGAAACCAACAGACTAACAAAGAAGTCAATGTGATTGAATGTAGTTAAGGTTTTTGTCAGTGAATGTTATGTCCAGTTTTTTACTGCGTATCAAAATGACATAAAACTCATCTCATCATCTGCCTAGCTTTTTCCCAACTATGTTGGGGTCGGCTTCCAGTCTAACCGGATGCAGCTGAATACCAGTATTTTACATAGAGCGACTGCCTATCTGACCTCCACAACCCAGTTCATACTGGGTAATATGATACCCCTTGGTAAGACTGGTTGGTTGTAAAACTCATCATAGGGCAGTTATTAGTTACATCATTATGTATTTTTAGATCATGATTGCAGCTGCTTTTTGTTAAGCTTTGTTGTTAAGTGAAAATATTGTACAAGATGTTTGTAACACTGCAAATTTTATTTTTGAATAAACTATTTTCTTTAAATAACCTTTGTAGTGGTAATTCTTCAACATTATTTGGGGTATTGATGACATACACAATAAGTCATATCCTAGCGACCAAACTATTTGTTAACACTACTATACTATTTCAGCATCCCATTTTAACTGTAAAATGTGTTATGATCATAAGTATTAAATTATTTACCACAAAAGTTGCAATGTACCTTAAGTAAACATTGATTTGTTACAGTTATAATTAAATTATTGCTGTTGTATCAAAATTTATAATTTAAGCTTAACTACAAGCTCAATCCAATTTCTCTCACGTTGCAGGCTTTGTACTGTTTTACATTTTAGGTAATTTTGCTTTACTAACAAGTCATAACTGCTGAAAGAGATTATGACAAATGTGATAATAAATAAGAATGTAAGACAATTATGAATTATATGCCTAGTTATTTCCCAACTATGTAAAGGTTGACTTCCAGTCTAGATGCATCTGAATACCAGTACCTACTTTACATGGAACGACCGAGATCTGCAAAAAAGAAAGGTAAAAAAAACTTACTCTTGTTGAATGCTTTCGTTTTAATCATATTTTTTATATCCTTGATTTCGTATTCTATAGCGTCTTGTAACTCTTTTTGCTGTGATTCTATCTCACTCAACGGGACCCCCGTTGATGTGAACTTTTGTATTGGTATATTCCTCTTTTGCTTCTCCTGCTTTGCCCGCGCCTCGTAATGGGCCCTTATTTGAGGAGTCGCATTCTGCAATGAAGTGATATATTATTACTTATTACAGAGCAGTGGCGGCCCAGTGGCTACGGCCCCGACTTACATCTTTTTGGTTGTGAGTTTTAGGACCTAGGTCGGCGCATTTCTTTTTGTGTGACTAATTTATTTCATAACCATTGCATTCAAAAGGTGAAGTAAAACATTGTGAGAAAACCAGCATGTACTAGTACACAAAAATCCTAAGGCATGTGACATCTTCCAAAACGCATGATGCCCGCGTGGTGGATTACAGTCCGTTCCCTCTCATGGAGAGGAGGCCTGTGTCCCAGCTGTGGGAACATTACATGTAGTCTAATCAGGCCATTATGCACAGGGTCAAATAAAATTTGTTGGTGAACTTCACAGACTTTATGGGTGTCAACATCTACCAACAAAACAAAAAACACGAAAAATTGATTTCTAATTACTGTGATATGAAATTATTGGTTTTGCAATGTAACCGGTACCAATCCAAATCCAATGTGGAGTTCGGAAGAGAGTAGTGAAATCATCAGACCTTGATATAATCTAACACCTACACTCACAAGCACTAATATAAATACCCATGCAGCCACTTTTAAGTGATTTTCTACCACTGTATAATGTAGCCTTCTACCAGTGAAAAGTTTTTAGAAGCAGATCAGTTCTTAAGATTTCCCTCTACATACAAACATGCAAAAAAATTTTAGCTCTTTTTCTTTATTTATTTTTCGTTCTTATTTTTTACATTTCTAAATATAGAAAATAATAAAAATCAAAATAGTAGCCCACTGGTATCGTGAACAGGGTTCAAGCTACCGGCGGTCAGGGCTCCAGTGAGAGGAACCTCCTAACAATACGAGCTGTGTCCAGGAGTACCGCTTTCTGAATCGAGCCCTTGATCCGGCTGCCTAAAGAGAGCCTCCTCAGGTATTGGTCAAGCTCTTTTTATTATTAGTATAGATGTATATTTAAGAGTATGATGGAAATGTCAGTGTGTGTGTTAAATAAATAAGGGCCTGTTTGTTCACCAATTAAAAAGGTCCATTTAATGAGCCTTTTCACAGCAACATGACAATAAACTTCATTGTCATCAGTTGTTTGGAAGTAAGAATAAAAGTACTTAAGGCCAGAACGTCGTCTTATGATAGATAAACTCAAACTGTACATCTACAATGTTTTAGAAGGAAATACGGCTAATTTGTTCTTTGACCAGTATCTGCAATCTGCATTTATGCAGACAAAGGTAAGCACAGCTTTAGTTACATTTTGGAACGTAAGCAAAAAGCAATTGTACATTAGAAATATCGTTACCCTCCACTCCGGATCAGCGGCCTTGGCGACATCAGCCAAGTTCCCATAATTGATGCCCTTAGCTTGTTGTTCCTGTTTGAAGTCCTGCATGTAGTAGAAGAACGCGTTTTTCGGCGCTTTTTTTGGCATTTTGAGTGTTCTTTCACACTGCAACTATACACACGAAATTGTATATCGACCGATCGAAAGTGCGCCCGGCGCCGGGAATGTGTACTCAGCAAAGAGCATAGAGTATAGTAATATAGATTGGGAATAGAGAACCCACTTCGTTTTTTTCCTGCTTTTTTTTTTTTTTGAATGGCATCTCGCAGTTCAACCTAGGAGGTTGTCGTCTGCTCAACCGGACTATCCTGTGGATGCCTTGAATTTAAGGCCTCCAGCCAGGGCAAAAAACTTACAAACTAAGCGACTACACGCTAAGGGCATCCCCTGTGAGGCTCGGACCTCGGCTTAGGGCGTCGCTGGGGGAGGGCAGCAAGGGGACAGGCTGGATCTGAGTGATATTATTTATGGGCTGGTTTAAAACTACTGGCACAACATCGTGGGCTGGCTCAAGCAAGGGTCGGGGAGGGCAATTACCGGGACGTCGCGACGGACCTCGACGGCGAGGGCGGAAAGACGGCGGTTTGGATCGTGGTTTACGCTTGAGGAGCGTACTAGTTTCCCTACGGCTCTCCTGGAGGAGAGTGATAGCGTCGTCGGGAGTTACAAGTGTGTGCCTAGGTCGGCGAACCTGACTGATACGCGAGGGGTCGTATCGGGCGGCCAATGCGATCAGGGGATTTCGGTGTTTTATTGCACGATCGAAGAAACGCTTGGTGAGGCGTTTCATGAACTGCAATAAAGTGGGCATCCTAAGGTCTACGTGGAGACGTTCGTTACGTACGTAAAACGGGGCACCCGTGACCCTACGTAAGTATCGGTTTTGGAGCGCCTGCATCCTGTGAATATAACGAGACTTGGTATGTGCGAACACAACACAAGCGTACGACATGATGGGACGGATCACTGCGGTATAGAGACGCAACTTGCACTTAAGTGACAACTTGCTCTTAGCCGCTACCATGAAAATGAAGCCTACTCATAGCGAAAGCAGCTCGATCGCGAGCTGCTTTGGTATGTGCCCCGAAGGACAGGTGTTGGTCAAGTATGACTCCTAAGTATTTGGCTTGCTTCTCCCAAGGGATAGGCTTGCCGTACATAGTGATCGGACGGGGGCTGGGGGGATTGATACGCGGTTTAGAGAAAAGAACCGCCTGACTCTTATCGGGGTTAACCTCGATCCTCCACTTCCTGAACCAAGCGCCTAGGACGTTGGCTGAGGTTTGGAGCGTTTTGGCGATAACGTTCTGACAACGACCAGTATAATAAATGGCCGTGTCGTCCGCGAACAGGGCTAACTGAGCCTTTTTACTCTTAGGGATATCGCTGGTGAACAACGTAAAAATGAGAGGGGAGATGACCGAGCCCTGAGGGACTCCGGCACGAATCGGGTGAGGGGAGGAGAGAGCTCCTCCGACGCGATAGCGGAATGTGCGATTGGACAGAAAGTCTCGCAAGATGAGCACGAGACGGTCCGGCACTCCCAGTTGGTACAGCTTGTATATTAAGCCGTTGTGCCAGACTTTGTCGAACGCTTTCGCTATGTCGAAGAACAACGTTTTTTTTCTGCAACCTTCAAACGATATTTGAAGCGCCACCTGGTTTCGTCCGCCTAAACCTATCGTCTGCATGTATAGGTATATACCTACCTCACACACACTTATACACTAGTGTACTGTTTATAGATTTTCTATTTAAACCTAGGGGTATTTTTTCATGCCTACAAAGTACTTTACAAAATGTACACTTGTTATTCATCTGTAGCAAATAATTATTTATTGAAATATGGAAATACAACACGGATTTCTCTAACGGAACAGAACAATATTATGTACATTTGGAAAGTACTTAGTAGGCAACCTGGAATGAAATAAAAATCATATTTATTTATGTTTATGTTTATTGAAATATATTTGTGCTGAAAGAAGTAGGAACAGCTAGTGTATTTAAACGGTTGTTGCGATTCTTCTTCATGTCTTTAGCGCAAATAATACTAAATACTTTGATTATATAATGTCTAGATAGAGCGTCGCCCTACAATCGTATCAAAGAAAACGAGTCAACATTTTCAAGTATGTGTGCGTGCAGGCGTCGTTCTACACTATGCGTATATGTCTTTGTGTGCGTAAATAATGATACCAGCTACTACAATTCTCTCATAAATCACATAAAAAAATAGACTTATTAAATAAGATAAGTTTTAGGTGTATGACACGATCTGCACTGATTGGCGGGCAAGCACTTGTGAACCAATAGTTGGTTGACACTTTTTGACACGTTTGCGCGCACTTGACGCTCCATCTAGACATTATATAATCAAAGACTAAATAATAGCGTCTTTTCGCAAGTTAGGCGAACACATGAAACAGAAGAGCAAAGCTCAACTCGCTCACTAATTCACCGAAAACACTTCACAGGGGATGAGTAAATACTCAAATCAACGCAAGTCAACAGCAGAAAACACATAAACTGGACGAAAGATAGTAACTACACAACACGCAAATTGTATGTACTCGCCATTGTGTAAATACAAATTCAATTTCTTTGACAGTGTTGGCACCGTTGTTGCGAGACCAAAAAATAATTATAGAACAAATAAAAAATCTTTGATCAAGATTATATTTTTTTTTTAATTATTAAAATGTTACTGGTTGATACTCATCACTATACATAAAAATAATTTATAGATTTCCGTTATTCTAATGATATTCGTTTGTAATCGATTGGTTGATGAAAGAACCATCTATTGTCAATTAAATGTACTGATTATTTTGCGCAGACGATAGCAGATGGCGCTTTTCTAAAAGTTTTTACCGAAATCTGGTCAAGTACGGCAGTGACCAGCCCCTGGCAAAGAGTAATAATAATTATTGGTACTCAGCGTCGCGCGTCGACGGCAAAGAGTAAATCGAGATCGATTCGATACACAGGATCGATAGCTAGTTAATAGTGTATCATCTATGATCGAGATTTAACCGAGTGAGGTTTGATCACAGAGTAATACTTCTATATTATTTGATTTATGCCAAAAAGTAAAATAATATCCTCAGAAATTGTTTATTCGTCGTTTATTACAACAGTTTGACACTTGACACTTATTCACACATTGAAAATGTCGATACTTACCTACTCTTTATATGTCTGTGGTCTGCTTACCAACACAGTTCTAAAGCCGGTCCAGACACCTGGAAATTTTTCTGCCACTTTTTGCGGGGGTTGAGGGAAACACATACAGTATGCTATAGGAATTTAACAATCACACACAGATATGCTTCCTATTGCTGATGTGTGTTTGTACATCATCATGTTCCTGCCCTTCTCTCTCTTCTTGCCACTCTACTTGGGATCGGCGCAACACGTTTTCTCCTTCCATTCTCCCCTATCAACCGTCACTGCATCATTTACTCCTTTCTCTTTCATATAATTTTCTTTGGCCTTCCTCTCCCTCTCCATACATGTCCATACCAAGACAGACGATTTCCTTTCAATTTTTCTGTTACAGGCGCCACTTTCAAACTTCCTGTAATATACCTACTCATTCCTTACTTAGTCCATTCTTGTTACTCCACACATCCATCTCCACTACATGCAATCGTTTTTCATCCATCTTCTTCACAGCCCAGCATTCTGATCCATACAAGAATATACAAGTCCGTGATTAGCCACGGACTTGTATATTTTCCCCTTTAACTTGAATCCGTGGATCGCAAGTTGTTCCAGTGACCTGTCACCATTTCATCCATCCTGAGTTGATCCGATGCGTTACATCCCGGTCTACTTCGCCATCCCCTTGGACATCGGTATCGGAGATCCGTATGGGCGTTCCGGCAAGAGTGATAGACACAGGACTGGAGAGACCGCCAAAAACGCAAAACAAGTATTCCGTTTTGGTTCTACTTAATTTCAGGCCAGCATTCTCCAGTCTTTGTCAATCTGCTCTGGACCTCTTGGCTGCTCTCGGCAACCAACACAATGTCATCGGCAAACAGCATACACCAGGGAGCCTCTTCCTAGATGTCCGACGTGAGAGCGTTCATTATCACCAGGAAGAGGTAAGAGGCTGAGAGCCGACCCTTGGTACAAGCCGACCGTCACATTGAAGCTACCGGTAGTGCCCGCTGTAGACCGTACTTGGGTACTGCATCAACTGTACATCGCACGGATCAACTGCAAATACTTCCCAGGCACGCCTTTCTCTTTAAGAGCCCACCACAGAACCTCACGGGGTACCCGGTCGTGTGCCTTTTCGAGGTCGACAAACACCTATTGCTACAAACGATCATGAAGAAAAAACCACACAATAAAGAAGCACAAAACAAATTAACATGTCTCTATGCAATATTTATCTTACGACAAACGAAAGAATGCTAGTTTAGAGGTATGAGGATCAGGGTGTAAAGTTCTTCATCCCCTATGGAAAAGGGAGGATCCTGCGACCAGACGGGTGTTGTGTCTGGTGGGCTACAGCCCGACAGTTGCTGTCGTGTTTTTCTATATAGTCTTAAGTCGCGGATAACTTTGCTTGCACGATGTAGGAATTGGATGTTAGTTTTTCATTTTTGTCATAGAAGGCGCTGTAGTACTTTTTGTTCCATGTTGCTGTAGTACTTTTGTAGTGCCGATGCCGCTACACTAGTGATAAGTGATGTGAGCCAATGAGTGGTATTTCGTTCGTCATCCATGAATGAATGAATGAATGAATGAACGAACAAAATTATACATCTATTTTGTTTTCTTGTATTTATTCTTGACTAATTTCACAAATACACAATAATGATAAGTGACGAGCAAAACTGCGTAGGGCAGTAATTAACATTATTTTCATCATAAAAACATGCACCATAGCTGGGTCTGTAGCTTTCTTATAAAAATGACGCTACAAGTAGCTTACACTCAACGTACTTACTTTTAATATTTTTTATTATATTTCAACCTAACTTCTATCTTTTTGTTCAGACACATAATCAAAATCATTTTTTTATTTCACACAGGCCTACATGGGCAAAACAACAAAACGTCGAGAAAAGTTGCTAGATTCGGGTTGGTCGTTTTCTATGAAGAAGGACCGGAAAGAAATTCCATGGTAACTTTAAAATCATTTGGTTTTACAATATTTTTATGTTACAGCATTAGTACTTAAGTATGAGAGGACAGCGTAGGCCCAACAATAAGTTGTTGCTTACTATAGAAACGTAGAACAAGATAAATCAATAACAAAAGTTGACAATCATTATACACAAAAACCTACTGAACATACTAATAAGTAACTGAACTGAAAAACATTTATTTCATTCGTTCCCCTTGTCCCAGTCCAATGCCCACCTGTTAGCCTCTGTACTACGTTTGAGCTACCAACGTACCATGATTTTTTTCTATCTATTGTACAAAATCATGTTAGGTTAGAGCATATATAGAAATTACATGTGATACAAAACACTATGGTTTTGCAGATTTGAAGTGACAGATTGTTTTTTACAAAAGGAAATTGCGCTATTGGCCATTTTTAGAGAGCACTAATTTGCAACGTAGAACGATACACTCTGACGGTAAAAGAACCTTTTTATATAACGTTTTTGGTCAAATGGTCAATGTACTTTGGCAGATGAGTAAGCCCACCTATGCCATCTCTAATGTTTATTTCTCTACGACTGGCAGAAGTGAAAGCCCAGCTATACCAACTCTATAGCTTATTCCTCTATTGCCTGTAACTTTAAAATGACGCTACAAGTAGCGGTTTTAATGAAAATAATAATTTGTTGTTTAATAAAACATAATTTCTATCTTTTTGTTCAGAAACATACTCAAGAAAACTTACGACATAAAGTGATACACAATGGTGGCAATCGGTGAATGAATTTGAACTAGTTTTACGTAACTTGACTGAACTACTTTGGCGAAGGGCAAAGCCCAGCTATGCGAATTCCTTAGCTTATTCCTCTATTGCAGAGGGGTATGCCCAGCTATCCCATTTCCATAGGATTAATGTTACTTATAAGTGTATACTATTCTTAATGTAGCCCTCCTGTACGATGTATACCTAGCATTAGAGCAAAGTGTGTGGATCCAGCTTTAGAGTCACATTCAGAGTCGATTTTTGATTTTGTACAAACAAAGCTAAGAGAACATGCGTTTTGTTAGCACGTTAGATCCTTGACAAAATTTCTTCTGACGTAGCAAGTTTGAGTTTTGACTGACGGATTCGCGTTTTTTTATTTTCAGTCTGTGTCATGGGGTTGGTGCTTGGGTGTTGAATGTGTGAATTTTTAAAATTAATTTAAATCATAATAGATCAATACAATTCTCAAAACAATTAAGTGCTAAAATAAACTCCCATGAGATTATTGTTGTTCGTTTATTTAAAATTACATCGTGCATCTAAATAGGTATGTTTATAAATTCTTAATTTTGGAGATCCAAAATGTTTCATATGAGTTAATTCACTCTTGTTTTTATGCATTTGAGAAGCTACTTGCCTCTTTATTATTTGATGTATGTGTATAAAACGAGTTATATTGTTGTCTATTAGTGCGATGGATAGATTTGATTTAAATCATCAATATCCGCCAAGCTGGGAAGTTGTTGCGCCGTCCGTTATTACCACTTGATGTGATAGAGTAATAAATATTGCGGTAGCGTGTCGTTGACGAAAACCTAGTAGACGCTATATAAATATTTGTGAATGCCACAGGTCAAGCGTATTTTCAATATATTCGATATGTTTGAAGAGGCAGTTGCTCAATTTATGTAAACAACGGATGCGCTTTTAATGTGTTTGTTTCAAGAATCTATGTTTTTTTTCAAAGTCTGTAAAACATTTTATTTAAGTGGAATTTGTGAACCTGTTTGGTACCAGACTTGCCATTTGATTTTGCAACCAGATGAAACAGAAAACATTATCAAACTGTGTAATTAATTTAAAACACGACAAAGAACTTTTGACATGCTTACCTACAGAATATAAAATAGTAATTTCAAATTATGAATGAGTATAAACCTCTTTGTTAAATTTCAGTAGTAAAACAAATTAATATTTTAATTGCTGAACATGAACTGGCACCTACAAACTTGCTATTATCTAAAAATTCCACTATTTGCAAAGTGGACAAAATAGTTGGTGGGTTTATGAACTATGCTATACTATAAATACTAAGTTACTAGGTAGATCTTAAAAACAATGACAATTTGAATGCACAATTATTAGTATCTATTAAAATAACAAACATTCATACGTCTGATAGTATCAATGGCAAACCATTTGCCTTTTGCAAAAAAGGGGAATATAAAAACATTTTTAATCCCCAATACACTCAAAGTCGTAGTCTTATTCCTGCATATTGCTACATTGATTACCCCCTTTTAGTAAACTATATTGCCACAGGAATCTACTATAGGGATAAAAGTATCCTATGTCCTAACCCAGGTTGATCTATCTGTATGTAATCTCATCCAAATCTGTTAAGCGGTTAAGATATGAAAAGTTAACAGGTGGACAGTTAATTTAACATTTATGATATAAGTATGGATGCATACTCAATTATGTACAATGTACCAAGTACCAATCAAGTCTAGCTCAATTACACCATTGTGTAAAAATGACCTTAAGGTTATTCTTTCTACATTATCGAGTTCAGTAATGCTGAGTGCATTTAGCCTGATCTGATCTCTGTACCCATAATCGTCATTCCTCATATTTCATCAATATGATAAAACTAGGGTTTAATATTGTCGATGTACTATTTACATCTCTGCTGAACCTTTCAGAAATTACAGGGGCGATGTTATGTATTATAATATTATTAAAAGTAAAAAGGTATAATGACAATAATGACTATGTATGTCTACATTCAAGGTCTTCATTTAAATAGCACTCAATATATGCACTCTCATATCATGCCAATGTTATTAGTTATCAGTAAATCAAACATATTATGTGTGGCATTGGTTCACTAATAAATTATATCAAGCAATTACTTATTTGAACATGCAACCAATTATCTACAATAAAATATAAATAATAAATCATTGAGACAATGTAGTGGTAATTTTTTGTCATTTACTATTCTATGAAGTTTAATATTTTATTATTATTGATTGGTGGGGGAGCTTTGTATTGTATTAAGTTTTTGAATTGAAAAGTAAGCAGTGCGTCAGACTGCTGAGTCAGGTCTCAAGTTCAAACCCTTTAGTTTTTCGGATTCATAGTTTATTGTCACTTGCTTCAGTGAAGGAAAACCAAGGCATGTAAAGCCAAGTCAAAGGCCCAAGGGCAGCATAAAAATTCGGACACTAGGTTAGGCACTAACCACATGATAAAGAAGAATTGAAAAGTATCCTGTTCTCTACTGTCACCAAGCTATTATTACAATGCTGCTATGATGAACTTCTAAAGAAACATGGACATTATGTTACCAATTTATATGTATGTATGTATTGCTAAGAATTACAACTAGGCAACCTCTTTTGTTTGAGTGCTTTCTTTCTATGTCTAGCCATTAACTATTTTATATTATGAGGAACAATGCTATCCATTAGCATTCAGACTTAAAATATTACTAGTTTCCTCATATGCCATGGCTAATGTTATGTTAGGTCATGTTTTCAATTTAATATTCACAATAATAATTTAACTTTAAATAGTCTTGGCCACATTATTGTCATCATCAGCATGTATTAGTCCACTGCCGGATGTAAGCCTCTCCGCACGCCATTTAACTTGATTTGGCTGCTCTTACTCAGCTGCTTCCAGTCACATATTAATGATACATTACTACTACTTACTACTGTTATGAACGCAAAAGTTAGTGATGATGGATGTTTGTTAGTTACTGCTTCACGCAAAAAATACTGAACGGATTTGTATGAAATTAGTAATAATAGTTTTAGTTTTCCTATGTGTCCATCCTGTCCATAGGATACTTTTTATCCCTGTATTATCTACGATCCAGTGGGACAACTAGTGAACTTTACGCGGGCAAAGCCGAAGGCATAAGCTAGTTAATGATAAGATTCACAATAGCAAACGCCTTTGCCTAGCAATGGGCCATTACGGGCTAGATAGAATAAATATCAACCGATCAAGGGTCCACCAACAACTGCACTTGTTGCTAAAACGATAACGTTCTTGTGATCGAAAAACACATGTTTACGGTTTTACGATCGTGTTTGTTATGGGATTCCCTGAAGAGATTCGGAATCGGAACGTAGCCCTTATCGCGTCAAACTAACATGCAAACTACCAATAATTTGACTTTTATTTGGTCCGAAACGAGCCAAACAAACCTACAAGAAACACCATTAAAAATGCACACGTAAGATGTCGGGTAGAGTATTCTTTCACAAACCTAGCGTGTATTTTTATTCATCTGTGTTCTCATCGAGAGTAATATCTTAAATCGCTCTCGCATTCACCGTCATGGTGCAAGCAAAAACGGTGGCTTTGAATCTCGTAATACCTGAATTTCTGCTCGCTGATAATGACACATAATTGCATAATGCAATCAGAGCGTTCCCGTAACTGGCTGCAAGTGGCGATGTTTACATTGCTCTTGGACCTTTTTTCGTGGAATGATAGCGGTATGACGGACTGGTGATTTTTGAAACTAAATAATAAGAAATATATTTCCTCTGACCCTTATAAGGCTCAGTCTTGACTGCTTCCAGAAAGCTCTTTATTATCCTCCTGCCTGCCCCTATTCCAATTTTTTTGAGGTTAGCAGTCTTCTTCTTATATACTTACATATTTATCAGCCCTCATTTCGGTTTTCAAGAAAACGGTTTCGAGGGCAATATTGCATCTTGCAACTGTGGAGTACAAAGAGGTCCTTATCCCAATTTATTTGAGGTCGGTGCAGCATGTCTTCTTCTTCCATACTTCTATATATTACCTACACGTCATCTCAGCGGTCTCCTCCTTTCTAGTTATACCTATTACAAGAGGATTATCCTGACAAAACCCCTTTATCGACTTGAACAACACCTAAGAGCTGCAGTTCCAATAATAGGTGTATGCAAAGCAAAGCCGTCCATATGATTTACGGAGTCCTCTCAGGATGCTAATAGAATCGCGGTAGTTCTATTATTAACTCAATAATAACAACGGTACGCCTACTCTCTGTTTATTCAATCATGTAGGCGTCAAATCAACAGTTGACTGGACGATACGAGATTAACTCGTAATTCATTTGAGATGGCACCCACTGTACTAGGAATCGTCGAGTTCGTGTTTCTCTGTCTCTCAGTATAAAACCAAGTCGTCAGTCTGGGTACTGTGTTCGCAGATCGTACTAGGATCATTTAGTAGATTTTGATGTAGTTTTCGCCAGCATCAAAGTTGGATCATTTCTCGAGAAAGGTTTGCAATTATAATAAATTGCTTGAGCGAAACCGATCGAGGTGTCTCAAAGAAACCTTGACCGTGTTAACTTTTTGTTGCGTGTGAGAGAGCAGAATGTTCTTATGACCGATTCTTGATGACTTAACAACCAACCGGTATTTTTTTTATTACTATAACGTCGAAATAAAAGCGAATTTACCAAAGCTTGAACTTAAGATAAAATAACCACAGTTTTATCCTTTGAGGAGTAAACATTTAAAATTGCGTCCAGAATCTGTTCAAAACACCGTCTGGTGAGCAAAACAATCTGCTCAAACGGCGGATATTAATCAAATGCCATTCGTACGTCGGTAATAGGCCGAAGAGACATATCCGACCTGCACCTGCAGCAGCTAAACTACATGTAGCTATGGCGTGATAATTAGGCCACGTTCCCATTAGCCTGGAACGGCTGTTTAGTCGGGAAATAGCGTCCGTATATCATCATATAGCGGGTATTTTACCGGAACGTTTTAACGGCCGGAAGCTGCTTGCAAATGGTCATAAAATTTACTATTCACTTGGTTTCGGACGCTTTGCTGGTCCAGTTTTAGCGTTATTGCCGCTTTTTTGCGAACAATATCTCTGAATACTATGTATTTAAATTCTGGTTTCGGTAAATTTCACTGATTGAGATTTCCGGGAGGATAAACTTTTCTGTCAAATCTCGTTGTGATGTCATTGTTCGACAAAAGCAACAAAAATTTACACGAATTTCATTAAAATTCTGTGTAGATTTCAAAAACCGTTTATAAACCACGCAGTATCCAACCCATTTCAGCGTTTAATCGTTTTCATGATCAAATTAATTGAAGGTGACATGAATTGCGATGTAATCTTTTAACTCTGTGGTTTGTTAGTACGCGATGAGCAGGATCGAACACTCATGTCACTTTACGTCACACAGATTAGTGGATTTAGGTGATGAACATTCTATGCACGTATGGATAAAGCGAATAAAACAAAAGTGTTCTTCACGGGATACCATGTTTCTTGGAAAGTCCATTTCTTACCCGAACACGTAAAGGTTTGTTGGATTTATTAGCTGTGTGGTCTCGATTATCAATAGGACATTCGGGTCATTTGTTGTGCGTGTCGTACGACGTGGCTGAGAGATTAAAAGATATGCAGTACCACCTGGCTATGCATAGTGTCGTAATGAAAGGATCCATAATAAACCTCCCCCTAGTAACGAATGCCAGACGAAAAATGGCGCTACCAGACGGGGTGGTGTCTATTGTTCTTTACAGCTTTGTTTTTAATTAAGGGTAGGTATGTACGTGTTACTGTGGTGTTACTGCCCGAACATTAAGGCTCTTCGTAAGACATTAAAGCCCTTAATGGTGTTCTTTATGACTTTACATTCCAATTTCTGATAATATGCTAGATAAGGTCAAAAAATATTTGCTTTCAACATGTTTGCCGGTACCTGTGTCACCAAGCATGACATGTTCATCTCTCATGACTGATGGGCATAATCACAATTTTCACCAACATACATGAATCATTCCAATAAGTCTTTATCGTGCGGTGATAAAGTTGAAATTTGATTAATCTGTTGTAAACGAGATATTTGTGTATTCAGTAATGCGTATTATAATGTAAAATGGCTCGGGTTTATCATAGGAGTAATTGTTTCCACTCCGCATTCAAGGATGCGATGAAGTTGGTGCAAATAGATTATGTTTACATAGACTTGCTTGCTATATTATAGTTTTTCGCACAGGTGAAAGAGAACATTTATAGTCAGAGATAGTGCGTCTTTAAAGTCTTTGCACTTTTTATTATGCCCGTCTGGGGCTGAAAGAAAAACGCCACAACCGGTGTATTCAATGCATGCCATTCCGCGGGAGTTTTATGAAAATGAGATGCTTGAAAGCAATATTTTAGCAGTCTCCTCGTGTTTATATGTGTTTTGACTATTCTTTAGGTACTTTTCGCGCTCAGTCCTTTCATATACGAGTGGTTCATTAAAGTGTGCAGCAATCTGTGAACGAATAACACTAGAATATGATATTTACCAGCGTTTATTATTAATGTCTAAAAACCATAAATCATTATTTCGTGAAATAATCATGTTGATACATAACGACTACGTAATTTAACGAGTTCAATATGAACTGAACAGTTATCGAAAATGTTGTAAAACTATATGTATTTGATAATAATTATCCGTACTAAACAGAAGTGTTGTATTGCATGTCAAAATAGGTTATCGATTTATAACCAAACTTTATGATTAGATATTATAAGCTACTATAGCTTATTCATTCCAATTGTGACGAGACTTATGAGTATGACGCATAAAAGGTAAGCTTATGCGAACTTGCTGACCATTTTTACAGAAATGTTTATTAATAATTATCAGAATTATAGAGTCAGATCTATAGGCTGAAGCTTATCTCAGTCATCATCCTTCGGTCCTTATCTCAATCCATTTGAGTTCGGCAGCATATATCTTTAGTCACCCCTTTTTAGCCAGATCTTTATTCGCACATTCCATCCATCTTCTTTCAATATCAGAAGGAATTTATTTATTTTATTTCATTGGAGTGGAGCCTATCGCGGAGGTAGTGGGTTTAGAGCTGGCCATATAACTTTTATACCAGCCAGAAGCTCAGAAATGAAGCATGTGTCAGGGTTACCACTTCAGTTCAGCGGCTGTGATCTTCCAATTGCCAGCCATTGTAAAAAAGATATAAGATAAAGGCGTTTTTGTGTTTGTATTTTCTGGTAATGCGACAGGCGGCTTGGACAGCAGGTGTCCTTCGTCCATCGATTAAAATATTTAAAAAAATATCTACCAGTTTTGTACATACTGATCGATCATTATTTATCAATAACCATTCGTAGAGCCTTAATAGCTCTCGCCTGTCGACACGGGCGGCCAGGCGGATATGATTAATTGTTAGCAGATGTCTAAATAGGTACATAAACATATTATTTGCTTAAACTTAAATGAAGTAAGTAACATGTGGATTATTTACCCAATAAAAACCCTATGATTAAGCTGTTAAATTAGAGGGAGGTACTATCTGCATGATACTTATTTCCTTGGAGTTTAGCCAAATAAACTCTACCTACTCCGATTTCTGGTTACTAGATAAAACTATGGTAATGCATTAAGCTAATTTGAGTTTCTAATCTTTTTTGCAAATGTTTAAATTACAATATTTTAATAATCTTGCTTAGACCTAAATGTCATTTGTGTCTGGTTGCAGTCGTTTGTAAACCCGGTTAACCCAGTTTGTTACATAATGCCTAAACCAGTTTAGACACATGTAGTTAAGTAAGTATTTTGATTTTTAATAAACCAATTTCAAATTCAAATTCCAAGGACTTAGAACTTATCAAAGTTAGACCATGGCATTTCTATTTATGCAGAGCATGAATTGAAAAATCTGACTCGAATCTATATACATTACGGATGGGAAATTGCATTCAGTAGCTCGGACGTGCAGGCCGCTTGTCTGGCTAAGAATGCAATAGAGGAGACTGCGAATCTGCCTTCAAGCTGAATTTTCACGAAGGAGGCTTAGGAGTCGCATATTTACGAGCTGACGAAAAAAGCGCAATGTTTTAGTTCAAGATTCTTTATTTGCATGAAATATACATACATTATAGTAGTAGTCACTCAACCCACTTCTGACATCTCATCAACTTCATCGTTCGTCCTTGAGCCTACTGACCTTGACGAAATTACAGCAGTTATCCATTCATTGCGCCCTGATGCTGCAACTGGCTGGGATGGCATATCACCCCACATCCTAAAGAGATACTCAACCTTCCTGGCGCCCATTCTATGCCATATTTTTAACCTCTGTTTCGAGACTGCAGTCTTTCCTTCTTCTTTTAAAAAGGCAATCATTCACCCAGTCTTCAAGGGAGGCGACGGGAACTTGCCAAACAATTACCGTCCTATAGCAGTCCTGACTGCCTTATCCAAGGTACTAGAACGTCTTATCAATAAAAGACTTGTATACTACTTAGAACATTACAAACTAATATCACCACAACAATTTGGATTCCGTAAAAACAAGTCAACTTGTGACGCAGTTCAGGAACTAACTAACAATATTGTACAAAACCTGAACACTAATAAAAAGGTCCTAACAATATTCTTGGACCTTGCGAAGGCATTCGACACCGTCCCCGTCCGTTCTCTCTTACTCAAACTTGAGAAGATGGGTGTCAGGGGATTGCAACTTGATCTCTTTCAAAGCTACCTCACTAATCGCTCCCAGATAGTCAAGATTGATCGGCACAGTAGCAATGAGCTCCCCATCTACTATGGCGTTCCACAAGGAAGCATATTGGGTCCCACTTTATTTCTAGTTTTTATAAACGACTTATGCAATTTAAATATCCTAAATGCTAACATAACATCATTTGCGGACGACACTGCTATAACTTTCTTCGCCAACACATGGTCTGAACTCCAGGACAAAGCGCAACATGGCTTTAATGTAGCGCTGAACTGGCTTTATCTCCACACGCTTACACTTAATACCTCCAAAACCAAGTTCATTACCTACTCGGTCAGTTCTGCTACCCAACCAAACCGACCAATATTAATTAAAGCTCATACATGCAATTTGCTAACTCAAGTATCATGTCAATGCGCACCTATATCTTCTACGGATGAAATCAAATACCTAGGTATAATCATAGATAAGAACCTTAAATTTAAATCTCATATTAATGTCCTTACTGGCAGAGTTCGCAAACTTATATATATCTTTAAAACCCTAAGAAATATTGCTAATCCTATAATCATACGTAATGTCTATTTTGCCTTATGCCTATCTATTATTACCTACTGTATTCCCTGTTGGGGTGGTGCTGCAAAAACTATCTTTAAACCACTGGAAGTTGCACATCGCGCCATACTGAAAGTGGCTACCTTCCGTCCAATAATTTATCCAACTAATCAGTTATACAAAAATTGCAATGTCCTTAACGTGCGGCAACACTTTATTTTACAATCAATTCTGTTGCAGCACCGCTTAACCCCCTATATTGAAATCACCAAACGCCGAAAAGATAAAATATGTACTTCTCCAAGAACCCGCTTGTCGTTTACTAAAAGATTCTTTTATTATTTAGGTCCGTCCCTTTACAATACAATAAACAAAAAATGTCCCATATATAGATTATCTTATCATAATTGTAAAAAGACTGTCCGCACATTCCTTCAAGATAAAACCTACGACGAAACAGAAAAATATTTAATTTAATATAAAGTTATGACAAGTTTGTATATTGTACCACTCACCCAAAACACAGACCCACACTAACACACATACACACACACACAGACCCATACACACACACACTCACACACACACACACACGCACACACACACACACACACACACACAAATGCGGTCGCTCATTCATATCTGTATTTAAACACATCAGTTCACTTTAAGTGTGAAAATAAAATTGTAGTAATACAATTAGAGGGGATCGGCACTGTTACTTCTTAATACAGGCTATTTCATAGCCTAGCAAGGAGGACAGCACGTCACCCACTTGATTGTCAGAGATTTAAGACTACCCACTTTGTGAAATCTGTTACATGTACTACAATCTGTTTTTTGTATAAATAAAGATATTATTATTATTATATTATTATATACGTACATTATGATCTTATAAATAAAAAGGTTTCACATATTATTTCGCTTACTTCATTAAGGAGGCAAACTTAAAATTAAATTAAAATACATAACACAAAGTACTCGTAATTACCTACTTACAAATTTTACAAAACATTTGTAGAAAAGAAATGCAAAAAAGGTTTTTGCCAAAAAATAACCGACTTCCAAAAAAAAACACAAAAAAAAGTGGAAAATAACTATACTTTCGGAAGTCGGTGACTATTGTTTGTTTCATGACTTTTTTGGCACCGACTTCCGAACGTAAAGTTATTTTCCACGTTTTTAGTGTTTTTTTTGGAAATCGGTAATTTTTTTGCAAAAAAGTTTTTATTTTACCATTTTTAGTTATCGAATCAAACACAAATCCTTTTCAAATATCAATTTCGCAATTTTGTTTACTTGGATGACATATTTTACCAGCTATTTTGATTTTAAAACCAAACTGCTGAACCGATTTTATGAAATTTCTATGGGACCAATCGGGAAGTGTATCCATTCAGATAAAATAATAATTTTTCAAATCGGTTCATAAATGACGAAGGTATGAGGTAACAAACAAAAAAAAAAGAAAACAACCGAATTGAGAACCTCCTCCATTTTTCGAAGTCGGTTAAAAAAAAGGTTCTTGGATACATCTATCGAGAAATAAGTACTTATGAACCGCAGGTTTACTTGCTTGGCAAGGTGCTCTCCGTAGAAAAAAACCTTTGTAGAGAAACATTTGCCAATGAACTATTCGGAGAAATATTCAGGCTGCGAAAAGGAGCAGAATTTTACTCGCTTCCTACAAGACGAAATATATCCAATGTTTAATCTGGGCAGAAGAAGTAGCATAACAAACTTTCAGCTAAGGAAATGTTAAACTAGAGTAAGGATGTCACTGCACAGGGCTCCAACCTCTTTAGTACCTCCTTAAAAAGGCGTTGGCCCCACTCTCACGAGGTCGAAGCTTAATATAGGATCATAGATTGCATCGCTTCACTGCACCGACCTAATTTTCTCAGCTGATTCAATTTGCGTGAGAATTTTATTTGGCACGATGTCCTTCTCTTTGCTTATACTTGGCTTACACCATACGCTTTAGAAAAAACATCGAAATGTTTACATTAAAAATTGTTTTTGCCTGCAGATGGCTGTAGATTTAATTATGACTCATTGTTCGTTACCGTCCATTTAATTGAAGTAGGTTTTTCAATTAGTGTAAACCTCATTTGACGGCTAAATTGATTTCTTATCTTGCGGTACACACGCCAACGCCAGCACAACGAGCTACCCGAAACTGTCAAATTTTCCCAATCAACATTGAACCTGATTTCTTAACGATAAAATTGAAAATCTATTAAAGAAATTAGATTTTTGTAGCTTGATGTACTGGCGTCTGTACTACAGTCAACTACAGTCGTCAATAGTCACGGAGTGAAAGTGGTTGGGAAGTATTTAGAGAGATGTAAAACTGACTGATTAGGATAGCTTGTCAAATTATTAGAACAGGTTGAAATTCTTCAATGCTGAGTCTGTTTTTACGCACTTCATCAATTCATACAGCGTACTAACTCAACACATACGACAGTATAAGCTTTAGTATACAGTTATAAACAGGAAACTTGGTTTATGTGTGTGTATAAAATAACTGTTCGTGGTAAAGCTAATTTCGTTTGAATAATCAACGATCAAGCGTTAATATCTCACGTATGTGGCAATTCTAGGGAACACAGCAAACGCAAAAACGTGTGTTTTGTTTACGTATTGTTTAATATTTCGACCTGGCCTAGCCAGGCTGGCCGGATGAAATGCCTGTGGAAAGGGTAACAGGAACAAACTACGCAATTCAGTGTTTACACTTCATTATTCGCCTTTCGCGAATACGCGTGTTCACAGTATACGTCTTAAATAGGAGCAATAGATCCAGTAATCCTTCAATGGTTTTTAAAATGCTCACTCAGATCCACCGTATTCGAAGGAGGTCATCATTTCGTCAGATTTTTTTTTTGCGTTCGAACATATCGGATTGTTGCTACTCTGCGTAATGGTGTGCTTACTTTGTGTAATGGTGTGTCCAGATCTGGCGAATGCACCGCTCGCGAGCCATTTGCGACCTGAGCGCCCGCTGCTCGCGTGCGGTTACTGTCTACGTCAGATCTGGACACACCTTTAGGCTTTAAGTTTAGAAATGTCTGGCACAAAACGAAACACACCGAAATTATAACAACATATATTTATGTCAATTAATGACATAAGGTTACCAGCTTTATAAAAATCTATACCTTAGATATTATATGCTACCTTTGGTTTATTAAAAAAAGACCTCTCTATCAGATTAGCAGCACCAGCCAAACGGCGTTTTCACAATGGTTTATCGAGGTTTATCAAGCATGTTGTACACAGATCAAGAACAGTGTATGCTATTTCTAATCACTTTGCCAGTTTCGTTACAGTAATTCTTGTAAAAATGTTTTGCCGTTGGATTTTTAAATAAATAACTGCATTTAGATTTTTAGGTTTCATCCCTACATTAATATTTTTTATCCTGTTAAAAACATACATTATGATAAAATGGTATCATTTGGTGGCTTAAAAATAATTATTATAACAATAGCAAATTGTGACGAATGTTCATTTTGGAAACAACACATCAGTTATTTTTTTCGCGTTGCTCCGACTATCGGTATCTCGTTTCACTCGTGCAAAGCGATGGCGAAATAGATCGTAGTTTTAAGCACAGAGTTAACACTGGATGGATGAAATGGCGGCAGTCCCCTTAAACTTTAGGGGAAGATTTATAAAACAATGGTTAGACCTGCTGTCTTGTATGGGTCAGAATGTTGGTCCACAAAAGGGATGAATGAAAGGCATTTGCATGTGGCGGAGATGAGAATGCTAAGGGGGATGTGTGGTGTAACGCGAATGGATAAAATAAGAAATGAGTACATAAGAGGAAGTCTGAAAGTGGCGCCGGTGACTGAAAAATTGTGTGGAAATCGGTTGTCGTGGTATGGGCATGTGATGCGGACGAATGAGGAAAATGTCTTGAGGAAAGTTTTGAGTAAGAATGTAGATGGGTATAAGAGTAGAGGACGACCAAGGAAACGATGAATGGACTGTGTGAAGGCTGATATGGCAGGAAAGAAGGTATCTGATGAGATGACACGTAATAGAGAAGTATGGAAGAAGAAGACATGCTGCGCCGCCCCCAAATGAATTGGGTTAAGCAGGAGAATGATGATGATCTTCTAAACCCCCGCTTGCTTCAGACTAAAATAAATATAATTATGTGAAACGATGATTCGAAAGAAGATTTTTCTGGGCACTTATAAAACTTCGAAGAACAGGTGCACGCTTTGGGTTGGTCGCTTCCTATGGAAAACTGGCAAGAAACTCCATCGTTACTTTTTTTGGTTTTACAGTGATAGAGAAGTATGGAAGAAGACATGCTGCGCCTACCCCAAATAAATTGGGATGAGTTCAGGAGAATGATCGACTTGGTTATACAATGTTACTTTGTCCAGTGTTTCCTCGACACAGTTACTATGTCGTCGACTCTTCTTGCCGGTCTTCCTACGCTCTGTATCTGTCTTATCACTCAATTCCGATAGTCTGTGACGGTATTAGAAGAAGGTGCCAAGATAAACCAGTGGAGCAGAACAATCGCTTTGCTGCCTTTTTGTTTTATCCAAAAATAGTTACTACCATCAGGTATTTTTCCTGCTTAGTCCGTTGCCTCAGTTTAAATGTGTCTTTGCTTACGATCAAAAGAATTCCTCTGCTTTCGGTATTTATTGGACTTAGAAATATCACCCAACTGGGATTTGGAGGTCAGATGGGCAGTCGCTCCATGTAACGTACTGTTAGACTGTTAGAATCAGTTGCATCTGGTTAAACTGGAAGCCTACCTCCAATGTGGTTGAAGAAGGCTAGGCTGTTGAAGATGGACTAAGAAATATAAAAAAAGCTTTCATAAACTCGCCTCGTTCATCGCGTAGTTGCAAGCGGCGGTATGGATTTGATGCATGTCTCAGGTATCTATTAAAGTAGCATCTAGAGTCCAGATTTCTGTTCATTAAAAGGCAATATCCTCGCTTCAATTTTATTACAGGGGCCATACAAGCATTACGTCCCGATACCACAGACTAAAGTCCTCATTTCCTTTGTTCCAGATTCTGACGATGCACCAGCACTGAAGGCGTATCGCCAGTATGCCGCCGCGAGAATGACTCACTACTCCAGCGGCCCCACGACAGTCAATGACTACTTTATGATGTACCTAGCGAAATGGAAGCGCGCCGCTGTTGTGTTGCTGTTCATTTGGGTCGTCGTCACTTACCTTGTTATATCGCCGCTCAGGTGGGTACTTAACGACACAAAACTTACCCTCCTTTTGGGCTGCCTCACAGCCGGGTAAAACAGGACTTACAGGACCAAACAAGCGTTTTCTCAGTCGGTTCTTTAGACGTAGTAGGTAACGCTTTGAGGTAGCAATTCTGTCATGTGTCGTAAATCTTTCTATTAGGCTAAAGCACCATTATTTACAATCTGAGATAGGGGGGAAAGTCAAATAGGTGGGGTATCAACCTATTCTATCGCTGTTCCAACTGATTGATGGTTGGCATCAAAACTAGATTATGCCCATAGACCTCTCCAGAATCTACCTGGGTGACTCGACAGGCTAAAGTCGCTTGCAAAGATCGAAACGTCTTGTGAATAAGCAATAGCAAACGCTTCTAGGGCGGGACAGTCAGTGGATCCATTGACTGACTAGCCAAATTACAATTTTGGTGGACCCTTGGAGGAAACGGAATGAAAGTTCATGTAGCATTAGAAATGTCTTAGGCCAATAGAGTCTTGAACGAAAAAACTTATTATAAAGTGTAACTTATAAATGGTGTCACGTCTTCGGTCAGAGTTTGCAGTCTTCTCTTGTTATTATAAATTAACAATACTTTTTTCAATTTGCATAAGTTATTTTTTTCTGTATTACAGCGTCAAGGACGGGTGAGCTTTCATATCATCTAACACTTGTGTGACAGTACTTTGCAATTTAGTTTGAGTTATAATTTAATCGCTTTTTTTTGTTGTGTTGTCAGTTTGTGTGCAAATAATTGTAACATCTGCTCGTGAATTTTAAAGAGAGAAAGAAAATATATGTTTATCCGGCACCTGCATACACATTACTTAAACGCATTGTTATGATGTCGAACTGCAATAATTAAATTGACATTCAAGTATGAAAGAAGAATTGGATAAGGTTCTGCTTATCCAATTCTTCTAGGATTCGACTTTAGCATAAACTTTTGGAAAGCTTATTAATTGTCCATTCAATAATATTTATTTTTATTTTTTAACCATCTTTATCGCTGATATACTGTCAGTTCATAGCCCTTAGGGCTAGTTTGTTCAACTATATATTTTGGTGTACAAGTTCATTGTAACCGTTTAGAAACACTTCGATGCTCAAACAATTTGTTTTTCAGATGCAATTCGAACGAAGATGAGGTATCAGACTTCAAGGAAAGATTAAAAAGAGTGTCCTGGCAATTAAAGACCTTGAGGCAGCAGCACAGTAATCTTATAGCACAGATTAAGAAGTCTTCGAGGTAAGTGTGCGAGAAGGCGTGCTTTTTTATTTATTTTAAACTTTATCTATACGGGGTAGAAGGGACATTGACGCGCAGACGGTTACCACGTATTAAGAACATCATTCCGAACCCCCCCACAGAAATTCGACGCGATGAATATTTTTAGCAATAATTAATTGAAAGCCGTTTTTTTTACTAAACCACATTATAAAACTATGTGGTCTTTTAAATAATAAAAAATACACGTGATGCTGGGAGGGAGGAGGGGTGACCCAAACCCCCACTATGCCAACGCCAAGGGGGGAGAGGGCTATTAATAAGAGTGGCCCCTTAAAAAAAAAAACGGTTTTTAGAGGGTAGTTCTCTTTCTAAAAGTCGACGTACCATATGTTAATTTTCGAATGAAGTATATCTACTGCCAGAGGAGTAGATATTCCCATACTAAGCCAATGTTAGTTCACCATAAATATGCCACTCCAAAATCGACCGATTTTCCTGATGATGGTAAAACATCAAGGCCTTAGTTGACAGCTTGTTAACGGAGTTAAATAGGGCGTCGAAGTGTCTCATTATAATATGCAGTTTGCGGTGGTAGAATTATGTAGGTCGTCATTAGAGAAATATCGTTGAGTAAAAATACGTTCATTAGTTTTGCATCCTCATTAGGTTCACTTTCAGAGTGCACCCTGCTTTTAGAAAGTTGGCAAAGACCCATTTAGTTGTCAAATATTTTTCACTGTTTTGACAAAAGTGGCAACACACAGTGGTGTCTTCCACTATGTGTTGCCATTTTTGAAAACGCTCTGGTAGATCTGGTAGATATTTTTGACTAAAAAAAGGCGTTAAAATTAGATGCCCTAAATACATCGATATGACATACACACATCAAAAGTGTCTAGGGATCAAGCATTTTTATGCGGATTTCTTGAGATTGAGATGTGGCTTTGTAATAAATTTATGATTTTATAAATTTATATGGATCCTTTTTGGTGCATTTCATAATTTGAATCAGGAACTCTCAATCAAATTCGAGTAAAAGATGAAAATAAGCTGTCAATATTTTCCCTATAAAAACATACAACGCATTGAAGACATTATTTGCTACTGTTTCCCTACTACTGATTAAAACCAACGTTATTATGGAGCGGCGACGTCATTTAAGCAGGGAAGAAATGCTCAGAGCCGTGGGAATGATAGAAGCTGGTTCCCGGCAACGTACTGTGGCTTTAGCTCTGAATACAAGTCAGAGTGTTATCAGTCGACTTTGGACACGTTACCGAAGCACTGGTACCGTGGCTGAGCGCCATGGAGGACGGTATCGCTGCACCACACGGAGACAAGACCGATACATTCAAATCTTAACTCGAAGAGCTCCAACAATAACCGCCATGATGTTAGCCGTGAGGCTTCATCACTCTTCAGGGAACTTAATTAGCGACCAAACAGTCAGAAACCGCTTGCATGAAGTGAACCTTCATTCCCGAAGACCGCTACGGGTACCACCTATAGCAATGCACAATCGTAGGATTCGATATCAATGGGCTCTTGAACACAGAAATTGGGCAGAAGAACAATGGCGTTTCGTATGCTTTTCTGATGAGTCTCGTTTTGGTATGAGACCGGATACAAGACGTATACGACACTGGAGAACCCCTGGACGCCAACAGCGATTAAAATCCTGCCAGGAAGTCCATCCTTATAGTGGTGGAACCATCATGGTATGGGCGGGTATTTGGATCAGCGGAAGAACTGAGTTGATTTGGATCAGAGGCAACCTCAACGCTCAAATTTATGCTGAGACGATTGTATCAGACGTCATCGTTCCTCTACAAGTGCAAATCGGTCCCTTATTTCAGTTAATGCATGATAATGCACGACCGCACACCGCAAGAGTTTTAAGACAGACTCTCGCCGCAGCTAACATCAATGTCCTGCCCTGGCCTGCTCAGTCGCCAGACTTGAACCCGATTGAGCATGCATGGGATATGCTACAGAGTAGAGCTCTGCCGAATATGGAGGGTATCCAGTCGCAAGAAGACCTTTTTTTGTTGTTGCAACGAACATGGGCGGCCATTCCACAGCGTGATTTGGATGAACTCATTTTGAGTATGCCAAACCGATGTTCTTGTGTTGTTAGTGTTCGCGGTAGAAACACGGATTATTAATTGTTTAAGTTACCCAATAAAATTTTAAAGAAAACTGTTATTTCAGTCTTTTTTTCGAACTTTAATGTTAGTGGTTCAAATGTCAAAAATCCCTTTATTAGGAAAATGGCAAATTTCTTTATTAATGCAAAGGTGACTTGGTTTATCGTTACTGTGACAAACGAAAACACTTTATTTGATGAATCCTTAAAGAAAATTTTAATTAATATCAATCAGGAGAAAAGTTATTGCAAAAATATATGTTGATCCCTAGATACTTTTGATGTGTGTATGTAGCGTAGAAATTCAATGGTTACTCGTATTAAGTAGGCACAATTGCTTCATATCACGATCCAGTAGATTAGCCCATTATCATATTTCTCATTATTACACTTATTATTTATAACAGTATTTATTTATCGATTACTGTTATTCTGCATCATCCCACTGCTGGAAAGGCCTTATGACGTCCAGTTCTACTATATTAAAAACTACCACCTATAGTAAAAAGAACTGAAAAATAAACAACTACTTAAAGCATTCCCACATTTAGCCCGAGTAATAGGGGGCGAGCCTATTACCAATTACCATTAACCGGGGAAAAATTCTGATCCCGAGGTGCAATTTATTTGATACACACAACATTCCCAATGGGAAAACCTAATAACGCTTTACCCTACCTGCACTACAGCAACATAGTAAAAGAAGTACTACAGCGCCATCTATGACACAAATGAAAGACTACTAAATGGCGCTATTAAAGTTATCGGTGACCTAAGATTATATAGAGAAACCCGATAACAACATACTGTCGCGTAGTAGCCCACCAGACACAACACCCGTCTTGTGGGAAGGTACTCCCTGTATCTTCATACTCCTAAAGCAACATCTACCGACTAATCTATCAATATTCTATTTTAATTTGTAGCCAGTCAGCAGGACGGCTATTTATATTACATCGCGCTGCCAAACGGTAAATTAAAACATTTTCAAATACCAATTTGACTAATTAATTACTATAATAGTTAGTGTTTTGACCAGTTTCTTCAGTTAACTTATCGAGGGGGGCTTAAAATGGCCGCTTTAGCAGAATCATAATCTATTTAAAATTATGTCACTGTATATTGATAAATCTTTGGTTTTACTAGTACATATACAGGCTGTCGCTTTGCATCCTCGTCAAATTCAAGGAGGCAACCATGCTAATGATTCTCGACCCGAATCAATGTTGCAATGGGTAATAATAATAGAATGGGTGGGTTTTTTTTTTCTATCCGAATTCGGTAAGTGTACTCCACCCGCATTTAAACGCGGCCCGTCTAATACTAGCCCTATAACCGCGCTTTCACGCACACAAACAAACGCAGACGTTTATTCGATAAACAGGTGTCTTCCTTTTTGAGAAGGGCTTCATTCTAAAGTAGTGTCAAATTTAAACAAATAAAAAAGCAGCGTTTATTGACCAGGTATTATATTATTTATATAATTGATATTATTTATATAATTTAAATTGATTATTTACGTCTTTTATAACAACCTACTGAATTTTGACGAGGATGCAAAACTACATCTTGTATTTATAACAGGTAATATAATTAAGCGATGTAGCTTTTGGGGTGTACATTGTACAGTGTATAAAAACGCTTCTGATAGATCTCTTCGCGAATACTTCATCATGACTACTACTTGGACGACTTCTCTCGATACAAAGTCAGAGAGGAGCTGTTCTTAAATGTAAGCAATTGAATATAATTAAATTATTTTATTAAAGCGGCTTTTTTAGGTCCCCTGGGTAAACATTTTTGTGGTGGATAATACTTATCCGGACAACGAAATGGGCCCTTAAAGTTGTAAAGGTTGTTTGAGTGTAATATAATGGACTGTTAACCATTGTACATAGTAGCTGTACCTGTAGGTATTCTATTATACAGAGTGTAACGTAATAAACGCTAGACCTCTCTTGTATTATCTCAGACCTTGAAACTGAACAACTTTTGTTTCATGACTCTTGGAAACTCATAACTATATTTTACTTGTACCAAACCATACAAAGTCCATTCTTTTTGCGCATTTTAAGGACTCCTAGAACAAAAGTTGGTCAGTTTCATGGTCCGAGAGAAGAGACTTTACGTTTATTATGTCACACCTTGTATAACGAGCCGGTGTGCGCAACTCCAAAGCGCGAATTTTGAGTACTGCAGGTAGTGTAATACTTGTTTCTGATAGTGCAGATACAGAAAATAATACAGAGACAGGTTTCCCAACTATATTTGCTTGCTAAAACAAGTATTTAGCTTTTTTAGTTATCAATTTGGGGAAATATATCGTGAAATAAATAGCTATTAAAATAGTACCAGCAGCTAGTACTAGAGCAGTTGATAAAAGAAGTATTTAACTATTATTTATACAGATGTATTTTTACATTATTTACAAACTATCAATAGAGTTAAAATAAAGGAGCTCGTGGCTAAATAATAACAGCCGCGTCTTTCTTTCTTTATCGTGTGGTTAGTGCCTAACGTCAAAGTTTTATGCCGCCTATGGGCCTCTGACTTGGCTTTACATGACCAGAGCTTTTTTGAAAAACCCAGTCTGTCGATTTAATTTTGGTGATCATTTACAATTTTTGGCAATATAAAGTGATTTTTTGCCGTTAGATTTTACTAGACCTCGTGGTTAGTTAAACATAAGCGAAATAAAAATCGTATTAAGTTTTCCCCCTACGTTTAAAAGTAACCGTTTACTCATATATCTATGACTATAACGATCGTCACCTTCCTGCCCTTGTCCCATGTACCTTGGGATCGGCGCAACGGGTTTGTTTCCATTCTCCTCTGTCAACTGTCACGCTATTATTAACTCGTTTGTCTTTCATATCATTCTTCACACAATCCATCCATCGTTTCCTTGGTCTTGCTCTCACTCGCCATCCATCAACATTTATATTCATCACTCTCACTCACCACATGTCCATATCAAGACAATCGATTCCCTTTCAACTTTTCTCGTAACTGGCGCAACTTTAAAACTTCCTCTAATATACTCATTCCTTACTTTATCCATTCTTGTTACACCACACATCCACCTCAACATTCTCATCTCCGCTGCATGCAATCTTTTTTCATCCATCTTCTTCGCAGCCCAATCACGGACTTGGTATATTTTCCCCTTTAACTTGAGGGTCAAGCGCTGGTCGCAAGTTGTTTCAGTGACATGTCACCATTTCATCCATCCTGAGTTGATCCGGTGCGTTACGTCCAGGTCTACTTCGCCAGTACTACGGTGTCGGCGATGTGGTTACTAAATTCATCTGTCTTATTTGTGATTTTGAACCCGTTTCCTTGTCATTTGCCTTTCTTTGGGTTTATTTTGGCAGAATAATCAATTAAGGTTTAAACTTATGTTTTGCAAAACATTTTGAATGCCTCTATCACACGTGACTAAGTAAGTGGGCACTTGCAACACAACTCATTCAAAACTTTTTTAAAACATCATTATATCTCTGTCGTATTCAAACGATTGACAGAACTATGTTTAAACGCATTTAGTGATTATTAGAGCAAGATGCCGTAAAGACAGTTCGCTGTATTTCAGCTGGAATAGTTAAGTCAGTTTCAGGAAACTTACGCTGAACCGGCTTCCTCATATCATGCACCTAAAACTTTCGAATTACTAACTCTTCTTTACTTTCCAGCCTCCATGGAAACCTAGACATAGACCCAGGGTCCCTGTTCGTTGACGGGCAGGGACCAACGGAAGACTACGAGAATCTCAGAAGGAGGTTATACTCCAACACTAAGGAGCTATGGTACTACGTACATCATGAACTGACCAAGGTGATACAGGAAGATAATAAGGAGAAAATGCAGACGATTTTGGAACATATTGGGGAGAGGAAAAGGTTGGTTATAATTTTTATTTACTGTTTTTTTCAGCTTATGCATATCTAATGCTATATCTCACTGGAGGGCTACTGCATCCCTTTACCCTTTCGAAATCTATGCATCTTGTGCGCGTCTGCAAATGTCGATCAATCCTGCCTGTAGGCATCAATCATGCAATGTCACTGGACATTTTCCAGACCGACTTGTGATTGATTTAACCCATAATCCGTTTTGTATGGGGCAGATGTGTCCGGTCCAGTCCCGATTTATCTTAGTTTGTTTTTTTAAAGCTGTAATTTATTTTAGTACTAGGACTTTGCAACATGCGTAATCAAGAGAAATTCCCGCAATAAACCATGTCTAATGCATGCTTCCGTTACGACACATATTATTATGTAGATATTTAGTGCAAGTCAAGCTTGACAGTACTAATACACTACAAACAATCACAATGTGTTCATGAATAATCAATTTAAATATATTATATGTCAAAGGCAATTGTAAGATTGTAAATCTATAAAATACCAGCACGTGTTACGATTAATGTAATAAAATCACCATTATTGTACCTAAATGAGAAAGTTTGTGTGCGTGTGCGCGCGCGTGTGTGTGTGTTTGCGCGCGTGCGTGTGTGTATTTGCGCGCGTGCGTGTGTGTGTTTGCGCGCGTGCTTGTGTGTGTGTGTCACATACAGACAAACAGACAAAAAATCTAAAAATAGTAGAAATGGGTTCTGTTTGTTATCCTTTAACACCCCTATTCTTTTCTAAATATTTTCAATGTACAGAAACGCCACGTTTACAGATTTATTATATGTATAGATATAGAATAGATAAGAAAAGACTTGCTAGTTTTAGTTAATTTGAACTTGGGTATTACAATTTCGTGTTTACTGAGTGTAGTTTTATTATGGAAGTCACTTCTAATCTTGAAAAGTCCTCGGTTTTTGCGAACATATAAAATACTTTCTAAGATATAAAGTGAATTCAGAGTCATTATATCGATCTATTTAAATTTTTCTCCGAGGGACTCGCGAGGACCCATTTTATAGATCGCGCGGACTGCTCTCTTTTGTGAGATGAAAATTGAGTCAACGACTGCTGCCGATCCCCACAGCAGAATGCCATAAGACATAATACTGTGGAAATAAGCATAGTATACTAATTTAGCTGTGGCTACATCAGTTAACTGCCTTATTTTCCTTACTGCATATGCAGCAGAGCTTAACCTACCGGAAAGAGTTCTAATGTGCGCATTTAATGCGAGCAAAGACGCGGGCAAGGTCTAGTAAAGCATATAAAGCATGTATCAGGAAGATGTGTTCATATTTAAGAGTGAGATTCAGTAAATACAGCTGAAAAACTTTCTCCATCGAACCTACATCGTAAGCGCGAAAAAATAATTAGCTGTCCAATACAAAACTTCAATCCGCTATTTCTGGTACATGCTGTATATTTGATACGGGTGTTGCCGAGATAAATAAGTGACTTTTAACTGTAGGTTTGTTAAAACCGGTTGCAATTTGCGAATTTAAAGTGTGGACGGAAGGCGGAAGCTCCTTAAAGGAGGTTATTGTGTCTCAAGTTTGGTGGATTTATTTTTACATAAAGGAATTTAAGTGAATATTAGGTGGCATAATAGTAAAGGCTGGATACTTATAAACTTTATTTATTCAGACTTCAATGAGGTCCACAGTGTTAGTGACAAAATAACTTAGCCTTTGTAGTAGCTAATTCAAATCAGCTACTATACAGGCTGTTATTTTGTGTACATTGGTGACATTGGTATGAGTTATCTTAAGAAAGACACACAGACAAAAAACTCCTAAATATCTTCTTGTAACCAACCATCATAATCAAACTATTCGTTATGAACCCTTGAATGCCCAGGGAATGCCTTGTCGCATTAAGTCCGCCTATGTAACACTAATTGTACATGAAGTTAATAAATAAAACCCTTCATCGTATTTTTGTCGGTATAAAAATATAGTAGGTAAGTAATTTCGAAGCGAGTTTTCTATTTTCTTTTTATTGATGACAAGAATTTAGAATCAATTACACTATCGATTATTCAGGGCGTCGTCGTGCCGTACTCAGCTCTGGTTGGTACTAATAGATTTTGAGCTGAATATTGTATAAGTTAATATCGGGGATTTTTGGCGTTACTTAATATGTAAACGAAAAGTAAGATATGAACAAAAATAGCATGAGCATTAATATGTCACCTTCACCTATTTCTTTAAGAAATACTAATTTGAATTTAGGTTTTGTAAACTTGATTATGGAGATTTGATCAAAATTTGTTGAATCAGTTGAGATAAAAAAAATATAACTCAAAATACGGCCGATGACTAGGCTCACTCTTGCAAAATCAATATCCTACCAAGCTATGGAAAGCTTTATCAGTCAGATTTAATCAGCACTTGCTCATAACATTCATGGGAAGCGAAGTACTCAATTCCCTGCTCCATTATTACCAGTGAACGGAATAGTTAGAGCTAATGTAACTAAAGTTCAAGGAACAGAAACGAAAAGTGCGGACTTCCTTACGACAATTTTTTTTTTCCGAATATTTCTTTTCTGAAACGTCTTGACGAATATTTTAAAATAATTCTAATTTCTTTAAAGGAGTTACAAAAGTCTAACTTATTATTAACGGAATCTTTCCACATATTTGACGAAACAAAAACTGTTCTAAACTGGTGTTCTTCTTAACCAATTAAAATAAAATTAGAAAACGTCATAAATAGAAATCCCGATCTAGATGCATTAAGAGACATTTGTGACAATATATAAAAAGGATTTGACCATGAAAATGAATCATTGTCGTAATATAAATATGTACCTATAACTTCAGTTGATGTTGAAGTCCTTCTCTACCTATAAATGGATTTTAAGTGCAAAAAGAAATCGTTTGAAGATAGATAATATGGAAAAACTGCTTATAATTTATTTCAATTCTCCGGAAGATGATAAATCTAGCGATGACAAAGAAAACTCCTTTCCTGATGACAACTGTACCGATTCAGATAAAGGGACAACTTTCAACATCAACGGAAATAATATTCTGACTGAGTCTTAAGATTGGCAACTATCTTAATTATTGAGATTGATTTCTGTTTACGTTTATTTCCAATACTTGTACAAAATGAATAAATGGTATGAAAAATTGAAAACCTATAAATAGTTTTTTTTTTACTTTGTTAGTTCTAACTATTAAAGCTGGTATGAAAGTTAAATTAGCTTCCGCTCTTACTTACGGCGTTCAAACGAAGATAAGGAGATTACCTTTATTTTTAAATAATAAAAATCGTGCACTTTTTTTTAAAACAGAAACAGTAAATGAATTCGATAGTTGTTTTACTTTATTAATTTTAGTTGTACATAAGTAATGTTCCGACATTAGGAAGAAAAATCCGAAAACAAAAAAATATCTTAAAGAAATCTCCACTTTTCGTTTGTTCTTTGAACTTTAGGCACATTAGCTCTACCTATTCCGATCACTGATTATTACTTTTTATTTAACGATGTGTTACGCATTCGCTGCCGCCCATCATCAACCAGAGCGTTGCTGATTACTGATCTTCAAAGATCAGTCTCCCTGCCAAAGCTTAGTCAAAGAGGATATCCCCAATACAGGGTATTTGGTAGAAGAAGGCCGACACAATTGTTTTGAGGGATTGGAGTCGTCATTGGCTATCACAGAGAAGTTTTGTGGGTTAAAACTTGGACATGGCTGTCCCTAAGAAAATTGTTTCGGCCCGTTTTTCTAACATAACACCCTGTATTCGCGATAAGACGATTAGGCCCAAAAGCATCTTAAAAGACTCACTGCACATGACGCATCTTAGGGAAGAATCATTTTATACTCCAAAAGACAAGTCAAGTTCGGTTAAATTTAGCGACACCCATTAAATGGCGAAGTTTAACCAGTCATAATTTTATCACAGCTTTGCTACACAAACAATAAAAAACATACGCGCGTGTGCTTGTTCAAAACCAACCTTAAAAACGTATGACTCATTGATTTGTTTATACAAATTATACGATTATGTCCAGTTACGAGCGAATCAAAACGATTTTTTAGTCGAAACATCAAGCTCAACTTTGTTTTTTGTATAGGCTGACCTCGCATCGTGCAGGGTTTTCGTACTATGAAAGGCCAGCTTCTACTGGTAATGAATAGGTTGAAATTTCGTTGTAGTAGTAATAATAAGTCTAAGGAACCCCGAACCTCTAGTAAAATTTTATAGGAAAAGCCAGTTTGGATTCGGTTCTAATTTCGTTCCATCATCCACTATCAAATACTAATCGCAGGGAGTAATAAGTATGATGCCGCTGGATTTTTGGCTTACCTCTTCCTTATTTCCCTCCATTACCTTTGCGGCCAGTCTAAGCCAGTGCAGCAAGATCCAACTTCCCTCTATTGTATTCTAATGTTTGGACTTCCTTATACCTTGTGACCTCCACTTTCTCTTTCACATTTGATGTTACTGAGCCGTGATACAACAAGCTTTTCTTTGCTTTAACTTTATTGACGATAAAGTCTTTTATATCTCGTACATCACTGATGGCGGGACGAACTGGATGTCTTCCTTGAGAATTGGAAAGAAGGAGCACAGAATCGTGACCGTTAGAAGGAATGGAAGGAGGCCTTTGCCCAGCAGTGGGACAATCTGGACTAGCTATAATAATAAGAATAACATCGCTGACACAGGTGAAAGAAAACTTCGTGACTTCGTGAGGAATCCAGGACTTAAAAAAAAACTACATCGCGAATACGATTTTAATTTCTCGTACCTTCTCTTTTATGAGAAGTCTAGCAATGAGTCGATGGCATATTAAATTATTACTATACTAGCGAACCGGCTTTTTACTGGTCCACATTTCCGACTTTCCCAGTGTGATTTTTATTAATATAGATTCCCGTCCTACTCTTTTATGTATAGATTAAATACAAGTCAGCATGTCACATGATTCCTATCGAAAAAGGTTATCATGTCGTGACTCCGTGTTAATTCTTTATGATTGCAACACGACAACAGGAACGTATACTTATACGTGTGTTTAACCCAAGATTACAAAAAGGTAATAGGTATCAGCTTTTTGAACAAGTTTTCCTGTTTAATGTCTCGCAACTTAACTAGATAAATATTATGCATTTATAGTCGACGTCGATAGTGCAAAGATGTAAGAATAAAATAAATATTCTTCCAAATCAGACTTTATTCCTAGAGATCTAAGGGACAAACTCTCTCTGTTCTGATTTTAAGCTTATCAAGGCTTATTCCTATAAAATTATCTACCGATAGTCTATACGAGGGGTGGGGTAGGGAGGGGTAGGGTTAACCTGGACATAATTTTACTGGTGATTATAACATATCTTCCATACTCTCTTTATTTCTTGCTGCTCAACCTCGATCCTCCATATGCTGAATGCAGGTCAGGTATTCTCCAAAGCGTTTTTACCTCTGGAATCCCACTCTTTCCTTCACATTTTATTACCTATGAATACTTCGTCAATTTTTCGTTCTCTTTCATAGAATAAATGAAATAAAGAATCTCCTTTATTTTAGATCGCTACTATCCGATCAGCAACAGCTGGAAGAACTGGACGGCTTCAATATTTGGCGGCAGGCAGAAGCTGCCAACGTCAGCGACCTGGTGCAGAGACGCCTACATTATCTGCAGAACCCTGCTGACTGCCGGGGCGCTAGGAAACTCATATGTAATCTGAATAAGGTAGGTGCAAATAAATCTTTATTTATAAGTGCAAGTGACAAATTATGCAAAATGGGGAATTGTGAACTTATGTTCACCACACGACTGTATTTCTTCGAATGGTTAACAGAAGCGTACTTACAGTACATCCACATTTGGCCCGTTTTTGTTTTAAGTCCCATGGAAGCGAGCCTAGTAAGATCAACAGTTCACAAATCCAGACTATACAAATAATTCTTCTAGCAAACGTGCTCCACCCTAGGCCGGAGCATCGCTTCACATCAGGCGAGACGACTGCTACTGAGAAACTCCTGATGCAAAAGTGGCTAGCACAAAAAATACCCTGATATCATGCAAACTATTGCTTCCTAGATATTGCCCTAACCTAGTTTAATCCGAGAGACCCAAACGTACATAATTATTTTATTTATTTTATAATTATTTTACGCAAAGATACATAATTATTTTATGTAACTTTGCGTTTATAAACTTGAACATGTTTTCCAGACAACCCAATTACACTCACATTTAAACTTTCCTAGATTTTCTCTAGGAAAAGTTTTCAAATATTGAAAATGTTTACAAGATTTTGTTTTCTAAAACATTCATCTCATCACAAAGAAAGTCTTTGGTTCAACTTTTCTTATTTTCGACATCAGTACAATAAGTATCGGAAACAATGTAACAACATTCGTTAGTCAGTTGTTTGTTCTAAATGTTTAACCAACTGTTACCATCAATCTATATTAGCCTATTAAATCCTTTCTATATTTAGCGAGACAGGAACTGGGACTTAGGGCGGGAATTCGCGATCACTGAGCATGTAAAAAGGAATCCAGAAAAAGATGGCAGTATGTACTACCGAGTTCGGACGTGTTCGGAGTGACGGACAACCACTTTACAACCTTATTATTTCGGGCATAAGGGTGAAAAGCGGCAGACCTTCAGTGAGCTCACTAATACCTCGACCGGGATAGTGATACATTTATACGAGTATAGTAACTGTACTTCCTCGGACGAGATTCAAACCACTACCTGATGGCAGACATTTGGTCGGTGATAAATATTTCGGACGCTCAGTAATAAACTGACCTATTACGGTTTAGATCAAAAAGGAGTTAAAGAAGCAAATGAATACGTTTTAACGTCATCTATCTTTCTATCTGGGTTTTTTTCGATATCTTGCTCCTAGACAGAGTTACAACATTATGCCTTTTTGTGTCATGTAAGGCAAGTCATAACTGGCAAAACTTTTTTTGCGATTTCGAAAAAAAATACTGTTTTTTTGACTTAGGTTAGTCTATTATTAAGCGTGCGATTTCTGGCACCAAGTAGTGATATTGTGTTCAGGGTTGAAGGGTATTGGCACGTTGTTACTGTAGCGCCAGTCAGCATGGTGTTGGTAGATCTAACTGCTCAAGTTCCGCCCGTCCTAAATCTAAATTAAGAAAAAAACAGCAATGCAGTTTTGTAGGAAACAGCTGTTCTTTTTTTGCGTCGATGTCCCTTCCACCCTAATAAAAGTTTACTCTTAGGCTCACTTGTACATCTTTCACAAAAAATTACTAAAAACATTTTCCGCCAATATGAGAAACATCACACTACGAGTTTCTATAGCCTTCCAAGGATGTTCAAAATTCATTTAGTGTTAAATGTGTTTCGCAACTAGCCCAGCGAAAAAAAAAACAAAGAAAACACAAATCTGCCATGTTATACTAATCGCTCACCTGTTCCCACACATCAGGGGAGCCGGGGCCCTACAATCCCTGCGCTATGTTTAGATCACAAACAAACGCACGACCGCACCGGTGACCATCCGTCACCCGCAGAGTCGCGGTGACACGCGCGTACGCATGTAGCCATCCGTCATTAGGTCATTGACATCGTGACGTTCATGTTTACTTTACTTTGTACTACTCAATAGGTGGTTTGGAAATTCTGTTTTTTTTTTTATACATATTATCAAATGCAAGCAGAATTTGGGCCGATTTAGGGGGCGCTACACACTTGTTCGATTGGATTACTACACCTATTCGGCTTTCGTTCGGTTTGTGTGGATCGTTCATACTCCGTTCGGCAGTTTCATTCGCTGAATTCGAACGAAGCCGAGGATACGATTTTGCCGCCTGTTTGTCGAATCGAACCGAACCGAGCATGTTTGTTTTTTAATGTCGTTAGAAAGTAGAACTTGAAGCGGCATCTTTGTACATATTTGTTTATAAACCAACCGGACTCCGTACCAATTAAGAGCTTTACAGCTTTTAAAGGTCTTTGCTTATTAGTTAGAACACTGATAAAAATCGGAACAGGTGACGACAATATGTGTGGCAGACGGCAGTCGATGTGAACGCAACACCTGCATTACCTGACTCCCTTATTATGTGCCATTAATCCAATGAATCGTGCATTCATAGGTTCCTTTTCTTGGTACATTGTATAAGTTGTTAAATTCATTTGTCCCGGTAAATAAGTCTAAGGTCGATATCACAAACCCCTGTTTTGCAGATTCACAAAATTGCATCGGCTGTTTGAAAAACTTGACTAAAACAGTTCAGTTTTTCAAACAGCCGATGCAATTTTGTTCGAAAAAAAATAAGCAAATATTCCATAGCGCCAATATCAACAATACTCTTATAAGGTAATAGATAAGCCGAGATAAACAAAAGAAAAGTCGATAAAATGAGCAATTCTGCCATCGATTCGCACGTGGAAATTGTTAGGAAAAAACGCGATTTATTGATAAAAAAGTAATGGTATGTGGTCGAAAGATTTCACTAATAGTATATTAGTAGGTATGTAGTAAGTAGATATATTTAATTTTAGCTTTTATAACCTCATCAGAATTTTAATGGGCATATATAAAATGTTATCGAAAAGGATAGATTGCATCTAACAACAATAGCTTATGTACCTACCTAAATTTTTTATCATGTTTCGTTTTCCCTTTAATTATTAAATGTTTAATTTGTGTTTTCCGCGATACAACAAAGCTTGCTAGCAAGTATTATATCGTTCTAAATATAAACCTAAAGAACCGAAACAGACGTTTAAAAATTAGAGGAATAGAGTGCAAAAAAAGTTCCATATTCTAAAAATACTTTTCTTTCGGAATAAACATTATTACTAAGAAAAAAAGTCAACGCCTTTTACAACATAGTGTGGGTGCTAAACAAAATCATTTTGAACTCTGTTATCGTACGCACAAGGTCAATATTGAATAGTATAATAATATATTGTGATTTGACCTAATGACCCCGCGCGACGAACAAGCCTTAGAATTGAGTTATCACTGATCAGCAACATTGTTACAAAGCACGAATGATTGATGATATAAACGCTACATTTAGCACATTTTTACGCCAATAAAGCACAAATTGATACGTTCAATTGGCTCGTTTTTGTGCCAATTAATGAGTCGTTTTCGCGTGAATGTTTCACATTAAATTATTGTAAATGTTCGATATGCTTTCGATTGTTTGACCGCGTTATGGGCTTGAGTAATCTATCACTATTTCTATCTGTAGAATTCGGACGTCAGAACAGTTAGGACTAGGATTGTTTGGCTCCAGTTCCTGTAGATTTTTAAGCCGGAATCGTGACTGAAAGATTATATTCCGGTCAAATAACTTCACAAATTACGTAAATAAATGTGCAAACTGCATTTATTTTGATGCATGTTGGATAGCTATGTTAATCATTAGTCCCGTACATGGTTTTGTCTACTTCGTTATATTGTTTGTATAGCAGCGGAATTTCGAAAGCTGCATTTGACACGTATTCGTGCCTGTCAAAAGGTCAGCGCAGGAAGCTTGCATGCCATGCTAACATGCACATAAGTGGGTGGGACAGCTTTGTATGACAGGCGGAAACAGTAGGTGGATTAAAAAAGCTTCTACAAAAAATGTTCATAGGACTATCGAAGCTAACTGACGGTCTGTCACTTTTCATAATAAGGTTGAAAAGTGGTCGACCGTTAGTGAACTTGGTGGTACGTTCATCGCACCCTGGATAAATCTGCCCCGCTTCCAACCTGACTAGCTTATTGTATGTATGTATGGCTTATGCCGAGTAGCCGACCTGGAAGATGAGGTATTATTAAGCGTTATAGTTTTAAATTAATTATGCAGAATGGATGTGGTTAGCCTTTTCTTGGAGCAAATGTAACGTGTGATTTAGATATAACTGTTATCGACAAACTTTACATACATAATTTTTATATACGCGTGTAACTAATAATCTATTGATTAAATAGGAAATCCAGCATTACAGCCATCATCCGGAAAACGGTCTCGCACAATAGCCATTTCCTCCGGTCAACTTTTGGATAAGCATTATCCGTGATCGGATTGTATGTTTCGAGCATTAATGATTTTAATTCAATATTTCCACGGTTTTAAGTTGCATACGGGGTGGAAGGGATAAAGGGAAAAATCTGCTGTTTCCTACAAAAGTAAAATACCTACGCTGTCAAAATGTATGGAACAGCTGCGTTTTTTTTTCAGAATGTTGGTATGTGGTTTCCGTTTTCGCGTCGGTGTACCTTCCACCCCGTATAAACCGGTCTCTAGTGATTATAATTTACATCGCAGCGCTTGTGACTATACGATAGAATATTTTCAGAAGCTCAAATGTCCATACTACGAACGAGTGAAAACAGGCGCACGCACACATAAATAGATGCGTACGTACGGCGTTTTCGTGCAACAAATTAATGTCAGTTGTGAGCAAAGACTACAATATAATATAGGGTATAGACAGGCAACTCTCGCTTTCCTGAATGATAGCACAAAGCGCCATCTAGTTGTCAGCTAACCGAAACTATTACCTATAGCTATGGATATAGGTAGGTAACTAGCTATAGATATAGTTGTTACTTTTTGAAAGTTGAATTTTTACCTAAGCGTATAAATTATTGTTTTTAATGCTTTTGTAATAATTGTGTAATGCATTCTTAAAAATACTTACAAAAATGACAAGTATGTTAAGAATGGATTACATAATTATTACAAAAGCATTTAAAACAATAATTTATACGCTTAGGTAAAACTTCCAGGTGTCCATGAATGAAAAATAAAAGAATCATAGAAAAAAACAGCTTGTTCTTTTAAAAGATTTATTTTGCGATTAACATTAAACGTTTACATATTTATTATTTTGTGTTATTCTCTTCCTCCCTTTATTATTGAAGTAGTGCATGTAGGTATGCTTTTTCCTTCATGTGGTCATTTTTATTCCAAAAGGTTATTTTACCAGTAAGCGCGTATGCTCAGTAGTAAACAAAACAGAAACTTCACAAGTTTATTCCGAAACGCCGGTACGGAAGAGAACTCAACGTGGACGTACGAACGGAGGATGATAGTAACGCGGCACAGCAACACGGAGAGGCAGAGGCTCAACTCAACGTGGGTAGTAGATGCACTTTCGAAACAATCAGAAAGTAATTGCAAAAGCCAAATCTGAACGAGAAACGGAAAACCGGCACTCGGCGCACACAGACATTTGCAATTAAAGTATTACCATTGCAACTACGATAAATTCCCATTATGTCAACTCTGAAAAAAAAAAACCATTACAGGACCGATAAACAGGTCCATAATACTCGGCTTTCATTTGTTTTTTTTTTCAACATGTATTATTTAATATTTTCAGAGAATTATCTTATATAAGTGAATTTGTTTCACTCTGTTTCCCGGCCTCATTAATATATATTTTTATATTGCAACACAATATTTTTTGTTCGACTAGCTGGAAAAGAGATGGCGCTGAACTCAAAAAATAAAACCAACATTTCCTATGTTCCTAGTTGCCATAGCATGGTTGTGAGGCACGCACGTGCGCTTGCACTCGCTGTACGTGAAGCGTGTCTATGTGTGCGTGCGTTTTCGCTCGGTGTACATATGAAGTCGACCCTCTGTGCTATTGTATATGCAAACGCTTGGGGATGCATGCCAGTTATGCTAAATACGTCTGAATGTCAATAGACCAGCTGAAATTAACACTAGTCTGTTAGAAGTGTTTAGATAGTTGTGGTTGCGCCGTCCCGGTTCACGGCGTATCGCTAAATGATGACAACAATATGTTACAGTTTAAATATAGGAGTTGAAAAACCTCCGGAAGGTCGTTAACCGAGGAAAGTTACGTGTTTTAAAATGATAGTTAAATAGATTGACAATAATAGGACTTTGTGGTTGTGGGGATTTTCGGATATGTGCCTCATATGACAAATGATACGTAGGTTTTAAAAACTCTATGGATGGATCAATGCAAACTTTTACCCACTCTATGTTTCGAAAATCTGTGGAGAAGACCCTGGGCCCTTGCCGTGGGCGAAAGCACTAACTAAACCCAGAATAATTGGGTAATATAAACGGGGCATAAGTCCTGTAGTGTGATCACTCAATAGTTACGTTCTTTTTTCAGAAAGGCAAATAGTATGGTGTTCCTGCATAAAAATACTCAGAAAAAGATAAAAAAGAAATAGTACTAGGTACATACATTTAAAATCCAATACTAAATCGAAATAGTCTATTGTTACCACGCCATTAGCATACATACAAACATAAACTTACGCCTTTTCCAATGAAGGTAGGCAGAAAGTACGGAAAACCACCTGTTAAGATCCTTTTGTTTTTTCCACGATCATACACGTACTCTGGTTGATAATTTTTTTTTTGTTCCCAGGGTTGCGGCTTCGGTTGCCAGTTACACCACATAGTGTACTGCTTGATATTCGCGTACGCTACTGAACGGACCCTGCTCCTCAACTCGAAGGGGTGGAGATACAATAACAAGGGCTGGGACTACGTGTTCATGCCTATCTCTGAAAGCTGTACCAGAACTTATAATGACAGGGTTGAGCAGTGGCCAGGTAATGATAGATCAGTTTTTCATTGTTTTTTTGCTTGCCATCTAGCATTTTTTCAAGCTTTTATTTAACTTGCAATGTTTATATGTTTTTTTGTTGGTTAATTTCAAATCTTGCAACTGAATTTTAAAACAGTCCCCATTCGATTGAGCTGAAATTTTGCATACAGTTACACGTTTAGTTTGGGTGACAATGCATGGTTAGCTAAGTGAAGTCATTCTACATCCACTATGGCGGACTCCGAAAGATAGTGGACTAGTTATTTTTTATGCACCCCCATGATATGAGGGTCGATTAAAAGGGTTTTCTGAGAAGAATACGAAAACAGCGAGAACGAATTTAAAAATAAATTAATAGAAAAAGAAAGATTAAAAAAAAAAACAACCGAGATTTACCTGTAAAAATGTATTCTATGAAATACATGTTTTTTTCTTAGAATTACTTTTGTCAAGAACTGAAGAACAAGTTACGTAAATATATTTTTTTTTGTTCATTTACACAGGTAAATTTCGCGACAAGCTTTAATATCATTATAAAATTTATAATTTTAAAAATTGAGGGGTTTGATTTTATTACAAGTTTATTTTCTTCTTTTTAGAGCATCTACATAAAAGTTTGTTTTTTAAATGTTTTTTTTTTACTATTTATTTATTTGTAAGTTCTAAAGTGTATTTGCACGCCATAAGTTTGACAGGGTGCACCCAAATATGCACGTGGTATCTATTGTACCATTTTCAACGAAATAAATGTTTTCTATCGAGTATAAGGATTTCGACAGTTATTATAAAAGATGTAAACGGACCCTTCACGAAGCCGTCTACGGCGTCTACCAAGCATTCTGTATATCAAACTAAGTAACCCAACGCATATATTGCAGGGAAAAGACCTTTTTTTTGGGGTCAAAATCACGTTTTAGGGTAATACTTATTCTAACGCACTCAAAACACTGTGCTGATGGATGCATTGAGTAGAAAACGGGTCATGGAGGTATTTGAAGTAAAGTTATGGCCTTTAAAATTAGTATTAAAAAACACTTTTGAAAATCGCGGAACTTTGATCTCAAATATCTCCGTTAATAGAAGGTATGGTCTAGCTAGAACAAAAAAAATATCGCAATGACGGGAGTAACAAGAGCTTTTCGGCTTCGTTAAAGGTCTATTTACACCCTTTATTCACCAGAAAACACCCTTTATACACCAGCAATTTACTGGTTGGATCGCAAAGATGCAAAATATTGTGACTTTGAACACTCAATATGACGGTTGCGTCTCAGAAAATGATAACACGTTCACACATTCTTCTCATAATGCTGATTGGGAATATATCGCCAGCATTGTCTCAAATAACTGCGTAAATTACATGAAAACCACTGATGAAGACGCAAATTGATTCGTTGATTACTATCAATTAGTTTCAATATTAGTGCGATTGGCCAACTGTGTCACATATTAGACAGTGAGCTATACTATATCATTCTATGGATAGTGTGAATGTATGTTTTTTTTTACTGATATTTTCTTGTCGAATTATCAATGTGTCTTCTAGAATTTTTCAGCACGCATTGAGTTGAAAAAATTGTTTAACATGTCTATCTTAGTAATAATTTTAATTGCTCTCCTTGGTTACACTCAACATTATAGATCTAGACTACTCAAGTTGAAGTCACAAAGTAATTATTATTTTTTGTTTTAAACTAGAAATCATGCAGTCCTTAGAGTGTGTGAACAAAGACATAAACTTTGAAGATTGTCCTGATGATTTGATAAAGATACCACAAGAAAAAAACGCATCATGTAACTTTTTTTTTAATACGGGGATATTATTTTCTGTGGTATGTGTTAAGCACACTTTTTATTATGCTTAGGGTCATCGCACAGGTATAAGCACTGCACGGTATAAGCAAAAAGAAATCTAAAGGGAAACATAATGTAGTATGCAATGATTGTTTTTGCGTACCTTTCTTTGACAATGTATTTCTGAAGCAGATGATGTTTCTAATCAACCTCGATATTTCCGTATAATATTGAAGTAGCCAAAGACCCAGACTTAACCAAAGCGGAGACGAGCGGAGATTTGTGAAGCGGAGATTTGTGAAGCGGAGATGTGTGAAGCGGAGAGGAAAGGAGATGCGTAAAAGCTAGGAAATATCCACCGAAGCTGTTCAAAGATGTGCAAAGCGGCACGCCGCTCTCACAGCACCCCGCTTACCCCACGCCGCTCACAGCACACATCTCACCGCACACAGCTCACATGTTACCGCTCGCCCCACACAGCACACCGCTCACTGCATGTCGCACACAGCACAGATCTCACCGCACGCTGCACACATATCACCGCACGCCGCACTTATCTCACCGCACGCATCTCACCGCACGCCGCACTTATCTCACCGCACGCATCTCACCGCAAGCCGCACTTATCTCACTGCACGCCGCACACATCTCACCGCACGCCGCACTCCTCTCACCGCAAGCCGTACACTACACACCGCTCACCGCACGCCGCTCAAGTCTCTTCTCGTCCCCGCTGGCCTAAAAAAATGCAACACATCTTCTCTCCCCTCTGCTCAACCGTTCCCACTAAAGCTATAGTCCGGTCAAGTTAGACCAAAAAATGGGAGTGAAGGTACAAAAATTCGCACCCAGCTCAAAATTGGTAGGATTGTTCAAAATACTATCATAAATGAAATCTAAAAAATCCTCATCGATCCGATACCTGGTAAAAAAATACTCGGGGTCAAAGGTCACAAAAATGGGTTTTTCTCGATTTTCAGCAAAACGGTATGTTTTATCATAAAATTAGTTCAAACAAAAATTGAAGATCAGATAATAATATATAAAAAATGTACAATGTAAGTGTGAAGCACGACCGGCCGGAAAATAGGATGTAGTGCTAAATGTGGTTGCAAAAAGTTGGACTGTTTTGTTCTCTAGCATGTACAAATTGTCAAGGCCGGTCGTGCTCCAATGTTGAAATACCAACAGTTGAGTATTCGTTTGATACCAATGAGGAGACATGTAATGTATCACTATTGAAGCAATTTACTTGCACCCAGGATGAAGAAAAAGAACAAGGAGAAGAAGAAGAACAAGAAGAAGAGGAAGCAGAAGTATAAAAAAATTATGAGTCGGACAAATAAATTTCCCAATTTTTTTTTATTTACACCGCCTTTATCGTTATCAACGTTATTGATATATATATATATATATATATTGTTATTCAATAGTTTCAAATTAAACAAAATCACAACAGATCCGTGGAATAGGCCTACCGGAGAAACCACGTTAAAAAAAAACGCGCTAAGTACACTACCAAGGTGGCTTGGAAACGTGTACATAGTATGACGATTACAACTCTTCCAACTTTTTGAATCGTTATACCTATCTCAGAAGCGGCTCTGGCTCTTAGGAAAAAAGTATTTAGAATTTTTTTAGATAATTATCTGATCTACAATTTTTGCCTGAACTAATCTTATGATAAAGCTTACCGTTTTGCTGAAAATCGCGAAAAACCCCTTTTTTGTGACCCGTAACATTTCTGATTTCTGTTTGTTACCTTTCAAACTGTCTAAAAAATGTTTCGACAAACAAAAATAAAAGTGTTTTTTTTTTTGTTATTAGTACCGTATTTAAATTTATATACTTTCATGCATTCAGTTAAAAGCTGTTATTTTGAAATTATAAACATCTCCTTCTATTTTATGTATTTGTATATATTTCTCAAATCTCAAGAACCGCACCCCACCTCAGAAACTTCTGAAGCTAACCACGAATCGAATTGGTGGTTTCTAAGGAGATTTTTTTTTTAACTTAGATACTATTATATACTTGCTAGAGGTACTATATGTCAAAATGTGTTGTGTCTTCTTGTGTTCTGTGTAAGTATTTTTATTTTATAGAATTCTCGTTTCACAGTGTTATGTATTTCTTTCAGTGATGCACGACGCCAAGGTGTTGTCTCTAACGTTTATAGACTCCATATCACAGAAGCCCAAGTTCTTACCGCTCGCTATACCCAAAGACTTGGCTCATAGGTAAGTTAAAATTTATCTAATTTGTAGTCTTGAAAGACCTTAAGTTAAATTTTCTTAAAAAAAGCTACTACGAGAAACGAAACATGTTATGATCACGCCTGTAATCCACAAAGGCTTAGGCAGAGGTGAACCTAATAGTTCATCTACATTTCAAGTCCCATGTAATAGTGGCAAGTCTATTGCCATCAACCTGGCATAAGACTAGACTCCGTAGCTGCTATTTTGTTGCCAGATGAAAAAAATAAAACAATAATACTTTCATGCTCGGCAGTCGCGCTTGCAATCACTAAATCAACGAGGCGTCTAAACATATTTTATGATTGTCTTTTAAAACGGGAAAGTGTAAATGGGGCTTAATGCCCCAGCCTTTTTTTATCAAGACTACAATTAAATATCAAGCTTCATTGATAAATTCCCAATTGGTAAATATCTGCTTCGACTGAAAAATAACGCACGGCTAAAACCGTAGCGTATAGAAACTTGAAATGGAGCTCAAGATTTCCTTTGTTATAACGAGGGTGAGCAAAAGAGACGAATTTTTGCCAATTCAACACTTAAAATGGGATGAACGTTCCGTTATAAATTAATTTCAGGATAACGCGGTTCAACGGCGACCCCTCGTCGTGGTGGATCGGTCAGATGCTCAAGTACGTGTTGAAGCCGCGGCAAGCGATGCAGAAGGCCATCAACGAGACCATCGCCAAGATGAACTTCAAGACGCCTATTGTTGGGTAAGATAATCCCTATATATTGTGAGATTCCATATTCAAAAGTTTGTCTCCAATTCAGGTTAGTTTCACTTAACACTTCCGGTGCTAAGCACCCAGCATATGGGTCGCACAATAATTCGTTCGTGTGCGCACAACCCGCCTCCCGAGTCGTCTCTATACGTAGCTAATTATAGTAATCTTTATTATGTTGACAATAAAGTGTAGATGACGCGCATACTAGTAAAAAATATTTTTTGAACTTAGAAGCGAAAGTGTTAAAGGAGTATCGACTTTATATTAAGACATTAGACTAACTAGTACAACTAACTATCTAGTACTACTGAAATTAAAAAAAAAAATTGTTTGAATTTGTTCCGCAAATTGCACATAATGTGTGATATTGAAGCGGTATTCAATTAAAGTCAAGCCGGTGTCTGCAACTCCACGTCCAAAGCGCGTATGGGATATTCTATTTCCTTTTTGGTAACTAAAAGGGCAAACGTTGGATATACTTTTATTACCCCCATACAAAATATTCCTAAAAATAGGAGCCAGCAGTGTAATGTAAGCAATTAGCTCATTTCTCCGGTCATGTTCAAGTCCAATGCAAACGGGATCTATTGAAATTAATAGAATTAAGTAAATAAATACATTCCTTTATTTCAGGTAAATAACACCCATTGCCACACATAAATTGATATAAATTCAAGTCATAATAAGATCCAATAAAATTAAACAGAATAGAATCAAAATGAAATCAAATAGAATCAAAATAAAATCATATTAAAATTATTGTAAAAATAAAATTATTAAAGAAAATATAATTAATCTTGTGAAGATTTTTTATCAGTCACCAAAAAACTCGTGAAATTGAACAACTTAAATTACCAAGCCACAACAATTTTCAAATGTAACAACTGAGTGAGACTAAATTACAATCATCATCTTATTTTCATCAACATCCTGCTGATCATCTATCTAGACTTTTTCCTACTTTCATGGGGTAAGCTTCCAGTCCAACTAGATGCAGCTGAAGAGGTATACCAGTATTTTACATGGAGCAGTTCCTCCTTGTAAATATACCTGGGCATCATCTGACTGGCAAGGCAGATTGTTTTGTTATTACAGGAAAAGGAAATTAACAAATCATATCAATTTCAATTTTATTTATTCATGCCGTTTGCCTGTCACTTATTTATTAACACATTGAAAATAAACAACAGTATGTCTGAAGGAGGAAAAATATGAAAAGTATACGAGGTGTAAACGGTCCCTTCACGAAGCCGTCAACCAAGTATTTTGTACATCACAGATAACCCCCTCTAGATTCCGCAAAGAAGGCAACTTATGCGCGCCGCACATTTATGACTTAGCACTAATATAACTCGATGCGCGTATCTATCTCTTCAGTGTCGACCAGGAGTTAGTTTTTAGACCCACGATGATGTGAAGTTTGATTGTTACGGTTTATTTAAAAAAAAAACTACCAATGCTGTTAAATGGTGAGGAAAATTATCCAGGAACTTGAGTTAAAAAAAAGATGGGTTAATATTCAACTGTTAAGTAAAATTATAAAATCAACCATTTTAGAAAGAGCTCAACTTATAGTGGTTGAGGTAGTAAATCGCGTTGACGTCTTTCCCTTTCACTTATTAGGTACTATTGTATTGCTGTCTTTTCCCCACAAAACGAATAGTGTCATGAGCAATACATTCTTGTTTATCGATAAATAAAATATCGATGCTATCGATATTTTGTTGTTTATTTGGACAAAATAGTTCAATTAAAATATAAATACATACAATTTACGGTTAATTCTTAAAAAAATATCAGGTTTTGTGCGAATTCAACCTTCAATTAAACCAATTGCATATAAAAATGTTAAAGTTAAAACTTTGTTCATTAGGAATATTCGGTAATCTATTGCATATTGCAATGAAGCATGATCTTTACAACATAAAAAGGGAACATTAATATATCATTTTGTTTAAAAAAATATATCGACGCGACGTCAGAATCTACATTTAATGTCATTGTCTCATCACTACGGCCGGTGATGTCACCTTGAAATAGCCAATCGGATTGCATTTGTCAATCCCCGCGCACCGCGTGCCTACCGCTACATTTGGTGAACTCGAATTCAAACAAAATATTTGTGATACGGAATCTAGAGAGGTTATCTGTGCTATACATCAAACTAAGTTACTCTACGCAAAAATTATTGCTGGGAAACGACTCTCACGTTTTACGGTAAAACTCAATGTAACGCACCCAAAACATTGTGCTGATGGATGCATTGAATAAACGGGTCATGAAGGTATTTAAAGTAAAATTATAACCTTAAAAACTAGTAACCTAACTCTTTTTGTTTTATTAAAACAAAAACATGAAAAATATAGAACTTTGACCTCCAATATCTCCGCAACATAAGGAAGGTTCCCAGGTATGGTCTTGAGCAAAAAAAAAAAAATCCGCACTGACGGGAAGAACAAGTGCCTTTCGCCTTCATTGTTAAGGGTCTATTAACACCTTTTATATTTATCTTGAACTGCGACAGACATCTCACAATACAGTCAACCATGTCTCCATGGTAACAATTTTTTTTTAAATGATAGTTATTTTCTTTTCTAGCAGTAAGGGCGATTTTTAACTTAGCGCGTTACAACTGACGTGTGTTTGACCGTACCAATAAACGATATTGATTGGACCAATTTTACTGCTGCGATAAGATTCATTTATCCACAATGTTCCATAAAATTAATTATTTTTGCGTCGTTTCTGTTTCCGTATAGTGCATTAGGTGCTAGTTTTACGATCTAGCTGGTATTGTTCAACGTTTATTTACCGAATAATGTGCGGTTATTAAACCCGATAATGGTTTTCATTTTGTTAATTTATTGCGTATTTTTCATATTTTTTTGCTACCTTGTAATAAAAAAATGGCAAGGATTTTAAATTATACATATTCAAGTTCAAAAATGAATTTAAATAATGTCTAGTAGTATTTAATTCATTTATCAAGTTGCCGGTTGTAAGCCAACACGATGTAAAGGTGGAAACACCTCTGCCTAACCCTTTAGGAAAACAAGCTTGATGTTATGTTATGTTATATTAGGTGGCAGTAAGCTGGCCAGTTACTAGATATTTTTTACCAGTACGTACAAAAATAGTTTTGGATGCTTAAGTGTCACACGTCTGCCTACCCCTTTGGGGACTAGAGGCGTAGTTTTATTTTGTGCCTAAGTATTAATCTACCATTCTTTTTACCATACCATTTCAGTGTCCACATAAGAAGAACAGACAAGGTGGGCACGGAGGCCGCGTTCCACCACATAAGCGAGTACATGGCGCATGTGAAGGACTACTACGATCAGCTGGAGCTGACGCGCAAGGTGGACGTGCGGCGGGTGTACCTAGCTACTGACGATGCTAACGTGAGTACACACACACAATCCCACACACATCATCCACACACATACATCCACACACATACATACGTCCACACACATACAAACGTCCACACACATACATAAATCCATACACATATTATACAAGACACAACAAGACAAATTGTTATAAGTACCGTATGTACTTGCATACGAATTCAGTAATGAGCTGTTATTTTGAAATTACAAACATTATATACTTCAATTTTATTTATTTCTATAGATTATTTATTTGGATACGATTACGCATAGTTACTATTATAATGTTATCTACTTGTTGTACTTATGTTCCAAAATAAAAACTTTAAATATAGCTTATTTAAATAGTGAATTTTTATCTTCCAGGTCCTAGAAGACGCCCGCCAGAAATATCCAGAATACACATTCCTAGGCGACCCGTCCATAGCTAAGACCGCGGCCACACATCGCCGCTACACGCCACTGTCGCTCACCGGTCTACTGGTAGACCTGCACATGCTGTCCATGTGCGACTACCTCGTCTGCACCTTCAGTAGTCAGGTACGGGGACGAATTATTCAATTTTGAAGCTTAAAACTTAATACAAAAAGCAGAAAGACAAAAAAATCAAGAACAACTTAATATTTATGCTTAATTAATACTTAACTTTAACGACAATTAATTAGAGTCACTCTTTGATTATCTTATTATTTTTCTGTGTACTTCGTAATTGGCGTAATGTTTAGTATAATCATTTTATGTTTATGTACTGTCAGCTGTGAAGCTACCTATCATAAAATAAATGCTCTGGAATAGGCAACTGCCTTCTTGAATTGAAAGATTATGAATTTACTTACATTTTTTGCAATTGCAGAGTCTAGCATCATTTAGATGTACTACCGAGTTCACTGACGGTCAACCGCTTTTCAACCTTATTACTTAGGGCATATGGGTGAAAAGTGGCAGACCGTCTGTGAGCTCAGTAGTGCCTTAAACGTGAGGGCAGGGAATTAGAAATGTGAACAATTTATTATTTAAATTAAATCAAATACTTATTTTAGTTTAAACAACCTACCTTGTATGCCTCTATTGCTTGTATGAATATTGCCTAAAACTTCAGATACTTTTGAACTGTACGGTTATCAACAACACAAAACTATCACATTACTTTCGCAACGTTCACTAATCTGTATCTTTTTATGGCATAGGTCGGCCGTGTAGCCTACGAGATGATGCAGACGAATCGCGTGGACGCTTCGAACAGTTTCTTCTCACTGGACGACATCTACTACTTTGGGGGACAGAACTCACACGATCGCATCGCTGTCATGCCTAATGAGGGCGGTTTTGACGATATAGCGTTCCAGGTACACTACATACATAAACTCATGCCTTTACCTAAGGAGGTAGGTAGAAAATACAGACCGTAACACGTACACTGGTCTGTAATATTCAGTTGTTACGCTGCAAGTGTAGTGAGTGCCAGCATTGTAATAGTTGTCGAGCATATTGATCGTTTGTTAAAAAGGGATGTAAGCCATTTTGTGTTAAATAAGGTTACCGATAGTCTTGCGCCAGCCCATGTTCTTGCTTAGCGTGTAGTGCTGGCGCTGCGTCAGGGGCTGCAGAGCCTCGAGCAGCGCTAGTGCAGTGCGCTGGCAGGTAACTATATTTTCGAGCCGTTTGGGTTGAGACCCTCGTACCTTGGGGTCCAAGTGCTCACAGCTTTTTCAAAGTAATATCCAAATGTTTAGTTGACGCTTCGCGTCAAGTGCTGACTTTTTACCTTGGTCAAGGGCATACAGCGTGGCAATGCTGCCAGTCTCTTGGGCACATTACCGGTTTATAATGTTGAGGAGTTTATCGATGCTATATTTTAGATTGTTGTAATTTTACGGTTATTATATTTTTTTTATTTCTTACGCATCCTTAAAAAAAAGAGTTGCTTATAGGTTAATAAGCATAATCCTGATGTTTCAAATGTTCCTGATTTCACAGTCAATCGATTAAAAATTCGGTTTTACACATTAAAATCTCCTTTCCTAGCTGTCAAAATGATGTCGTCAAGGGTATCACGTAAACAACTAGTAGAATGTTACGATAGAGATAATAGTTAATACCGAACTTAATTTGTTTATTTTTTTGCAGGTTGGCGATTTAATCGGCATCGCGGGTAACCATTGGAACGGTTACGGTCGGGGAACCAATAAGAGAACAAACATTGTAAGTTTAATGACGAACTGATTATGATGTAGTTAGTATAATATTTGGGTCTATATCTAACTAGGTCAGGATTCCTGCAAGGAACAATGACGAAATTGGATTTAACAGCCGCCTGAAAGAACTAAGTAATTTGATAACTGTCATAGATATTTAATTTACATCGGAGACACACAATAACATACTCGCGCGAAAGGTTCTCAATGATGAATGTACTGTAATTCGCCCCATTTTCGTTAGAGTACTTGGTGGGTACATTGCGATGCCTTTATATTTCACCTTTTATTAGGGACCAGTGCAATGTGCAATGTTGCCCATACAATGATTTTGAACCAGTGCAATGTTGCCATCAACACGTTCTTGTCCCAGATTGTCCATACACAGAGTTAGCAACAGAACTGTAGGAACATGTGCCTAAACTCATTATGTCCCCCCTCACGTAACACTTGTCCATTTGTTCCAGAACGGACTGATCCCCTGGTACAAGACTGCAGACCACTTGGTGCTGTACCCGTTCCCGGAGTACAAGCAAGTGCCGATGTACTCTGACACGCGACAAAAGGACTTATAATAACTATTTAACGTCAAAATGGACTAAATGACGCGTGCACAGCGTTACAAATAATTTTGTTTTAAATAAGTCAAGGAGTTTTTGTTCTACTGGTCGTCTGACAGTGGAGGTACAGTTGGTGAAAGAGATATGTGTGCAGGTAGGATATTAATGTTTTGACTATGCAGGCAACCTATATAGATTGATAAAATGACATTGAAATGCAATAAACGTGCTCGTAAAAGTAATTTTCTACGGGCACTTCGGATCATCATATCTCAGGTTCGGATGCGGTGCGCAAACTCTCAAACGGTGCAATTTGTTCACGGTCGATCATCGATATTGTGACATATTTTCAGTCTTTAAGAGAAGGCAAATTTTGAAGTGACTTTCGAATTCGATCGACCGCGCTCTGTTCATAATAAAAGTAAAATCTCAAGTGTTGTTTTCCCTCACAATGTTACCATCATCGCTCAACTGGCAGAATACGTTAAATCTGTCTCACTCTAACCTGTATACCTATCTCTTTCGCGCATAGTAATAATATTTATGTCGTGTACGATCGTTAAAGTTTTCGTAAGCGTCTTTTACGGGCTTGTTATTGTTAATGACTCAATGATAACTATATTGTGAGCGTGAAATACTTCTCATTTGATTTCTGTTGAATTTCTGAAGGCCCTACCATCACTTCGTATAGCAGTATTATTTGAATCCTTCTTCAGTGTGGGCGGGAGTTGAGGAGCTCTTGTCTAAATATCAACAGCCGCACGGGTCAATCTTCACGGTTAAGTAGCGCATGCCAAGGTCGGCCCGTGTATGGGTGACCGTGCTCCGTGCCTCGGAAAGCAGGTTAAGCCATTAGTCCCGGCTGTCATTTGTAGATCTTTGACAGTCGTAACGGGTAGTCAGTGACCCGAAAGTTCGAGAACCAGTCTTACCAAAGGGTAATACGATAGTATTACCCAGTACTAACTGGGTTGGGCAGGACAGATAGGCAGTGGCTCCATGTAAAATACTGGTATTCAGCTGCATCCGATTAGACTGGAAACCGACCTCAACATGTTGAGTAAAAGCTAGGCAGGTGATGAGTGTGAGCAAGAGATGGAGCTAGACGTCCTGTATAGCCCCGTCCCTTTCACACACTGAAGTAACATTAAACTAACACTGCTATAAGGGGTGGGGGTTAATGGCTTGATAATATGATGTTTAAATCATAGGTTAGGTTAGAATGTTCACGTTTGTTAAATGATCTACTTACTTGAAGTTTTAAAAATGGATCCACAAATGAACAGTGTTATTCGAAATAAGATCTTTGTCTGAAATGTCACAAATATAATGTTTGCCTTTAACGGGCAGTAAAAATAATACTCAAACTTTCGGTACCAATATGTACTGCAAAAAAAAGATCTCTTGCCAAATCTCATGCCAACGATAAATTGTTGGTACACACAGGGTGAAAGGGACATCGACGCATGAATGATTTTAGACACCCAGCATTAAAAAAATAATTGTCAGTTATAAAAACAAAACAGTAAATCATGTAGCGGCACTACAAAAAGTAATACAGCGACATCTATGACATAAATGAAGAACTAACATCGAAATACTAAATAGAAAAACCTGACATCCAACTGTCGGGCAGGCCAGTAGCCCACCAGTCACACCACTCGTCTGGTCGGATGATCCCCCCTTTTATATGGGGGTTGAAGAACTTTTCACCCTGTTCTTCATACCCCTAAAAACAAAAAGTGCAATATCTGTACGGTCGAAATAGAAGAGATGATTATTTTTTTAGAACTGATGAAAACCTTTGACGCTCGGGGGTCTAGATCCATGTGCTGAATTCATGAAAGTCGTGTGTGCGTCGATGTCCCTTACACCATTTGTGTATGGCCAGCCAATTATAACAACTGACACTGAGACTTGGCAATCGGTTTACCAATCTGGCTCTCAAAAACCGGGGATTAAGCTAGTTGCCTATTAAAGTATTAATTCACGTTTTGACTTCCTTTTAACGTTAGATTTTAATCTCACAATTTGTCTTAAACATTGGCGCTGGCATCCTATAATAGTACAAGATTTTTTGGCGTGTGGCTAAAACCGGTACTAATTACGCCATCTTGTTTTTTTTATACAATTTTGCGAATGTTTACTAATGTTTAGCGCCCCCTGTCAATGCCATTCGAGCGCTCAAAGATCCTGGTATATAGTTTTACCTACAATTTATTTTGAATAGAGAATATCGCATTTGTTATAAATGCAGTGTTTGTGCATTGCGTGATACATTACCGCTCTATTTTTTAACTACTCTGTGATTTGGAGAAATGTTTCGTTTAAAAGTTTAACATTTTAAAAGGATACTGTTTATCTGGATAAATATTTTTTAATCTAATTCCAAACTAATTTTGGTATCTGAGAATAAAATAAAACTGTGTATACTATATTTCGTTTCCCTAAAACTTTATATTATCAAGTTTTGCATTTAGTTTTTCTGTAATATTATATATCATGTTTACTTCCAATACTAAAACCATGTCTTTGTGTTTTCGAATTTTCGGTTCTGGGACATAGCCGGATTCCTTACACAATTATATTCTAGCCATCAGCAAATACATTCCATTCTAACTTGTTCCGTATTCTTTATGAATTTGAATAACAATAAATAATAATAACAATTTCAATAACAACCTCGTGAAAGCCGAGAAAGATAAACAAATCAAGTATCTTGACTTGGCTCGCGAGGTTGTCGACATGTGGGAAGTGGATACGGCGATCATTGTGCCGATAGTCGTTTCAGCACATGGCTTAATTGCCAAGAGCCTCGACCAATACCTGAGGAGGCTCTCGTTAGGCGGCTGGATCAAGGGCTTGATTCAGAAAGCGGTACTCCTGGACACGGCTCGTATTGTTAGGAGGTTCCTCTCTCTGGAGCCCTGACCGCCGGTAGCTTGGACCCTGTTCCCGATACCGGTGGGCTACTATTTTTTATATTTTTAAATGTTTTTTTTTTTTTTATAGGAATATTTAAAAATGTAAATAAGTAAGTAAGAAAAATAAATGGAGGATGTTTTTATTATTATTAAGCAGAAAAATAAAGCTGAAATTAATAGTCACAAATTAGTTTAAAGAATTACCCCGTGTCCTAATTTAAGCGATCATCGCACTCATTTTGACACTCATATGACGGAGTCACGGCTCGGTTTGCTTAAACTAAATACTTTGCATAACATTTAATGTCATGGACTTCAGCAAATTCCATAATTTATCAAAATGACGGCGACAGTCCCGTATACGCTCGATGATCGCTTATGACACGGCCTAAGAGGAATGTTGGTGAACTAGTTAACTTCTGAATTGGAGAAGAAATATCAGTTCCACTTATCGTTCCTCTCTCACAGATAATATGTTCGAAGGAGACTGAGTACTGAGAAATTGAAGAATACCTGAATAATTCCTTTAATTTCACATTCTTACATTCTAATTTTGATCTAAAATACAGTCTCACTTATTTTTCTGATACACTGCAACTCAAATTACTACAAAGAGAATACTCATAATATGGATACAAGTGTCAAAGATAACATAGGCCATCAGGGTTTGCGAAGAAGAGATGGAGATTGATGGTATTACGATTTGTGGAGCTTCATCTCTCATACATAAGTTAAGCAGAGGACTTTTCTCACTCGCAGCTACAGCGATTCAGAAAAAATGGTGACACTGTATAACTAACTACCATTCTTCAACTAAGATAATAGTACTGATAAAAAAAAAAAAACGTTTCTAACGCGGCCTATGTGTTGATAACATGTCTGTGTCCATTCTTGTTTGTAAATTGTGTTCGTTTAATTTAAATGTGTACTTCTTTGGCGCTGCTGTGGTTTGAACTCCTTAGTTTATATAACTTTAAGTCTGTCCGCCTTTAATAGTTCTACGCAAGCCGAGATAAAGCAATATTGGCTCAAATGTTTGTTGGTTGGTCTGAATTTGTTTTGTTAATCCACACATTGGTTGCAACAGTTTGTAATGGGGATGGTAACTGTGAAACTAATGGCGCTAGCATAGCTAGTTCCAAAAATCTTCATTGGTTGAAAATCTGTGATGGTCACGCTATCTACAACGAGTTTTGACAGGCCTTCCCTATTGGAGGGAATTCAAGTGTGGCAGATTGTGTAGCCAATCCTCGCATTTCTTCATTTGTATACATAATGCCAATAAAGAATTCACTAGTTGCATCCAATATGCCAAGCAGCGCCGAATTTTTTTTGAGACGTCTTTTAAAATAATTGCAATGATAAAAATATATTTGTGAGTATCCGTGATTATCTCGATTTTGTGCCAGCAAAATTTGTAAAAAACATAGGTACAATATAATACTGTTTTAATTGGGTAAAAACTGAACTAACTTTTACATAAATCTGGTTTTTTTTCCAAGATAAGCATGAATTCTAATTTAAGATCTGAAATTAAATATGGCCCATGATGAAACCCCATGACCTGATTTTATTTGAAAAAATATTGAATTCTTAGTTATTTATACAACGATTTAAGTTTTCTTTTATTTACATAATATATTTGGCCATTTCTATATTTTAAATTCAAAATATTATGTAACTTTAAAAAAAAGGATTTGCTCATGTATGTTAATTTTTGTGTTGATTATGTTTATTTATGAATGTACCTTCGTTAATATTGTTATTATCTACATATAGTATGTAGCCGTGTATGCAATTATGTCTGAAAAGCATTTATGTGTTACGTAATTACCCAAGATGTGTATTCGAGTGCTATTATACGTACATGCCTTATATCTGTTAATAATCGGCCATATATAGAAAATAATATGTTGCAAATTTAAAAAAAAATATATAAAATGATATACTAAACAAAAAGTAATTAAATGAAAAATATTCTCAAATGGTACAATTCAAAACTATGTTTTGGCAATATTTTCGTGGGTTAATTTATTAAATTTATAAGAATCAAATAAATGTTTTAAATCTCTTACAGCCTAGAGTACATGACCACAGGTATACTTCCAAGTTTTAAATATTCCCATTTTTAACGAATTATAGCAGATACTTATATAAAAGCACTTCAACATATTTTCATGTTATTCCATAATATTTATTTTTCCATAGTAAGTAATAATAATAATAGAATTTACTAGAACGGTGATATCTGGTGTATTTTTTAACTTTGTATCTATCGGAGCTTCTGTAAGATGTATGATAAAGTAACATGGACCTAAAATGTGTGTATATAGCTTTATAATATTATAGTGTATATAGAAAGGAAAAATAATATAAATAAATGGTAACATGTGAAGGTATTATCAATTTTATTTCGTCCCGTACCTTCTACCCCATTTTACAAGCATGCCTCGTTGTTGACGCCTTGCATGTGTGCGTGCCCAAACGTTACACACACACGCATACGGCACGGCGCGGGAGGCGACGCGCAGCGATGGCAGCGGGGCGAGCGCGGGGTGCGGAGTGCGCGGCGCGGCGCGCCAGTCTGTCGACGACACCGGTCGCAGTCCGTCGATTTTCTCAACTCATTATTGTAAAGGGTTACTTTTCATTAAACCTAATAATCACTGCAAATTGCGAGTCTCATTGAAGCAACGAGTCCACCCCTTCGCTGCCAGTCTTCACAAAGTCCTTCATTTTGGTCCTTCGAGCCGGATTACGGGTGACGCCGTGACACGACGCGACAGGAACGAGAAGCTGCGCACGAGGCGGCCATTACGTGGAATCGCATGGATTATGGAAATATGGATCACAGTGCCAACCTTTAGTGCAAACAGAGTGCCATTTATCCTCATTTCATTATAAATTCCCTATTTAACGTTGGGTTAAACCTACGCTTTAGTCCCTTTACACTAATTATTACCACGTGTATTCAATTCTTTTCTCTAAAAGTCCCATTGTCAGGCCTTGAGAATCTTGTAACGCCCCTTTGCATGGTTGTTTATTGTGTTCATTAACTCATATATTTATTATTACGTGTTCACAGCTCAATACGATCTGTATTGCGAGAACGTGGTTGCTGTTGCCTAGTGCGGCTGGGCTACTTGGTCAGTTGGGCTAGCCACGTGGCATGTTTGCGTGCCGTGGGGCTTTCGCGAGTGCATAGCACTTGCTTGCTTGGTGTTTGGCTTGTTTCATGCGCGCCCCCGCTGCACCCTTGCAGATAAAATTTAAGTATAACCTTGCACGTGTTACTTTAGAATTTCGTAGCTTTTCTTGAACTTTAATTTCATTAATTCATTAAGAGGATCGTTAACATGGATCAGAAATCATTAATTAAAAAACGTGGAAGCTTTAAGGCTAAATTAAGTCAATTTAAATCATATTTAGAAATAGTAACAAGTTGTGAGACTTTAAGTACCTTACAAATTTGTGAATTAAAAATAAGGTTAACAAAAATAGAGGAGATATATCCTGACTATGATGGCATACAATGTGACATAGAAAATGTATCTGATATTCCAGAGGACCAGTATAAAGAACGCGAAACCTTCGAGACCCAGTACTATGCTGCGATTGCTGTTGCCCAGGAGCTGTTGAGTAAGCAGGAGGCCTCTGCGGGCACTGGATCGGTTACAGGTACTGGTACTGTTTCTGGAAATAAAGGTGGGATAAAACTTAAACTTCCTACAATACATTTACCTACCTTTTCGGGTCAATATCACAACTGGCTTGAGTTCCATGACACATATCTGTCATTAATACATTTAAATGACACTATTCCTAGAATTAGTAAATTCCATTATTTGCGAGCTGCTTTAAAAGATAGTGCTGCTTTAATAATAAGTTCTCTTGACTTCTCCGATGAGAATTATGATGTTGCATGGCAGCTATTATGTGACCGCTACAATAACAGGCGGCTTTTAGTTTACAATCATGTTCAAGCCATCATTAATATTGAACATGGAACACAAGAATCTTTTATAGTTCTGCGCAACATCATTGATACAGTTAATCGTAACATAAGAGCTTTGAAAACACTTAAGTTGCCCGCAGATGGTTGGGATGTGTTCATTATACACATAGTCTCAAGTAAATTGGATTCAGTGACAAGTAGGGAATGGGAAACTTACCGTAATTCATTAGATGACTTAGCCACACTTGCTGATTTTAACAAATTTCTTAAGAATCGCGCAGATTTATTAGAAACTATTGTGGAGGTTCATAACAATAGTGTGAAAGAAAGACATAGTGGCAGTACACCCAAAAAAGTTGATGGTACACATAAGCAAAAGACATTTACTGTCAACTCGGAGTCTTCAAACAATAACAAACCGTATAGTTGTCCATTATGTAAAGGTAACCATGCCATTTATCAGTGTTCAAGTTTTAAGTCGCTTTCCATTGAAGCTCGCATTCAGAAAGCAAGATCCCTTAACCTGTGCCTTAACTGCCTACGTAATGGTCATAAATCATTTAGGTGTAGGATGGGAGGCTGTAGCCACTGTCATAAACGACATAACACCATGTTGCATTTGAATGAGCCATCCAGTACACAGGATACAAACAATGTTAGCACTGATTCTCAACCTACTTCTACACAACCTACTCCTAATGCTAGTAGTGTAGCACTCTGCACAGCACAGTTAAACACAGTTGTCAACAAGCTCACAAGATAATGTGGTTCTGTCAACCACTCATAATTCTCAATGCGTTATATTGCTGTCTACGGCTCTCATTAATGTTACTGATCACAATGGTCACAAACACAGAGTCCGTGCATTATTAGACAACGGTAGCACATCAAGCTTCATTACAAAGAGCCTATGTGACAAACTTAAACTATCAACTCGTTCAACCTCGACCTTAGTTGAAGGGTTAAATGGTCAATCTAGTTGCATATTTAAAAGATGTGATGTCATTATATCATCACTTATTAATTCATATTCTGATAGTATACATTGTTTAGTGGTTCCACACATTACTCAAGCATTACCTTGCAAACAAATCAACCATAAAGGGCTAGATATACCCCAAAATATTACATTAGCGGATCCTTTATTCCACACACCGTCACAAGTAGATATGCTGCTTGGAGCGGACTTATTTTGGAGTGTATTGTTAAATAATAATATATCATTAGGCAAAAATAAGCCCACATTAAGTGAAACAAAGTTTGGATGGTTGATATCTGGGCCCACACACTCATTACAACATAGCATTGATACAGTCCACTGCAATCATTTAACTACACATTATGATGATCAACTTCAGGATCAATTAACCAAATTCTTCGAACTTGAAACTGTTACAGTGCACAAACCTGCATCCAAAGAGGAACAGGAATGTGAAACTAATTTCATACAAACCACTACTCGTGATAATGATGGTCGATTCATTGTAACAATTCCATTAAAGAAATCGCCTCAACAGCTGGGAAGTTCATATGAACAAGCCCTGTCTAGGTTCATCTCATTAGAACGTAGATTTAAGCGTGACCCTTTATTCAAAAAGCAATACGCTGAATTCATTAAGGAATATATGTCATTAGGTCACATGATTGAAAATACAACTCCAGATAAGGACGAATAAACATACATCATGCCACATCATGGAGTGTTACGTGAAACAAGTTTAACAACTAAATTAAGAGTTGTTTTTGATGCATCTGCAGTTACCTCATCTGGGTTATCGTTTAACAACATTCAAATGGTCGGCCCTACAGTGCAAAGTGACCTCGTTAGTATATTAATTAGATTCCGACAGTTTAAATATGTTGTTACTGCGGATGTTGAAAAAATGTATAGAATGGTAAAGGTAATTGAAAACCAAACATCCTATATTGCTATATGCATCTAACCACATTACTGTACTTATTTTGAAATATTATCATAAACTACTCATGCATGCTGGTCCACAATTGTTGCTATCAAACATTCGTCATAAATTTTGGGCATTAAATGGTAGAAATCTTTCTAGAAAAACAGTACATAACTGTGTCACATGTTGTCGTTTTTCAGGCAGAATCACACAGCCTATTATGGGCAACCTTCCTGAGCAGCGCTTACATGCTGATTATCCATTTATAAACACAGCAGTAGATTATGCAGGACCAGTGATGATTTTGAACCGAAAGGGTAGAGGTAATAATTTAATTAAAGCATATATTTGCATTTTTGTGTGCTTGGCTGTTAGAGCAGTACACATAGAGCTTGTGACAGATCTCAGCTCCGAAACCTTTATTTCTGCTCTTAACAGATTTATTGCCCGCAGAGGAAACCTGTCAACATCTTCTCGGACAATGGTACATGGTTCGTAGGAGCGTGTAATGAACTAGCTAGATTTTTAAAATTAAATTCAAACTATTTAAGCGCACACGCTTCAAATTTATCTATAAACTTTAAATTTTCACCAGCCTATAGCCCTCACTTCAATGGTTTAGCTGAGGGTGCCGTGAAGTCGGTTAAACATCATTTAAAACGTATACTTGCTCTTGCAAACCTGACTTACGAGGAAATGAACACGGTACTTACCCAGATAGAGGCTATCTTGAACTCGAGGCCTCTAATTCCTTTATCTTCTGATCCTTCAGATCTAGTAGCCCTCACACCTTCACATTTCCTTCTTGGACGAACCTTAACTGTTTTACCCTCTCCTCAGGCACAAGACACTACAAGGTTGAGCACTTTCTCAAGATATATGAGAACTCAACAATTGAAAGGCCATTTCTGGGATAGATTTTATAAAGAGTATATTACAGAGCTCCAGAAAAGGCAAAAATGGTGCAGAGGGGGAAGAGACCTCCGACTTGGAGAGATGGTGCTGGTCAAGGATGATCGGCTGCCACCAAACAGATGGCTGCTCGGGCGAGTAACCAGCGTGTATCCAGGCTCCGACGGTGTGACCAGGGTAGCAGATGTGAAGACGACATCGGGCACTCTTCGGCGCGCCTTCAATCGGCTGTGCCCGCTACCAGTGGAAGATCAGCCTGATATGTCTACAAGCCACAGTCCCTTGCCGAAGGGGGCAACTTGTTGACGCCTTGCATGTGTGCGTGCCCAAACGTTACACACACACGCATACGGCACGGCGCGGGAGGCGACGCGCAGCGATGGCAGCGGGGCGAGCGCGGGGTGCGGAGTGCGCGGCGCGGCGCGCCAGTCTGTCGACGACACCGGTCGCAGTCCGTCGATTTTCTCAACTCATTATTGTAAAGGGTTACTTTTCATTAAACCTAATAATCACTGCAAATTGCGAGTCTCATTGAAGCAACGAGTCCACCCCTTCGCTGCCAGTCTTCACAAAGTCCTTCACTCGTTGCCTCGACTGTCTCGTTGGTCGAGTCGCAAGCGCACCTGCTGAGCATGAGGTCCTGGGTTCGGTTTTCCATCAGGAATTTCTCAGTAGCAGCCACGCATCGTGTCCGGTTGATGGCAATAGCTCCCTATTACATGGGACTTAAACATAACTGGCGAAAGGACATCAACCACTTTGTATGGCGATTGGGCTTGAACATGAACATAAATATATTGCACTATTATTGATTTTATTGAGTGGCTTACAGTAGGAAGACAACATATATATCAGAAGTTTTGTATCAAATTGGTTAAATAATATAAATAAGTCCATGTAAAGCGGGTTCATTATTCGGAGAAATGCTAGGGTTAACGTTTGAAGCGGGTACTGAGTCCGAGAGTGAGCCGGGGTCGTCGTTTAGAAAATCATCAGAATCCATTTTGAACAGCACAAGTCGTCAAAAATAGCTAAAGTCGAAATAATATTCATAATACGATACGAAAAACAGCGCAAACGCAAAGCGATAAGCGAATGACATTTTGACATTGACAATCGGGTCTGGGTCAGTGTTGCCAGTTCTCTGCACTGTCAGTCGGACACTCGATTTGAAATCGATTCCATCGTGTTGTGCTGTTTTGTTTTGCGTAATTCTTTTGGTTATGGACCACGCCGCATTCCAATAAGAATCTTCAAGAAAAGCACGTGTTAATACTACCCGCTACCACGACGAACAAAACCCAAACGAACGAAGGCGAATTACCAATTACGAACGATTCTTACTATTTTTCCCCGATATAGGCTAAACGACTTTCAACGTTTGTTCTACGTGGGCATGCTAATCATGGCGGTAAGTCTCCTCTTTGAACAGTGTTAGTCAATCAAAGTCTGACACGCCCTTCCGCTCCACCCTAGAGCGGGAGAAATAAATGGATGATTTTACCATCTCAAAAAAAAATGTTGTTCTACGTAAAGTATATCTTTTTATTCATGTAAGGTTAAGATGATGATGGTGATGCTGGTGATGAACCCTCCAACGACCAGAGCAAAGCTTGGTCTTCCAGGAAAACATTTGAATTTTTCGAAGCTCTCGAATATTATTTTTTCTGTGTTTTTATTCTTTAGGCAACCCTAACTCAACGCCACTGTCACCATACAAATACAAATCAATTAAAAATCTTTTTTATTCGTTTTTAATATTATTTATATTGACACTCCCGAATAGGGACCAATGTTCAGTAAATATTATTACTAAATTATTTATGAATTCCTTCTTTCCCAATAGGGTTGTTCACGGTTAGCCCATTTTGGTTGAAGTCCTTTGGGTATACTTACGTACTATTAGGCTTACATCTGCCTAACCCTACTTGAATTACAGGCCTGATGTTATGTTTTACAAACCACTAAGGTAGGTTAAGATAACCACTGAAAGCGCTTGCAAATAAATAGTCAGATCGAACTACAGTCTAAATCTGTTATTTCTTTTTATCATTCAAGGGAACACTCATATTTGGTCGTAAAAACCGATTATTATTACCTATTATTTTGGTCAAAATATAACAACCGGTATGTTGTCCTAAACGATGTCGTCGTAAACTATATTAACTGTAGTTTCAAGCCATTTGATTAGTTGAAACTTATTTTAAGTAATTCTTTGGTATTGCCTTGATTACTTGTACCGATCACAAAGACGAGGCAGTGACAAATCAGAGCACTTTGCGGATTCAAAGATGGTTCGTAATTCCTAATCTCTTGGAATCGAACCTGCCACTAACAGCGCTGAAAAGAGCTGAATACCAGCATTTTATATGAAGAGAATGGATATCTGACCTCACAATCCAGTTGCTGGGTTTTACGATACCTCTTTGTAAGACAGGTTGTTACACTTTCGGGCTTTCTACTCGTAATGACTGCAACGGGATCTAAAACTTCATCTTTGCACATTGTAGCTACCTTCCTTGTCTGCCTATACTACCCTGAACGCAGAGCGAATATACACACCTCGAGCGAATGTACAGACGTTTTCCTCATACACTTCTTGGAATCATGCGCGTGTGTGAATGTATTCACCACTTACCCTCTTTGTAAGGAGTTCCGCTACTTTTAGGCGCTCAGCAGACGATGGACCATTTGTCTCACGGAGAATTAATAATCGCTGAAATGAATCCTGTTCATTCGTTGTCTCAATGTTTTTTTAAGCTATTGGGTATTGTCTATTGGTTGTTGTCTATGGGTTGTTGCAAATTGTCCATCGTCTGCTCAAAGCCTTAATTAGTTTCCATCTTACCGTACGGAAGCGTAAGTAAGTAGTAGGTAAGTAATGCATCTCGATTGCTTGTTGCTGCCAACTGGGACTTCCATAATGCAATTATGTAGAAATTTTATTGATTGCAATAAAGGCCACGAGAGCAGCGGGTACGGAGAGAGTTGGTAAATAAACAAGCGTTAAAATGGGAAAACTGGACTCGTGTTTGATTTGATGTAAGTACGTACTAAGACTTGCTGTAGATTATCTGGGTTTATCAATGACCTATATTGTTGGTTCATGCAATGATTTTTACCATCAGTAAAAGGCTGGATCATCGATCTGATTGGCTAAACAGATTCTCGGCTTAGGTAATTCAATTGGTCCATGATATTCTCGGCTAATTTAACACTCCTCAATAAGCCCCTAGTAGTAGGTCTGCTGACACCACAAATCTATATTAAATTTATTCGAAGGACCTCTCATCAGCAGTGTTTTGCTTTGGATGAGATTTGTACTAGCGAAATCTCTTCTAAACAAATGCACTCACAAAAACAAACACGTAAGTACCTACTAAATAGCTCGCACCATCAACCACTTTCTTAAACCTCACTTTTAATGGCCTCGTAAAAACCGACCGCGGCGAAAGTAGCCCCTCTCGTCCAAGTTCAATAGCACGGCGTAACAGTACCGCGTCGACTCTTGCGCAAGCTGCATCTCACCTGCAGTCAGTACATGGAGCCAGGATGTGGACAGTGCTAATAGTTGTCGTTTGTTGTGTGACCACCGTGCTGCCGGCTAAACATTTGCCTAAATGGAAGAAACAGGTTGGTTTTGGTTTTTGGCTTTCTGTATTGTCTTGTGACTGTGTTATGAGGTTCTGCACCTACCTAGGTACTGGAAACAGGGGTTTAGAGTTTTATCCAAAAGCTAATAGGAAGAAAATAAATGGAATTATTATTATAATTAAACAAATAAGCTTTTTTTAAACTTGTCGATATTTTTTGAAGAAAAAGGCAGGCATACATAACTGTTCAGTTTATAGGCAAATTGGTAAATTATTGATTTATTAATTTGACCTACTTATATAAAACAAAACATTTTAGGTGACACCTAGAAAACTGAAAAATAAAAATACTTAGATATAAATATCTTCACATTAGGTAGTTAAATGAACAATTAAACAATTTTATTAATTTAAACAAACAAGATATGAGCCAATGTTTTCACCGGCGTTTTTCCGCGGCCTACTTTCTCGTAGCTTTCTCGCGGCTTACATTAGAAAGTTCCTTGGGTGACTCAGCGAGATGCGTGCGATCCTGTAGTTAGGATGGAAGGAGACCCAACGCTTTCTATACCTCAGCATGTAGCACTTTACCTTGAACTTGAAATGTAAATTTACAAAGGTCTGCGTAATCCGAGTGAGATAAAGACCGGATTTGACTCTGGGTCAATTATGATGTAAAGCTTTCTAAAGCTCGAGCTATCTTATCAACCAGTTCAAGTCGAGTAAGTTGTAAAGTGTATCGTTGGCGTAGACAGCTGGGTCTCAGGGTTGGCTAGAAGTCACAGAGTATAGTATGCATTTTAATTAGACTGATCGACTGCAGAAGGTAGGCAGGTACCGACCAAAACAAGAGTGCTCCACATTTCGTAACTCAACTACGACTTCATAATACTTGTTCAAAAGGGGCAATAATATGTTTATCTACGTTCCATGTATTCAGAGAAAACAGATATGTCCAGTGATTCAGATATTACTTTGTATTAGTACCCCCATTCCTTTCCACCTCTCCCGAAAAAGGAATGGGCCCGGCCTTTGCCCAGCTGTGGGATAGAAAAGGCTAATAAAAAAATAAAAATAAAGTATAGTACCTAGGCCACCAGTACAGGCTGGTTTCTTATTCTATCGAATCTACTTCAGTCAAAGTGTTACTATCGACTGTACCGATGTATTATACTGAGAACCTTGTCTTCCACTAGTTACAATTATTTTTGGTGTTATTTTCTTTGGAAACCTCTATATCTCCTGAATATTTTTATGTTTTGTGATAACAAGCTATCTTCACGCACATTTCAACCCTCATTCACTACCTTCTCACTAACCTTTCCTCTTACGACGTATGTAAGACGGTACAACGAATCCGACAGGCGTGCGAGCTGCCCGCCGTGCAGAGTGAGCATAGCCACTACATCTGCGATGACAAGGGAGAGCCTAAGTGCTTGCCCGGATGGCAGGGAGATCTGTGTGATGTGCCGATCTGCAAGAAGGGGTGTGATCCGTTGCAAGGTAAGCCTTTAAAACAGTAAAACGTAGACAGATAGTATACTCTTTACTATGTACCTACACCATACAAATTACAAATTTTATAGAGGCCGACACAGTGGACGGTCGTATCAATAACAGCATTCTTTTAAAGAACGTACCGCTTATTAAAGTGAGGGTCTTGAGTCAGTTTTTACAAGACGTTAGCGCAGTTTTTGCCAGAACTATGTTAATGGGGTAATCAGATTGTTGGTGATTTAAACAGCAATCTATGTTATTGTGGCGTTTATAGAGGTTTATATCTGGCGATAGCTTATGAATGACTGCGAAAGGTACACTCATCGAAAAGGCTTTATCGAAGTTCAATAAAACAGTAGGTCAAAAAGTCATTCTAGTTCATTGACTGCTAGTGGTTCAGCGTTCAGACTGAATGAAGGTAGGAGCATGTAGTTCCTAAGCTAAAAAGAGAAACGTGGAGAAAGTTTAGCTGTTACTATTTTACTAAGAAAACTTTCAGTCATAATGAATTGTTAGTCACGATTTCGATCATTTACAATTTCACATGACCTCATCAGTGGGACTGTTAGCTTGTAGAGAGTGACTATAGCTTAGGGTTAAGACAATGGTCATCGCTTTCAATGCACTTTGTACGAGTATTTCTCATCTTTATCGGTTATCGCTGATACAGACATTCTAATCGCAATAAAATCGATTCATGATTCTAGTTAAAGTTGTCATTTTATCTTAGCTTTCTGGATCACTTTACGCCAAACACAAGAGATGATTACAAAGAACAGTTCGTGACAAAAAAATGCACCGCAATTGTAACACCTCCAATTGACATTACATTAACAAAAGCTCTCGTTGAAACCGGCACAATGTGTTTAAACACTGATCACTGAGAGTTAACGGCGCGTTCCGTTTTATTTCGCTCATTAGCGATCCGCTATGACTGTACCGATACCGGGAAAGTTTTTGTGCAGCTTCCAACGTTATAACAGTTTTGCTTTTTGCTTTATTTATCTTAGCTAAAGCGTTAGTTGGTAATACTGTTAGTGGTATATAGTTATTGGAACTCGTACATTGTTAGTGCTGAAATCTTGGTGAACTTTTGCTGTGAAGGTGCCGTATCGGTATCCGTACCGTAGCTTCTTGTGGGGCAACATTATAGGAGGTGGCAGTCGTTACAGGTATTCAGTTTCAGTCTGACAACCAGTCTTACCAAGGCGTATCGTATTACCCAGTACTAACTGGGTTGTGGAGGACAGATAGGCAGTCGCTCCATGTAAAATACTGGTATTCAGCTGCATCTGGTTACACTGGAAGTCGACCCCAACATAGTTGGGAAAAAGCTAGGCAGATGATGATGAATATCTGATGTGGTAACATTAAATATACTTTTGCGGTTTTAGCTATAGGTACGAGTATCTTTTTATTACCCACTTGCAAATGATGTTCCACAAAAAGTAATTTCGGTTTTTTCCCCACTTACTGTATCGACCGACGAATTAATGTTGGTTTGCCTTTAAGAGGGTTGCAAAGATCCTTATATTTAGAGAAGTAGTTGCTTTGAAGCAGGAGCAAAGTCAAATTGTTTGTCATTTGTCATCTCGACACAACAAATAAAAATAAAACATACTGTAGCAATTCTTTGTTATGATTAACAAGTTGAGACGACATTATTCTGACTATTTGTGATTACCAGGTTACTGCAAACGCCCCGGCGAGTGTCGCTGCAAGCTAGGCTTCTACGGCGAGCGCTGCAACAAGTGCATCCCGCTGCCAGGCTGTCAACACGGCTACTGCAACGAGTCCTTCGAGTGCATCTGCCGGGACGGCTGGGATGGCCTGTTCTGTTCCGAGCGTGAGTACTGCAATATTGTCAGCTTGTGATTGCACTGCAACAAGCGCATCTCACTGCCAAGCTGCTGGATGAAGCATAAACCGTAGCCAATGGATAGGCTCAGACCTCAAGTGCGTTGTCTCCCCCAGCCAATGGTACACCATCCATCTTACACCGCTTGCCCGATCACCTGCGCACTTGATGATCTACTTTTTGCATCAGTGAGCGGAGTTCGCGTGGCTGAGTTTTGGGCCAAACATATCATTTGAACTTTTTTGCCATCGATACGCTAACAAGAATAAGAGAATTAAAGTGACGTCCTATCCATTCTTCAATGGATAGGACGTCACTTTAATTCTCCAGCTTCTAATGAAATCCACGGGCAGCTTTTATAACATAGTGTCTAGGTTTCCGACCTAGGAACGGTAGCGCAGGTCAGAGACCAGAAACAAAAATTTGACTCTCTCTCTCTCGAAGTCTGTCTGGAGAACTGCGACATTCTGAACTGTAATGTGTTAATGAGGACAAAAGGCGGACAATAGTAAAACAGTTTTTTATACCTACATACTGCAGGTTTATCAGTCTAATTCAATTTATTAAATCTTTCCTAACAGCTATTTGCCGCTCCGACTGCCACGCAACCAGAGGCTTCTGCGAGACGCCAGGAGAATGCCGCTGCAAGCTGGGCTGGGCAGGTCCCACCTGCCGCTCCTGCCAGCAGTTGCCCGGCTGTCAGCACGGGTACTGCGACAAGCCGCTCGAGTGCAAGTGTCTGCCAGGGTATACTGGACTGTTGTGTCAGACTCGTGAGTATTGACTTTGGAGTTGGTTGGTTGTCTAGACATTGTAACCAATATTGGTAGTGTAGGAATGTTACATAATTTAATCAAACTCTCAAGGATTACATAAGTGGATACAGATTTATTTTCAAAATTACAAAATATAATTGATCTGTTGACACGTATCTTTTTCTACCGGACGTCAATGTCAGAGTAATCAAAAGTCTGTTTTGGCTAATTGTCAAAATATCACTCTGTCATTGACGTCTGTCAATCACTCGATATTTATTTTTCTGAAACAACCTTCTTTCTACAACTTATTTTAATTAAACAACAAAACTCCTTTAACATTACATATTGATTCTTACAGCTCGGCCATCCTTATTAGGGTGGGTCCTCACACAACACTATAAAATTTAAATTAAACTAGCTTGCATAGTCTGTTATGATCTGCAAACATCTGTGCAATCGATACCAATATCTATTCTTTGGTTTGTGCACTGTTTGCTCATAACCTACGTATCACATCACAGTCGCTTTCCCTGTCATATCTTATATCTTAGCGTGATCTGCAGTCATCTGTGCTACCATACCATCACTAGCACTGATTGCTCACAATAGACCTAATCTACTACAGAATTAACACATTTGTAAAATGAACTTAATTTTTGAGCATCATGATCATTTTATAATCTTAACTGTAAACATTTGTTCTCTGTGGTCATCTGTCATGATCTGCAGTCATCTGTATAACAATACTGACTGCTCATAACTGACAATGTACATTATCGTAGGTACTTATAAAGTATAGTCTATCACAATCTACGTCATCTATGTCATTAACACTGACGCTTGCAACCTATATAGTCTGTCACGATCTACGCCATCTATCTCACAGACAGTGAGGATCGCAACCTATATAGTCTATCACAATCTACGTCATCTATATTACAGACACTAACACTTGCAACCTATATAGTCTGTCACAATCTACGTCATCTATGTTACAGACACTAATGCTTGCAACCTATATAGTCTGTAACGATCGACGCCATCTATGTCACAGACACTGACGCTCGCAACCTATATAGTCTGTCACAATCTACGTCATCTATGTTACAGACACTAACGCTTGCAACCTATATAGTCTGTCACGATCTACGCCATCTATGTCACAGACACTGACGCTCGCAACCTATATAGTCTGTCACAATCTACGTCATCTATGTTACAGACACTAACGCTTGCAACCTATATAGTCTGTCACGATCTACGCCATCTATGTCACAGACACTGACGCTCGCAACCTATATAGTCTGTCACAATATACGTCATCTATATTACTGACACTAACGCTTGCAACCTATATAGTCTGTCACGATCTACGCCATCTATGTCACAAACACTGACGCTCGCAACCTATATAGTCTGTCACGATCTACGCCATCTATGTCACAGACACTGACGCTCGCAACCTATATAGTCTGTCACGATCTACGCCATCTATGTCACAGACACTGACGCTCGTAACCTATATAGTCTGTCACAATATACATCATCTATATTACTGACACTAACGCTTGCAATCTATATAGTCTGTCACGATCTACGCCATCTATGTCACAGACACTGACGCTCGCAACCTATATAGTCTGTCACGATCTACGCCATCTATGTCACAGACACTGACGCTCGCAACCTATATAGTCTGTCACGATCTACGCCATCTATGTCACAGACACTGACGCTCGCGACCTATACAGTCAAAATTAACAGTAACAAATTACATTTTCAATATACTATTATACTAAATTAATCTCATCACAATAATCTGCTTCTCGCTAAAACTCATTAATATCAATTATCATTCTCATCATTACTATCATTGGGGTCGCTGTCGTTTTCACTTTCGAATCCTTGTTAATTTTGCCACGAATGTATTTTATCTATTTAAAAAAAAACATTTTTACACCCTTTTATTACCTCTTTTGGTAAGTGGGATATCTTCAACCAAAAATTTGTCATTGGGCAATATTTTTACTATTTTGTAAATATGGACCATTCTCTTCTTACATTTTGCTACTCTAGCATTGTCCGATCCTGTTCTTACTAGCCTAAAAAAATCACCTTCGTTATACTTACAGATACTGACCGAGTTGGTGTTTTTCTTTTTCTATCAAAACGTTCCTTTGCAGGGGTCCGTCCATACTCAATTTTATTCACTGTTTCCTTTCTCAGATCATTTAATTCCTTACCACTAATTCGGTCTTAATTCGCCTAACGTAAATAATATCGCTCAGGTTATTTGCCTTTATTGTCAATCTATTTGCCTTTGTTGTTTTCTTTTTATAACCGTTCAACAATTCCGAAGGACTCTTGTCTATGGTCCACACATACCTACATAATCATCCCAACGGTTGTTATTTTATCAACATTTAGTACTTAAAGCATCCAAAATTGCTTAGTAAAATCTTTCACTCTGTCCGTTCGCCCACGGGAGTACTACGACATTCGAAACATGCTTAACTCTGTTAGATACCTGCTTTAATACGTTTACATTGAGAACTTGTTAAGTAATGTGCCTCTATCTATTGGACTAGATCCCTTTTAGTCGTTCGTAGCACATTACAATCGATTATTATTTATAATTGAAGTCTCAAAACCTATTCGTTTCAGCGTTTCTGAATCGAAATAGGGCTCGCTTTGTCCGTCTGGCGTAGTCTTGTGACTATAAATGCGCTACTGGTCTCAACAGACCATCATAGCCGCGTGGCATAAAAATACCCGCAATACCATGCCTTGACACAACCGTTTGCAATTCGGTCTCCAAAATGAACGTCATAAAATGCCAGTATAGGTATTTCCGTTAAATTATTCTTTTTAAAGTTTTGAACACTGCCTTTTTAGTTCGTCTGTCCACTTCCAAAGAATATGTCAGCATCAAGCATTTCGTTCACCATTGATTTAACAAGTTCCGTAAAGTTAAAGTTAAGTTAAAATTCCGCGTAAAGATCCATTCATTATGTACTCATCATCTACTCATAAAGTCACATATCACACTTAACAATAGACACACCCTCTCACACTCACTCATTCAAACTTAGCACATCACACAAAGAAGGATTACACCACTAACACACTCACCATAAACAATTAAATCATTCTGAGAGTATTTTTAAATTCTAGCATTTAAGAAACTGAATCTAATGGTATTCAGGGAGCCCTGGCACTGATGGCACTACTCGGTTCCAGTTGCTAAAGTTTTGTGTAGACAATTGTTATGGCATCTACGCTCACATCGCTCACATCGAGTTGTAATATTGAAACATTGACAAAGAATCTAAGCGTAATTTCGATGTTACAGTTGTCTAATTTTTAATTCATCACTGGTTTTCTTTAAAGTTAAACTTGTTTTTGTTTTCAGTGTAAACATGATCGATTAGAACATCATACCGACCTAATTACATTAACATCTACAATATAAACGTCTCGACGTCGAATTTCTATCGTAACTACAAGTTTTTTACACCGAAATTTCTAAAATTTGCACTAACACTAGGCGTGAGAAAACAATATAAATCCCAAGCAAGAGTTATCAGTCATGGCGTACCTCAGGCTCACTGTTATTCTTGCTATACATAAATGACCTACCTCATCACATTAAACACCTTAATTCCAACGTCTTATTCGCTGATGACAGTACCGCACTAATAAAATGTACAGCCATGAAAAAATACAAACTGGACATAAATACTACACTTAGGGACATTGTGAATTGACTTGACGAAAATAACTTAGTAATTAACCTGCAAAAAACTAACGTAATGCACTTTTATCAACGCACATCAGTACCGAATATAGTAATAGAATAAAATGTAGCATACTTGGTCTATCCGCATTTATGTTCTACATAATTTAGCGAAAAAGGTCAACATCACCACAACAGTATGTGAATATAATTATATATATATCAACTTTATGTTGTTGTCACTATGGCGAATGCTGCGTATACCTGTAATAGGCATACATACCAGTACTTTTTATTGTCTCCTATAAATGTTTAGTATGTATTGCTGATGGTGTACCAAATAAATAAATAAATAAACAGTAGTTGCATACCATGGTCTAGTCGCGTCCACTCTAAGATATGTAATAATCTTTTGGGGAAACTGTAGGCTACGAGAACAGGTATTCAAAGCCCAAAAACGTTGCATAAGGGCAATACTTAATATGAAAGTGACGGATAGTTGCGTTTCTGTGTTTAAGTTCCTTAAACTTTTAACTTTTCCATGTACCTATGTATATATTTTAGAGGTCTCAATTTTCATTAAAAGTAACATGAACCTTTTCACGACAATGTCAGAAAACAGGAAGAGACCTATAAGGAGTCAGTATAAGCACTTACTACATGTTGTGAGATGTAATACTGCTTTGCTCAAAAGAGTGTTATTAGTATGTGCCTAATAATTTTCAATAAAGTACCCAATATCATTTAAATCAAAACATCATTATTGATTGCAAAATGCTATTATTCTTTAAATTACTTCTTAAATGAAACTGATTTATGTATAGAATAATCTAATGTATAATAATATAATTAATATTGACATATCTAATGATCCCTTTGTTGTAATTTTTTATATAATTTCACATACCTACCTCTTTGTTTTAATTCATCTGATTCTGAATAATTTAATTGATATGGGCATACTTAATGTTCTCATTATTTTAATTTATCTGATTTTATTCTAATTGTATTAAGCAAAATTTAAGGTTATATTTTATATTATGAATGCACTATGCCAACTATTGTTTTTAACTGTAAACCATTATTTAATTTTATTTTTAATATAGTTTTATTTCATTAATGTTTGCATGCCTAATATAAGGTAAATTGTACAAGGCTCACCTATTTTATTCGGTTTCATCACAGTTTGTAGCCAACTCCTAGTCTCAAACTATGATCATCCATACCACACATCAGACAATGCACGCTTACCCTTTATTTCACATCTTTGACAACATTTCAGCTAAAAGTTCCGTATAATCGTCGCTCGACAAGATTCTGATTTTTAAGTTTTCCAGTTTTCACTCGGCCATGAAAACGACATTGACGACAGAGTTTGATACCATGTTTTAGCAACACCATTCAATTTAGGTAACGCGTAATGACTTAAAAGATCTTCGCACCCCTTATACAATCGCGCGCATTCCTCGACCTTGCCTAACCATGTACCTATCAATAGTCTGCCCTTTAATCATGGGATCCAACTCTGATATGACATTGCCTAATAACGGCAACTTACTGCTCCCCGTTTTATTATTCGATATCGATTTAATCAACTCAATCAACAGTAATTGAGTATTACTTATCACCTTTTAACTTGGAACGACTCACGTGTGTCGATTCCGTTGACGTATTCTAACTGCAACGCCTACTCAAACGACGCCGCTGTCGCCTTGATCTCGAATGTCGCCTTGATCCATGTCGACGACTGTCGTCTTCGCTTTCCCCGGGAACAATCTAAACTTCTCCTTTGATAGCCGCCTCCAGGACCACGCATATTCCGTCTCCGCTCGGTATGTTCTCGATTCGTCAGAATCAAGCTCTCATCACTCCGTGATCGTGATCTACAGCGAGAAAAAAAAATGTTATCAGGATGCACTTAGCACAAAAATAGCCTGTGGGTTTTGCTAATCCCACTTCTGAATTGTAGGAATGTTACATAATTTAATCAAACTCTCAAGGATTACATAAGTGGATACAGATTTATTTTCAAAATTACAAAATATAATTGATCTGTTGACACGTATCTTTTTCTACCGGACGTCAATGTCAGAGTAATCAAAAGTCTGTTTTGGCTAATTGTCAAAATATCACTCTGTCATTGACGTCTGTCAATCACTCGATATTTATTTTTCTGAAACAACCTTCTTTCTACAACTTATTTTAATTAAACAACAAAACTCCTTTAACATTACATATTGATTCTTACAGTAGGTACAACAAACTTGTCAGTCGAATATCAGTTACAAAACTTATAAACTAAAATAACAAACAAAATGAAACTAAGATTAACTAGATTTTTCCTTATGGAACGTTGAGACATTCCATAAGTAGCCCGAAGTCTGGATTTGGTACCCGTATAATGGCAATAGGTTCGATCCCCGGTTCTTCCTAATCTCATCCCCCGGCGAAATGTAGATACAAGTCCGCCTTACCCTTGGCAAAGGCAAGACGAAGGCAGACGTAGACGTGATGTTCTATTATTAAAAAAAAAAACACTGGCTTTTTTTCAAGTCCATGTTGCTTTTATTCAGCAGAAGATGACATCGTTGATGGAACAATCAAGTCAAGGGTATTTTTACTCTGTATTTACATTTACCTATATAAATCTTTCTTGCAGCTATCTGCGCAGCCGGCTGCCACAATGAACGTGGCTACTGCCGCCGCCCTGGTGAATGTCGCTGCAAGGTCGGCTGGACCGGACAGTTCTGTGGCGAGTGCCACAGGTACCCTGGTTGCGTGAATGGCACCTGCAACAAACCCTGGGAGTGCAAATGTGAAACCGGTTGGGGAGGCATGCTTTGCGATGAAGGTAAGATTTGAAACGTGTTGAAATTGTTTCATAATTAGCAGTAAAACACTATTCTGAGTCCATATTTTAATATTATTAAATTAATTCAAACTCTGATTATTTGTACGACTTCTGGCATGACATTGACAAAAAAAAAAAAAATTAGATTGAGGCTCTAGCCTCAATCTAATTTTTTTTTCATGCACTTGTTTTTCCTGTTTATGGTTTAACGGTTTTGTCAAGTTAGATCAAAGATACCTACGCTACGAGCTACCAATTTATTTGCACAATACACAAACATACAGTATACATATCTGGAAACACTACGATTTTCTAGTTAGGTACATTAACCTGTGTCGAGTGGTCTACTTGCAGAAATTCTGAACTTTCTTGAAACCTCTTTGGAAACTAACTGAAGATAGACCACGAAACTTAATCAAAATGGTATTTCTTATTTACAGAACTCAACTACTGCGAGAAGAACCCAGATACTTGTGAGAACGGTGGAAGGTGCGTCTCCTTGGAGTCCGTTGACGGCTACTTCAAATGTTACTGCCAACCGGGCATTACAGGCAAGCGGTGTGAAATCGTGCCCGAATTAGCGACGCCTACCAACGCAACAATCACTGAAGAATCGAGCTCCGAAAGTCAGACCTCGTCAGAGACGTCGTCAGAACACGGGAGCACTACGGAACCCAATAATGGGGAAAATGAGACTGAGTGATGTATTTTTTAAGTGGTTTGCTGTCATATACTAGGGAATAAGGTAGAAGTACTACTACTAGACTGAATATCAATGCAAACAGTAGTTATTTGATACCGGGTAAATCGGGCTGAATAGAATCGCAGGGGTGAATCGAGACAAAACTTTGAAAGGAATTTTAACGTGGAATTAATATGGTATGTTACCAACAAGGACTCTATCTTATTGACTTCATTATATTTAATTATTTAGAGGCCTTGTTGGCAACATATTTATCCTACATTAAAATTCCTTTCAAAGTTTTGTCTCGATTCACCCCTGCGATTCTATTCACCCCGTTTTACGGTATCATTGTTATTGGAAACAATGAGGTAGGTCTTAGAGAAATTGTTTTGGAGTTCTCTCTAGATTAGCTGAACTTTGAAAATATCTTTTCAACATATTCGATATCCGATTGACAGTCGGTAAACCGCGAAAATCAGCCCCTGCTCATTATGAATGATCTACAGGTCCAACTGTAATGGTATGACAACAATGGGTTATAAAATGACGACTGTTTTATAACTAGGTGTTGTTGCATCTATGATGGAAAACCGAAGATGGTTAGGTTCAAGTGATTTGATGATATTATTTACTTGCTTTGTCCATGTTCGTGTTTAGAAAATACTTAATTGTAGATGTCCACATTGTAACTTACAAGAACGTGAATGTTATGATGCAGAAACTAGTACTAATTAAGTTGCATGGTATCTACTTAAAACTGTCTACTTAATAGTGTGTAAATCTTTAATTATATTAACAGTTTGATAGAGTAATAATCAAAGAAAAATAAAAATAAAATATTAAGGGTAACTTAATTTCAGGGCCAATTTTAGATGGATTTGGCTTTTGCCATTCGTAAGAATTAGTTTATGTTCCTGAAAGTTTTTAGATATTTAATTTCGAGTACTAAGTAGGTAAACGCAATTAGTCGATTGACTACGCAGTCAATAATAAAATGGATATCATCGTTGCTATAAATTTTCTGAACACGAACGTATAATCTGTACGAATCTACTCATGGAGACTGTCAATGATTCCTTATTTATGTGTATTTAGTAGTTTGTAAAAGTGAAAGTTAATTTATTATTGCGAATTGATGTATGATTGTTTTGTATTGACGATTTAGTTGTTAGTTATTTATTTTAAAATAAAACATTAATGAATTTTACGTGATTTTTTGTTTATTTTTTTCCGTTCCATAAAAGTTGGTCAAACGAACGTGAAGAATATCTACAGGGTCACGAAGTGCAAAAAGGGGTAATATTAGGACTATATAATTATCTTAGGCTAAACAAGGTGTAGTTTTGCAACCTCGTCAAAATTCAGGAGGTTGTCATAGAAGACGTAAATAATCAATATAAGTTACGGTACTTGGCCAATAATAATAAACGCTGCTTTTTTAGTTATTTTAATTTGACACTATTTCAGAATGAAGCCGTTTTCAAAAGAGGAGAATCACCCGTTTATCGAATAAACGCCTGCGTTTGTTTGTGTGTTTGTTTATGCGCGGTTCTTTAACCGTTGTTAACTAGCCCTTTGGCTAGTATTACACGGGCCGCGTTTTGATACGGATGAATGGTGTACACTTATCGATATAAGATATTAAGAAAAAAAACATTACCATTATTAAAATTATTTTTGATTCGGGTCGAGAATCACTAGCACAGTTACCTACTTGAATTTGACGAGGATGCAAAGCAACACCTTGTATATCTCATCATGTACACAAAAAGTACGTACTATCTTCTCCCCCTACACGTACCTATGTGTGTTTAAATATAAGTAAAAGCGAGCACCTCTATAAAAAATATCCAAGATATCATGTAGAGCGAAATGTAGAGCACTTATTAACTCTGATCAATTTAATTCACAAATCAATCCAAGTGTCTAAACTCCACATACAAAGTTAAGTAACTCTAGTGACAGATCCACGATCGCTAACTGCGTCCACTAGTAGTAGACGGAAACACTTTTGAGCACCAATTTCAATAATTTCCATCGAAAAGCAATTCATATTTAAAACAAAATATTCGTTGGTGTGATATACCTGGAACCAGATGTGATCGATCAAACAAGCCAGTTTCTTCATCGTGCAGCATTAGGTCAGTAGGTATCTACATCAGCCAACATGAAGCTGTGTTCTACCTTAATCTCATATCTTTACGACATAGCTATACCTATATATTTGTAATTATTTTGTGTAAGTTATGAAGCATAACTGGCGAAGTGTGGGTGTACTGTTACGTACACCTCTGCCTAAGCCTTCGGGGGTTACAAGGCGTGATATTATGATGTTATTTTATTTTGTCTAACTTCCCCATGAATTAATTCGCAGCGGAATTGCATCATTCGAAGTTAAGCTTGGAGTAAATACCTGCATAGTGCATAGAGATTGCGTTCTGATTCTATATATAGTATCATTTCCAACCTTTTATGAAAGAATCCTTCAGCATCTAAAACCTAACCATTAACCAAGACCGCTACAATTACTCATCTACTTAACACAATGCTATAGGCTACTTAAGATTCCTTCTGGCAATTTATGCTGCTGTCCGATTTTCAGACCTCAATTATTTTAAGTCAATTCTCATTGAAATCGAGACTACAGAGTCCTTCATAGTCGCCTTTAATGACACACATACCAGAAGTGGTCTATTCTTTTTACATTGGCAACCTACTTGAACATACTCGCGACCAAACGGTATGGTAGAAATAGATATCAATATCTATTAAACCCCGCAAAAAACTTTAAACATATCCTTCATCACATAACCGTCGATTAATAATTTTAATTATTAATGAATAATTCACATAATTAGAACACATGTTAAGCAACCAACGTTTAAGTGAACTGATTAACTTATGACCACTGGATTACAAATTCAAATTGATCTCGATCACTCTAAAAGGAGGGCCCACGCCCGTCTTGAAAACTGGAAAATGTCCGTTTGGGAAATTCTTCTAAGGCGGCGGGACCAGTTTTTGTTATTCATGACTTCATGTTTATTAGCGCATTAACTGTCAGATGTTTGATGCCAACAAATGTATGGTCTTCTCGGCATTGCCAGTTACTGTATAACGACTGGTCTTACAAGGAAGAAAACAGAAATTAGCAAAAAAATATACGATTTTGCAGAACTGACTGACCTAATAGATGGATAGTTCTATTTATTGCACAAGTCTCTTTTAATTTAGGTAAATAATTACTTTTATTTTTTGGAACTTGACGACAAATAACTGCAGGACCTTTTGACGACGATTTCTTCATGTTTTGGCAGATTTTAGCATGTTTTCTGTATAGTTGGAGAAAACCCCGCATCCCTGAGATAATTGTATCGTTCTTATCACCAGGATCGCTGGATAATCGGAGGGCTCATTAAAAATCGTTTCTAGCGGTTGCTACAAAAGTGAGAATATAAAATAAGTTACTAAATCTTTCCTAACGGAATTACAAAAAACAAAGTTAGTTTTACAAAACGGCCAATCGTCGGAATCCGAGCGCGAATTGATTTATTTTTGTCTAAAAACATGTGTAATACTGCGGATGCCTGAGGACCACCGGCTGCCACCGCTGTGGCGCGCCTTTAGGTCACCTAGAACATGCGTCCATACGCTTTCATCAAACTAGAAAGTAAGGGATCGAATTTGTTGAACGGTACGGGAATGTAATTTTGACAAAATGATCTGTACGAGGGCCGCGCCGTCGTGATAAAGACTTGTTTCGTCTTAATGCTATACCATCACATAAAATAGCCAGTGCATTACAAAAGCCTTCATGAGGAGATCCCTAGAGATAGCTGACGCACCAGTTTATTGGTGCGTTATTCTCCATTAGGAGCCTTGTTTTACAGTCGGCCAGGACTGGGGCATTAATCAATGCACAACAAAACGTTTCGGTCTTAACCTACCCATTCATTCAGTCTCCAAGTTCTGCAACATTAACTTCACTAATAACTCACCAAGACGCATTAGGTGTTCATTTAATCATCTAATGTTTCCTATTGCCACAAAAACAAAACGAAACTAATACTTTCAACTAAGTAATATTGTTCTTCGTAATCAAGTCAGTATCTTAAAGGTTGTATATAATATGTCATCGTAATCTTTTTCACACCTCTGTTGGGGTCGATTTCCAGTTCAACGGGATGCAGCAGACATGGAGCGACTGCCTATCTGACCTCCAAAGCTCCTGGATAATTCACTATCCTCTTTGATAAGACTGATTGTTAGATTTTCGGGCTGATGATTACTCGTAACAACTGTCTAACATCTGGAAATGACAGCCGGGACCAAAGACTTAACGTGCCTAATAAATATAGTACTAATAGTAGCAATGGAGCTGTCTTGGCATACAGGAGTAACGCCTTCGTCTATATAAGCGCGGGGCCGCCTGCGTCTGCGCAGAACGTTGGCACACTCGAATAGTTGCTGAAAGTAATGTGATACAGTGATCTCGGATTTTTATTTTTAATTCATATACTACATATATAAACTTTGACAAGATGCTGATTTTTGTTTTGATGGTAAGATGCTTGTTTTATGGTTTTTTAATTAAAAATGGGATTCACCTCTAGGTAAACTATTCCATAGATTGAATAAATATTAATGGAATCAACAAAAATGACGCAACATGTTGATTGATTTACGCAAATAGGATTAGGGACTAAAACAAAATTGGGGTAAATATGATTAATTCTATTTAGCGTTTATCAAAATTGATGACTTTCTAAGATTACCTAAGAGTAAACAATTTACTGATTAATCTTGATTAATCGATTCGAATTCTTTAAAATCTTGATTTAATTCTATATATCTAAGCTTTGAGGAAGCTTGTCTGTAAAATTAATATCTAGATCAACTTCAACAATTGACTTAGACCTCATTATTAGTTTATATCTATACAATCGTACGGTTTTAACAGGGCCTAGAATTTTTAAACTAGGTTAATGTTGTCATTTCAAAAGCTACCCTTATGTCATTAAAACAACATACGTTTACTTAAAGCATGTTTACACTATTTCATTTCAACACCTAGATCACCAAGTAGATAATCTACCTATATGGTCTATGCATAAACAGATGCATGCATATTAAGAAGTGTAAGTTACTTAAATGCCCATACCGAAGTTACCTACACCTGTTAATGGGTCCATTAACAGGTGGCCATATGGGTACGCTATATTACTTAACGTCCCGTCATAATGAGATGGATCGCTTTTACATACATAGACATGTGACATTAATTGAAGCAGGCGTTTCCGTCAGCTTCGGAGGCGGTCGGGAATTTAGGAGAGGTAGGTGTTCAGTAGTGGAATAGGTATTCCTGTCATATCCTGTGAAGTTGCGTCAGATTGCGAGGTGAATGGGCACCGACTTATACAGATACCGGTTAGATTTCCGACGGGATCTGCAAATAACGATATGGCTTTCTTTGGAACTTGATTTTAAGAAACAAGTTTAACTTTAGGGAATTTAGGAAATAACCAAATCTTGACGACTTACAGAACTACCTTTTCATATCCTTTGGGTGTTGCATCAGGTTAACCGATCCTTGGTATTGTTAACTTATTCCTAAAGTCACTCATTGTGACATGACGGTAGTTAGATGAGCTCTTGAATTTTTCAAAATGGGTTCTTTGGATGGTATTTTAAAGACATAACAGCAATTTTTAAACCGTATCAGTCCTTTTAAATAATTTCCTCAGTCACTTACGTTCAATGGTAATGTGGGAAGACTTTTCACATCCCAAACTCTGCCGACATTTAGAGCAGATGTATGTGGTCACTTTGGAGATTCATTTGGATGTTCCCACTTAACCTACGAGCCATATCTTACAGCACCCACAGGAAACAATAAGGATATATTACTGACACGGCAACACAAGTTACATACTATTACCAATTACTTCTAATGATTGATGAAGCACTTACATCGCTAATAGTTACTGCATGGTAGATCAGGCGAGTATTCTTACACTTTTTATATCGAAAACTGGACGTAACGTCTTCAGTGTTACTGGCGTTAAGTAAGGCTTGCTGTTAATCATATTCGTCATATGCTAGCACGTAACTTTGGGTAGTGATCAGTGTAATGTAAATGTTCGTGCATACTTTGTACGAAAATGAAACAGTTCGCAGTAGAATTGTTCGCGTTTTTAGATGTTTTGACTTGCGTGAATGTATAAAGAAAATTGTCGAGCTAATGTACCTACGTGCTTCGACGAAACTACGTGTTGAGCATGACTAGTCATATCTGCTATTTAGTCTTATCGAGAGGTAGTCATAACGCTTCTAACCCGATTAGACGACTAATTCCTTGCAAAAACTACTGACGGAAACAAGAGCCCTGTTGACAGGTAGACACTTTTAAAGGAGTCTGTCAGTCAGAAAGAATAAATTTGGTGTCGAATTTGGAATGGCAGCAAGCTTAGTACCTACTGAGCTTGTTGCCCATTCCAAGATGGGCCTGACCCCTGACCCTATGGAGAAAAATTTATAAAAAAAACTCCATAATCCGGACCAAAGTATTACTCCAGTTTTAAACCAAGTGTACTCGTATTTCAAAATCTTATAGCGACGCAAAACTAGTAAAATTAGTGCAATATATCAGGATAAGAAAACAAGACTAATTCCAATTACAAAATCTGAACCAAACCCAAATTATATCTCGAAAATCTATCTCATATAAATCCTCCGCTCCGGTATTAGGCAACACCAAATGCAAATGAAGTGGGTTCGTACTTGAACACCGGAAAATGGGTATTAGAGAAATATATCAGACCCTAACTAATTCTAGAGCAGGTATGTCCTGAATGTTAGGCCGTATTTCGACATGCCTTCAAATGAGCTTATACGGTGTTAGGCGTGTAATTTGATACAAACTGAGTTCAAATATTAGGTACTTACTTTTTTTTGTGCGTGTTGTGTGTTCCAATGGACCTGTTGTAGATTGGAAGATAACGATTTTGTTACTGCTATTTGGTTCTATATATTTATTTCTGTAACTTGGTTTAAAAAACATTTTTTCACGTCATATTAGGATTTTTTTAAATCTTTTGTACCCGACTACTATGGGAAGAAACAGCGAAACTAACTCAGAGGTCACTGTCACTTTTAAAATCCAGACCTAATCTTGGTCACCTGAGGACCACGCAGATTAGTGTCTGAGGTGGATGAAAGAACCACACAGGTTAGAGTGGTGGGGAGTCAACTACACACATCAAAAGTGTCTAGGGATCAAGCATTTTTATGCGGATTTCTTGAGATTGAGATGTGGCTTTGTAATAAATTTATGATTTTATAAATTTATATGGATCCTTTTTGGTGCATTTCATAATTTGAATCAGGAACTCTCAATCAAATTCGAGTAAAAGATGAAAATAAGCTGTCAATATTTTCCCTATAAAAACATACAACGCATTGAAGACATTATTAGTGCTACTGTTTCCCTACTACTGATTAAAACCAACGTTATTATGGGGCGGCGACGTCATTTAAGCAGGGAAGAAATGCTCAGAGCCGTGGGAATGATAGAAGCTGGTTCCCGGCAACGTACTGTGGCTTTAGCTCTGAATACAAGTCAGAGTGTTACCAGTCGACTTTGGACACGTTACCGAAGCACTGGTACCGTGGCTGAGCGCCATGGAGGACGGTATCGCTGCACCACACGGAGACAAGACCGATACATTCAAATCTTAACTCGAAGAGCTCCAACAATAACCGCCATGATGTTAGCCGTGAGGCTTCATCACTCTTCAGGGAACTTAATTAGCGACCAAACAGTCAGAAACCGCTTGCATGAAGTGAACCTTCATTCCCGAAGACCGCTACGGGTACCACCTATAGCAATGCACAATCGTAGGATTCGATATCAATGGGCTCTTGAACACAGAAATTGGGCAGAAGAACAATGGCGTTTCGTGTGCTTTTCTGATGAGTCTCGTTTTGGTATGAGACCGGATACAAGACGTATACGACACTGGAGAACCCCTGGATGCCAACAGCGATTAAAATCCTGCCAGGAAGTCCATCCTTATAGTGGTGGAACCATCATGGTATGGGCGGGTATTTGGATCGGCGGAAGAACTGAGTTGATTTGGATCAGAGGCAACCTCAACGCTCAAATTTATGCTGAGACGATTGTATCAGACGTCATCGTTCCTCTACAAGTGCAAATCGGTCCCTTATTTCAGTTAATGCATGATAATGCACGACCGCACACCGCAAGAGTTGTAAGACAGACTCTCGCCGCAGCTAACATCAATGTCCTGCCCTGGCCTGCTCAGTCGCCAGACTTGAACCCGATTGAGCATGCATGGGATATGCTACAGAGAAGAGCTCTGCCGAATATGGAGGGTATCCAGTCGCAAGAAGACCTTTTTTTGTTGTTGCAACGAACATGGGCGGCCATTCCACAGCGTGATTTGGATGAACTCATTTTGAGTATGCCAAACCGATGTTCTTGTGTTGTTAGTGTTCGCGGTAGAAACACGGATTATTAATTGTTTAAGTTACCCAATAAAATTTTAAAGAAAACTGTTATTTCAGTCTTTTTTTCGAACTTTAATGTTAGTGGTTCAAATGTCAAAAATCCCTTTATTAGGAAAATGGCAAATTTCTTTATTAATGCAAAGGTGACTTGGTTTATCGTTACTGTGACAAACGAAAACACTTTATTTGATGAATCCTTAAAGAAAATTTTAATTAATATCAATCAGGAGAAAAGTTATTGCAAAAATATATGTTGATCCCTAGATACTTTTGATGTGTGTATTTCTTGGGTTATTAAGAAGATTCTTGTTGTTTGAACAGGCCTAATAAGGGTGAGATTTAAATTTCAATATTATATCGGTCATACGTTAAGCTGACAATTTCTTTAACACTGAATTTTCTATGTGGCAGACCAATGGTTCAATTAGTTAAAAAAAATTGACTTCGCTGACCTCCCAAGATAATACAGCCATATGAGTTTGATTGATTAGATACCACCCCCTCTATCCCCTTTACATTTTTTAAAGCGTGGGATGTATTTACGTGAGCGACTACTTTTATTTTGACCATTACGGATATTGTTGACTAGACAAAGCTATGCTTGAGAGCGTATCGTCGATTTATTGCACATAACATAATAAAATCCAGGAAGCTAATGCAAGGTGTGTTAATCGCCAGGTGTGTTTAGCAAACTGCTGACTCACCCAGTAATATTCGCTATAAATCCCACCCCACACTTCAAGCTAAGCACGTGTTATCACGACCTTGTGAGCTCACCTTGACCTCACCTGTGGGCTAGTGACAGGCATGAGTAGGCATCGGACACTAATGTATGCCACTGCAGTCTGTAGGGTAGATTTTACGGGAAATTAGCGGTGGAGAGCTTTTTCTTTCTGCGTTTGTTTGCGTAATGTAAGAAAACGAAATTATGCTCCGGCTACAAATAAATTGGGACAAGGACAGAAAAATGACGATGATGATGATTTGTTTGCATAATGGTAGTTTTCTCATGCCCGCTGGCCACTTTTCAACGTGCCGTACATATGTTCATAGGTAAATATACTTAAGTGATCATTTAACACTAATTGATCAACAGTTTTGTTTTGTCTTTAGAACTCTGTTGGATAATATGTTCTACATTATAATGGGTCCTTATTTCGTGGCTTTGAATATTACTTTGTCCTCGTATACGAGGAAAGAGTCAAGACGTATTAAACAGCTCATTCACGCGGCTTCTGTCAATGGCGATCCGTCATAAAACACGATACACATGACGGATGGACGTTCACAGTTCCGTGATTTTTCGGGAGCGAGCGCATCAGCGAATCCGTCACAAAAAAATCACGATCCGTGTTTTTTGACGTACCTGATTTTTAAAAGACGTTACGTGATTTAAGACGTGTCCATCATTTTTCACGATTCGTGATGCGTGTGAACATGGGCATTTAAAAAGCATTGCCGCCGTCAAAAAAATTGACGAATCGTGAAAAAACACGGATCGTCGTCGTGTGAACGGGCTGTTAAACATTTAGAAATTTTAGTTTCTATACAAAGTTGTAAATTAGTTGTCCTGTTATTGCAACACAAATAAATTGTATCTTGAATTCAACCGCTAAAGGTAGTTGCTCTCTGTTAGCTCCGTAGATTGTAGTTAGGCTAACGTTAAATGAAATGTCTATGTTTAAAATTAAGTTGTCAACCGTATGCAATTACAGTGAGCTATAAACTAGACTAAGTTTAGATGTGGGTTTACTTGTATCAATAAATTATGCTTTTGTCATAATGTATTTTAAGTTATAAATTTAAATTAGCGCTAAAACTTAAATAATAGGTTTATTGATGGATAAGTCCATTATGTTTGACCACTTTCGTTCTATCTTAGGGTTCGTCTAAACTTATGCAAATCAACTCAGATATTTTGCTCTTATAAAATGATACTTAGACAGATGCTTCCGTTAAAAAGGTGAAAAAGCTTTTTAGGGGATTCGCTGGTATCTGCAAGTATTTTCTCTCTCTGATACTGGTCATAAATGATGTAGATCATAGCGAAAATAAATAAACAAACAAATATAGAAACAGCTCAAACATTAGGTAAGGTATCTTGGGGTCAGAGCAATCGACTCGGGCGCAGGTTCCGTGAGCTGTAGCCGGCTTGCCTCGCCCCCGATCATATCGCAAGCAGCCGAACTGGGACACAACTGACATAGAGATATTTACAGAATGATATTTTATTTACTTCTCAGATTTTATCGTGAACGAATCTTGCAATCGAAAGTGTTGCTTTTCTTCTTTTGGTATTAGATTCTAGAAAATTTTAGTAGGAAGGTGTTTTGGTTTCGATGTACTGAGACTTACTTCACATGAGAATTAAGGCCTTTCTCATGTGAAGTACGTCTCCAAATAATGCTGTCTTATCCCTTCGTCCGTACTTTGTAAGATTGAGGTCAGGAGTAGGCACATTTAATATAAAAAAGCCTCTGAAACTCTGAATATTAAGACACGTCATAAATATTTGGCTAAATATTTTTTTATAATCGTTACATTATACTAAATTGGGTTTTATACTTACTTACTGTTTTATTGAGTTACTGATGAATCCTTGTAATCTAGAACATTTTTCTTACACCTGAACTCATGTCTTCTTTCTGTTTGATTCCAGGTGCTGCTTTCAGCAAGCAGTCTATCAACATCAAAAGAAATAGCAGACAAATCTAAAGTATCCAAACTCCTTATCGTCGAGGGGATCAAGAATGAGGCGGTTTCTGACAAAGGAGTGAAGAGACACATCCCATCGTACGGCTACGGAGGTCACTCTATCGGCTTCTCTTCACCAGCTATTGGATTGGGCCACTCCATTGGAATAGGCAGCTCAATTGGACTCGGACACTCTGTTGGATTATCCGGATCCGGTATTGGAATATCTTCGGGTGGTATCGGAATCGGTGGATCCGGTGTCGGAATTGGTGGCGGCGGTATCGGAATTGGCGGCGGCGGTATTGGTTTTGGAGGAGGGTTCGCGGCAGGACCCGCAGTCGCAGTTGGTGGTCCGGCCATCGCCGCAGGGGGTCCTGTCGCCGTGGGCGCAGTAGCCGCAGCCCCAGCAGTACAAACATCAGTTAACATAGAACCCAACCCAGTAATCTTACGTCAGGAAGTACCTCGCTACATTACCAGAACCATTACTCGCGATGTACAAGTACCAGTACAAGTGCCCGTCCCTGTCCCCGTAGACCGTCAAGTGCCATACCCCGTAAGAGTCCCTGTACCAGTACAGGTGGACAGACCCGTACCTTACCCCGTCGTACAAAAAGTCCCCGTGGAAGTCACAAGGCAAGTGCCTGTGTACTATGAGAGGAAAGTGCCATACCCCGTGAGGGTTCCTGTCAATGTGCCAGTTCCGTACCCAGTGACGGTTGAGAGGCACGTGCCTGTTGACAGGCCCGTGTATGTAGACCGTCAGGTCCCGGTGCCACAGCCTGTCTATGTGGACCGCCCCGTGCCTGTTCAGGTACCTGTTCAAGTGGACAGGCCCGTACCAGTTCCGCAACCCGTTGTGGTAGACAGGCCTGTCGCAGTGCCCCAACCTGTTGTTGTTGAGAGGCGAGTCCCAGTGGCTGTCCAAGCTGTTTCCGCGGTTCCCGTTGCTGTTGGCGGTGCTTCTATAGTTTCGGGAGGCATTGGGGGCATTGGAGGTGGAATTGGAGGTGGAATTGGAGGTGGAATTGGAGGTGGAATTGGAGGTGGAATCGGAGGTGGAATCGGAGGTGGATATGGGGGTATCTCGGGAGGTATTGGAGGCATATCGAGCGGTATCAGCATTTCGGGCGGGATCCCAATCTCCGTTGGTTACGGCGGTGGTTACGGCGGTGGTTACGGCGGCGGCTACGGGCATAGCTACGGTGTCTCGACTGGTGCACATGGAGGAGGCTTCTCCAAGACCATCTCGTACAACTCCATTGGTCACCACTAATATGTTTAACCAGTTGTATCAAGTTGCATTATATCTTTGTAATTAAAGTTATTTTACCAGTGCCTTGTGTTTGTGTTGGCTCCCTTTACTAATTTCATTATGTAACCCCAGATGTTATATTACGATATTACGTTAAGTAGCGTTAGTAAGCAGGATTTGTTTTTAATCAAAGTTCCTTAATCGTTAACATTAAAGATTGTAATGGCTACCACATGAAAATATGGATATATATTTACTTGGTTTAGGACCAATTAACAGAACACATAGCTTATATCTGAGGATGCAATTTCCAATAACTTAGAACCATGCAAGCGTCAAAAAGCAAACGAAATAAAAAGTCGTTGTCAGTTTTTACATACATTTAATGTAAAAATCACAAAATTGCTGTCTTTAACATACTAATTAGGCCTATAATAAAAGATAGGAGAGATTATGGAAACACACGAAACTTTATAAAATATTAGGAGTGCTACAAAAAGGCACTTCAGTCATCATTTTGTGCGATAGAAGATAAAATTCACAAAATTAAAATAACATTTCCAAATCTAACAGTAAGAGGAGAAGACGTATCAAAAGATTATCTATTTAAGTAAAAGAACATCACGACAACATATAGTACTCCCACATTTTGACCAGTTCCATGTAATAGGGGGCCAGCCTATTGCCATCAACCGCGCGCAAATGTAGACGACAGATTCTTACTGCGAAATTATCCATAAATAAATGCACAACGTCTACGTATATTATCTATGGCACACACATTTACAAAAGTTTTGTTTTATAATATAATAGTTTATGGCTAGAAAATACTGCTTGATTTTATTTACACTTTATTATCCCGTTCTTTGCTACCGCTAGTTCAATCTGCAAGAAATCACATTTTTAAGAAAATTTTAACAATTAAATTCTCAAGACTAGAGACTGCACCGGCATAACTCCGTAAAACTTTGTTTCACGTGATGATAGTATTTTTCCTTATAAAAAAGGACCAATCATCATGAACAGCTGAATTTATTTAAGCTTTCAATTCACCTTCAGAAGATAACACATCGTTTGTGTGGGTTCATAGCTGACCCCGGCGGACAATGCCAAGCTTTGGCAAACTCTTCACTGTTCTGCAAAGCGCCGCGAGCTCGGAACATCTGAGGCGAGTGCTCGTCTTCTAGGTCTGACTTCAAGGAGTCTTTAGTTGATACTCCACACCATAGCTGTGAAAAATAAATTCTATTATGATACTCGTACCAATATAATGAGTGACTGAGCCTCTTCACAAAGCCGAACTATTCTTGAAATATCTGTGTCATATTAACAGCCGGGTAGTGTACATGAGTCTGCGCAAATTATACTACCACTAACAAAAAATATATTATCATCCAAGTACAAATCTATATCTACAGTAGTTTAGGTATTATTACAAAATGAAATGAAGTTGATAAAACTTCATGCCCGGGCCTGTCTAACAATTTTTTATTCAAATAATATTGAATGATTAATTACTGTTCAATTATGATTCCTAATGCGGTATGTCCAAAAATCATTGCACATAATATACAAATTAAAAGTTCAAGAAACTCATTAACGTGATTTTTACTTACGTTCCCATAAGACAAGAAGAACAGTTGTTCAGACGTCATGTGCTCGAATCCTGGGAGCTTCGGTTCTGGCCCTTGTCTCTTCAAGTGATGCTTTAAAGCCGCCAGAGCTTCTCTCAAGCCACCGTTGTCTGCTATGTTCTCTCCTAAAGTCTTCTTGCCGTCTACCTATGGATGCAGACATACTTTTTTTTTAATATGATACAACGAGCTAAATAGTTAATTTATAATATCACAAATCAAGCAAATGTATCATGCAATTCACATTATTCAGAAAGGGTGGTCACATTATTCAATGGTGCTTAGTGGAACTCCCAAATAATCTGTCTTTTCCATAATAAAAGTCATAAAAATCAATAAAAAGTACGGGTCTAAAATGCTAACTTGCGGAACTCCCAGTTGTATCGTTCTTTAGTACAGAGTCTCTTGATAATTTGGTAGTTCTTTTGGGTACCGTAGGTCGTACGTGTCTGTTAAGAGTTTAATCTTGCGCTGGCCTAGCGGAGTTGCAATAGACCTGTACTGGTTTTGAAACCACTAAAAGGAAGGTTTCCTTGTACTATTTTCAAGAAAATACATAGAACTCACATGGTCATCTAACTCAGGCAGGTAGTACCCGGAATACTGTTCGATGAAGCACTGCGTCATGTTGACGAACGAGTCGATCGTGTTGTTGGACCACCACGGGAGCATGTTGCCGTTCTTGTCGAACTGACGACCTGCAATGTTGATAATGTTACTATTATTGATACTGGTTGAAAGATTGAGATACAAAATTTCAACCTATCAAATTCCACTGCTGGACTTAGGCATCTCCTAAGCTGCGCCATAATACCCTGTCCTCAATCTTACGCATCCAGTTTATAGTAGCTTAGGGTATGGGTGTATGGTGACCGGTGCTTCTGATGGGCCATAATGTTTTAAATTTAAATCAATATTAATTGTGTTTCGATGATATGGCTAGGATGTGAGTGAATAATGAATTGACGAGTAATCAATAATAAAAGAAAGAAGAGGAATGACGATGATGATGTATGTAAGTGAACGAGAAAGAAGAGACATAAATAAGTTAGAAAGCCATTTTACCAAAGTTATCGAAGCCGTGCGTTATTTCATGTCCAAGAACGGTGCCCAGAGAACCGTAGTTAAGTGAGCTGGAGAAAAGGAAAACATTAAAGAAAACTTGGACAATTTACTAAAATACAATAGTAAAGGACATACTTACTCAAGTCCTAAATCAAAGAAGGGATGTTGTAACATCACCATAGGGACAGCTATAGGAAACATCAAAATTATTAAATAGAGCCGCTCTACTAGAAATGAAGCGATAAACAAAACTTCAGAAAATGAAATGAACATCTATCTAGTTTAATGAATAACAATAGTCTATCTCTGTACCAAGAACACAAATGAGCTTTAACTTAAATTCTAGTTTATTTTACTGTACTTATAAAGACCATAGTTTACCATTAAGACAGGAAAAAGCCATAGAAAGAGCAAGAAAAACTACACGCATATTATTAATCTCCTTCATCTCAATATTCATACTCACTTATAGTATTCTCCTGGAATGTATGATAAGCGTTAACTTCAGTAGGGTCAGTTGCCCAAGTAAAGTTATTTCCTTCTCTAAACCTATTCAAAACTTTCTTGGTCTTAACTTGATTTATATTAATCATATTCTCCAAATGCCTTTCGGGGTCTACTTCTATGCCTTCATAATATTCTTCAAGTTTCCCTTCCTCTAGCAGCCAGTCTGGAAATCCTATAAGAGTCTTCATTTCGATTATCTTCAGGTATGTTGCTAGCTTCGTGTTGTCATCCATCCATCTTGCTTGACCGACGAGGTGAGCTAAGGAGTTCTTTAGCTCATCGATCATGGTTATTATCTGAAAGTATAATGTTGGTTAAAGTCCATCCTTGGTACAAACAGACAGATTTTTATACATTTACCTGTAATTATAACCGTAACACCTGTATGTACCAAACCATACCTTAAAAATTTAATAAATAAATAGAAACACTACTTTATCATCATCTTCCTTGCCCCATATTACTTGGGGTCAGCGCAACACGTATTTTCCTTCCATTCTCCCCTGTCGATTGTCACTATATCATTTATTTACTTTTTTTGTTTCATATCATTCATACTTCTTGATCGTTCTCCATTGATAATGGTTGACCATTGAGTCAGTTTAACAAAGTCTTCCCTATTTCTGCACGTGCCATGAAGTCTCTAAGCACACGCTCTCTCATAAAGAGATAGTTTTAATACTAATTCAACTACCGTGTCTTCTTCCTCACCTTAGGCTTAGTAACATTAAAGAAGTGTGGGTCAGCAATGCCATAAGACACCGCCATGCCGAGCATGTCATTGACTGCGTTGGCGCACAGCAGGCTGCGCGGCGGGACCGTCTCGTGCGCGTGACTGTGTTCGTACGCGCGCTGGAATAGATCGCGGAGCTCGGTCGTGGTGTGGACGGACATTACTTCTACCACCTGAAAAAAATAATACATAGTAAACAAGAGATAAGGTGCGGGAGAAAGAGAGAGATGGAGGGAGCGAGTGAAAGAGAACAGAGAGTATGACTGGAGAAAAATATATAGATAGGTATAACCGTTATAGAAAAAAATTACCAAAATGAAGCAGTTCAAAACTATGAACAAGGCAAAACACGTAAAACAGTGGAAGGCTTTGGGGGAGATATAGAAGATCCCAGAAGTGGTATGACATAGGTTTAACAGGTTTAAAAATTAACTCATTAATTGAAATATATGCTTAGGTATTTATGTTGACTTTTGATTTAGTACGCTCACCTTAACCCAAATATAAAGTTCCAGTATTACAGGCGGGGTCTTCGCTACATAAGCGGCCATCAGCGACATATACTTCAAATCAGGATCAGACACCAGAATCTTATCCTTTTCGAAGTCCAGCACAATATCACTAACGTTAAACAGTCCTTCTAGATATTTCTTCCATATCGGTGAAGCTGTACCGTTGTTGCTTTCGACAACGGCGTCTGTGTGAGCTTGTATTTCGTCTACTGTGTAGTCTGGTATGCTCATATAATCGTCTTCGTCTATTTCAGTTGAATTGTCTGATTCTAGCTGAAAATATTCAAACATTTACATGTTATCGAAGTGACCTGAAAGTTCATAATGGTCTGACTGATCTGATAAAGTCAGAGTTTGTGATAAAATATGTTTGATGGAAAAACATATTTGCGTGGTTTTAGTGCCCGATGATAATCTCGTTACCGGGAAATCCTAGTTTTCATAAAATAACAAATAAATAAACAAATTTTTTATCATTGATTTATTCTATAACATGTTTCACATGTCACACGCGAATATAGATCATTATAAAAGCCGGATTCCATAATTATATAGTAGGTACTATCTACAGTAACTAGACTATGCCATTAGCTGTTCCATTTATGACGTTCGATATTTGTTTATACATATACTTATAAGGTTTTATCGTTGATACCCGCGATCTAAGTATAAGTTAAAACTGTACCTAAATATAATATTATTAACTAAAAACGATGGGATTCATGATGGAAAGTAGTCACTTCCGAAAAAATTGCAACATTACTTATTTTCTTCTCCTATGACCATAATACGTCAGTCGAGAATTGGATTTCTTTGCAAAGAGTCAAACCTATCTCTGCCACTCACTCAGAATATTGTGATTATAGAAACGAATGAAGAGCAACTACAGTACTTTCACAGTTATTATGTCTTGTGACTGGGACTGTAGCTTCATTTTTATTGTTGTCTTTGTTTCGACAATTCAAAAGTGTGTGTAAGTGGCCAACTTGAAATAAATGATTTCGAATAAGAATAAGGAAACTTACTTCATAAATATCATTGCTTGTCTCATAATATTCATTCGCAGTTAGTATAATATTCTGATCTAGTTCTATTTCAGTTAACTTCGATTTTTTAACGCCATCTTCTTCCAAAACGAACAATTTCATAAGCTCTGCGTAGAATATCTTATGCACTTGTGCTAACTTCTCTTCATCAATCTCGCCTTTGTCACTGCGACGTTCGATCTTGTATAGAAAATCTGTCGTTTTCCGTATAAAGTGTACTAGTTTGTTTAAGGTTTTTCTACCATTGTGGCGTTTTCTTTCTGTATGTGTGCTGTAAATTAAGAATTAGGTAAACATTTCGTAACTCTATTATCAATTGCCTTTAATTTTTTCAATTGCATATTTATAATGCCTCTTGTTCTAGCGTGACTGTATGTAAATGGTTTTATAATTATCTCACTATTCCATGTAGCACTTTTAAGAAATCGAAGGATACTAAAGTTTTCTTACCTTGGAAAAGGATTAGTTGCCTCAGGGGATCCCATAATGAGTCTGTACACCGAAGAATTCTTTGGATCCGTGTAGATATCGAAGCCTATCAGTACATCCATACCGATCTGCGTCTTCACCTTGATGACTGTTTCCAACCAGTCAAAGGTGTAAGCAGAATTGTTGAAATCTTCTGTTGCGTTTATAAAGGTTGGGTATGGAGGGAGACCTAGCGTTTCTAGGATAGCTATCACAGGTTTTAATCCTCGTTTGTCAAGTGTCTCTAAAAGTAAACTAATGATTAGAAATTATATGTAGTTAATATTTCCGTCAGAAGTAAGTTTCAGATTCAAAGGAATAATAATAAATTAATCGGCGTCATATATATACGTTAAATATTTTATTGAATTATATAGCAATGACGTGTTTCAAACTGAAAGGTCAACATTTGACCGAAGCGAGGGCAAATACCTCCTCAAACGAAAAACTATTCTCGGCATAATTTGAATTAATCATTAATGTTTTCTACAATACACTTCTTTGGAGAAATTTCTTCTTGACTGTTTTTTTTTTCACCAGTAAATGGTAAATTCTACGACTTTACGGTGGAGATCTGACTTAAAGCTAAAACATCATGCATCTGAAAACAAAAACGTGTCTTCCTATCAAACTTTAACTTACCCGTATTCATACACCCAACATACATATCCTTAGCCTGCTGCACCGGCTTGGGTAGGTTGCTAGTGTTTCTGTTGAGGAAGTCCCTCACGATGGAGTACACCTTGGTCTGCTTGTCGCGGAACCAGTCGTAGGATTTGTACGCGTCTGGTCGCGGGTGGTCGGAGCCCCAGTTGCCGCATATGTACTGGGAGAGGAGAAAAGTTGACTTTGCACAGAGTTTGGAGATTACAGGATCTAGTAATACCACGAGACACTTTGTGAGCGTAGGGGATAATTTGAAAACAGTAGTGAAACAACAATAAGACCCGGACTCCACCAAAGCGGAGATGAGCGGAGCGGAGATTAGGCGTGTGGATACCGACCAATCACATTAATTGATAAATTCTCTCGTCTCTCCTGTGATTGGTTAAATCTTGCACATCTCTTCTCCGGTTTGGTGTCCGGGCTTTATCCTTCGTTTCAACAAGCTTAGGGTTGAGGCAACTGGCAATTACTTTTGAAGCGTTTCGTATTTCTACATCGACTTTCAAGATGCTTTTGACTGTAGCTATGTCAATCCAGTACATTTTTGACTTTTCCAGACTTTTCTATCATGATTATTGCTGATAGTATCTTACTTTGCCTATCAGGTGTTTTAATTTTATAACAAAACTCAATAAACATTACAGTCGAAACTCATTCAAAACCTTGGTTACAGAAGTTATGAAGAATTGTTACCTGATAGAAATTTTCGCAAGGGTTTGCACTCATGTCCATCGAAAGGGCGAGGTTTGCGGCCGAGCGCAGACATTCTGTGCTCCTGCATATCTTGACTGGCTTCCTATGTATTGCTAATGAGTCTAAAACAATTATTGCTGGTATCAGGAGAAGAGTAACTGTAAGGATATGGGGGAAGCCTTTGCCCAGCTGTGGGACACAAGGTTAATAAAAAATAAACAGGTTAGGTAATACGCCAGGACGTGTACCGTTGGTCCCGGCTGCCATTTGTACATCTTTGACAGTATTACGGATACTCTGTACATTGTACTGTTTGTCATACTTCTTATTTTGCAGTTACCGTGTCCTTTGTAAAAATCTGACAACCAGTGTCAGATTTTTACTAACACAGTTAAGAATAGGTAAATAATAATTACGATGATGATACTGATACTGAGAAAGATATAAAAAATATTCAAGGTACTAAACATATTGAAATAAGAAAATGCGACTCTAGATTTAACAAACTTACAACACACAGCATTAATGTTGCCTATGTTACTTCATAATTTAGCAAAACAAAGTGCATTCAGTTTTAAAGCAACATCGACTACGTAAAAAGTAGTAGGTTTATTTTACAAAGATTTTAATGTAAGGGATTTTAGCATAAGTAAATTCTAGAGTAGAAATTCTAGTATATAGCCATTTGTAGGCATTTTCAACCATATGCCTGCACTTTTTGTGCATTTAATTTACATATGAAGGCAATTTGAATGATTTAAAAATTGCACCAAATGCTTGCTGGTTATGTAAGACTAGATGCTTTTGCCTGATTTTATAATGTTACTAGGGGTTCGCCCCAGCTTCGCTCGAATAATATTATGAATGACGATCGAGCATGAAATGTCACAGAAAAGGGTAACCCTCACACAAGGTTTGTATTCCCTGAAGACAATTCGCCCTTTTTATGATGACACATACTTATTTTTCGGAATATCAATTTGGTACTCTTTCTTACTTTTGCATATGGTTAGTGTCTAACCTGGTATCGATTCTTTGTACTAGCCGCAAATTACGTTGTGTAGCTTTCACAGTTTCGTCTTGGCACAATTTCACAGTGTCTTCTTGGCACATTCAACTCGACACTTGTGTTTTAGATTAGTAGGAATTGTGTAAATAACCTTCTGCCTAATGCGAGGTATTTTATTTTCAGTACCTTCGCATCGAGTGTTCGTTTACGGCCTAGATAATGTTTAATCTTTGCGTCGCGTCATCTACTAAATAGAACCATCCGTTTTGTGGTACAAACGATACCAGTTAGGTACTTAGCTCGCTGGTTAATTGTAAAATGTCTATTCGTGGCAATGACCCAATAGGCACTACTTACAATTATCCGCTCAGCGTTTGGAAATAGACTACTTCATTGACTTAAAATACTGGTTTTCATAGTTGATAATGATACTTACATAAAATAGTTATAATTATAAAAGCTATCAGCAACAGGATAAATATTATTATAATGACTATGAACGGTAATCTCTTCTTGTATTTTCTTCTGAATCTGAAAGCGAAAAATCATGAGTAGTAAAATTGGAAACTCATGTAGAAATGGATAGGCGAGGTTTGGATTTATAAAAATGTTAATTAGTTTTGTTAAGTTTTAAAATCAACCTGAGCTTAATGGTACTTAAATACAAGCAAGAATGACAACAAAAATATATGTAAGCAAGATGCAATATATTTAGGTGAACTGAAATTCGCGCGTTTCACATTAAGAATTTATTCATATCTTTGGAAGATACTGATTGTGCTTAGTGCAAATCATTTAACTAAAAAGCTCTAGGATAATGTGTTTGTATTTTCGATTAAAAAATCACGTATCGGCCTCCTTTAATAAACTTAGCAAATACTCAGCAAGAACGTGGTCTTAACTTCTATGTCCATTATTTGTTTTAAATCGAATTCTTTTTAAAAGGTCACTGACTGAATGGCGATCATAAGTCGTAACTAACCTGGATGTTCTGGAGCCGACAGCTATTAGATACCCTGACTCTCTCAAGTCATTGCCGTTCTTCAGAGGAGGAGTGTTGGGCTTAGCGCTGCTGGCTGCACCTTTTGAAGAAAAATAAAGAAAAAAAAATGTTACTGAAGGCCAATTCAATTATGTTGGTGTCAAATATTTAAAGAAAGAAAAAATATTTATGTGTCGCAGGGAAACGACGTGCATACAAAATGACAAAAGAAAAAACATTAAACATAAAACGCATAACAAATACTTATAAATACAACAGAACAGAACAAAAAAAAAAAAGATTGTACGTCGTGACTGCGATAAGCAGGTTACCACTCAGCATGATGCTGTGCTATGGGGGGACAACAGCACAGCACTGCCCTGCCTCAATGGTTCTTTGCATGATACAGTCGTTGAACGTTGGAATGATTCGACTATAACAATATTACTACTACTATAACAATATACAAATTGTTAAAGATCAAGTAATTCTTAAAACAATCGTTTTAGTCTTGGACAAATGTTAAGTTTGTAATTAAAGGAGTTTAAACTTTACATACATACATTATCAGTAGTCCACACAAAAATTTGTTCTGATTCACATACTACGAATAAAGTTAATACCATCATCGCCATGTAGGCACAAAATATAAAGATATAAAACTCACATATACATGAGAGCTATCAATAAAACTACGAGACTAATTTACACGAGTGATGTTAGCGCGACATAATAACGGACTAGTTTAGATAAACTGATATTGTTTCAAATCTAGATTAGGTATAGTATTATAGCCACAGGACATCAGCTGATGTCTAAAGTTAAGCGTATATTAAAGCAGGTCGCACCGCGGTGCAGAAATCCTATCACATCTTTTTGTATGAATTATCGCATATTTCACTAAAGAAATAAAGACTGATCTGTGAAATAAATTTTAGTGAAATTTATCACCGGGATAGGGTTAGATACACTGTGGAAATATGTTGTATGAAATAAAAGTCCTGAAAGTTGGTTTTTATAAGCTTTTATTTTTAACTTGCCTGGATAGTTTGTAGGTATTGGTCAACTCTTGCAAGTGATTGAGCTGAAATTTGGCGCACACCTTTGGTTTTTGTGACAATTTTATGACAGACATGAATTGATCCGTGATCCTGCAGCTAGGATCGCCTGCTCACGAGAGAACTCCTCAACGGTTTATAGCACGGAGACGGAAACTTTGTAAACATGTTTAATGTTGATCGATAAACCTAATTTTCTTCTTTTCATTTTAATATATATATATTTTAAGTTTTTTACAGATCTTATCTTACCAAAACAATTACGGAACCGATTTGGATGAAATTTGGCACACATATAGTTTATAACCTGGATTAACACATAGGATACTTTTATTCCGATATTACGAGCTCGAGGGGTATTTACAGAACTCCATGCGGGACGAAGCCACAGGTATAAATAAGCTAGTATTTCTAAATTTTTTTTTTTTTTGTTACCACCAATTTAGAAAGAAACTAAAAACCGGCAGACAATGACAAAGTGCTGCGGCCCGTTGCGGCTTTAATGTGCGCCAGTCTTTAAAGCGTTACGACATTTTTATTTGTAGCTTCGAGTTATTGTTTAAATACTCATCTTCCTGTTATAACAATCACTTGATTCCATTTTAGGACATTGAAATAGTACCTACTTTAGGTACACAATATTAGACAGTAGAGTTTATGAAAAGTGTTTATGAAAAGACTTGCATAATAAAAAAAAAAAAAAGTATTGGAGCGCATAGTCTATAATCAGTTGTACAGCAGTGTGGTTTCTAGCTTGAGTCCTCAACAACACGGATTTCTGAAAGGAAGGTCTACAGTTGGTCTTGTTCACAGATTTTATTACTGACCATATGGATAATGGATCCCAGGTCGATGCAATCTACACCGACTATAGCAAAGCGTTCGATAGAATCGATCATGACATTCTACTGAGGAAGCTTTTCAACTTGGGCATTAGGGGCGACCTATACAGATGGTTCTCGTCTTATGTACAAAATAGGACACAAGCAGTGGTCCTCAGTGGCTTTATATCCTCCTGGTCAACCATCCCCTCTGGTGTGCCGCAGGGTTCCCTATTGGGGCCATTATTATTTGTTCTTTTTATTAATGACATCGGCGAATGTTTCAAACATTCTAAATACTTAATGTTTGCGGATGACATGAAAATTTTTACATCAGTAAAGAGTCTCAATGACGCTATACGTTTGCAGGCTGACATATCTAGATTAGTTAACTATTGTAGTATTAATAAATTAGATCTTAATATATCTAAATGCTTAGTTATCAGCTTTACCCGGAAGAACCGATCAATAATATTTAATTACTCAATTGCAAATCAGCCTTTATCCCGAACTCATGCCACCAAAGATCTTGGTATTTTTCTGGACAGTAAGCTCACCTTTGAGTGTCATGTTGACCACATTGCCAAAAAGGCGTCCAAAGCCCAGGGATTCATTATCCGTAATGCCAGTTCGTTTAAGAGAATGAAAACCCTGAAAATTCTGTATTGCGCTTACGTCCGCAGTCACCTCGAGTATGGTAGTCAAATTTGGAATCCAAATTATGCAGTGCATTCGGAGAGATTGGAACGAATACAAAGGAAATTCACGAGATACTTAGGTTATAAATTTAAAATCCCTTATCTGTGTTACAAGGAACGATGCGTTCGATTCCACTTACTTCCACTTGTAACTCGGAGAAATATATCTGATATACGGTTCCTTGTGAAAATAGCACAATCAAGAATTGAGTGTCCTGAACTTCTTTCCAAACTGTCCCTGAATGTTCCAACTCGGCATTCTCGCTTGAGAAATCTTCTTCGTGCTCCTTATGCTCGCACAGTTTACCGTAGCAATTCTTTTTTGCTTCGCTCAATTAAAGCATTTAACCACGTTGTAATGAACGAACACCCCTCAATTGATTTGTTTGTAAGCACCTTAGCAAGTATTAATACTGCGTTGTCTAAAAGCTGTGTTGTACAAGATGAATTTGAATAGTGGTTTCACCTGCATGACTTTGTTTTAATATTTTATAATTTTAATATTAAATTTAGTTCTATTCTTAGTTATTATATAATGCTTAGTTTTTGTTATTTGGCTTAGTTATTAGTTTGTGCAACAATAGTTTATTGCTAACTGCGGAGGCTTGTAAATGGTTTTTCGTTGATTGTCTCAATATATATATATTTTGTATTGTTAGCTGTAAGCCCCCTAAACATAATAAAATAAAATAATAAAATAAAATAATTTTCCCTCGCTTATTAACTCTAATTTTCGTAATTATTTGAATTTAGGTTTTAATTCTAATGAAATTAAGAATAACGAAACAAGATTTCATCATAATATTATAGGTTAAAGTATGAAATTGCCGATTTATACTGCAAAATTAAAACTCGTTTTTTTCCAAGATATAACATATTTATTTAATCAAAATATTTACCCTCATTATCTGCACATTGCTGCCTTCTAATCGGAAGTTCATTTATGCCTTTGCGATAGAACTCTGTGTGAAAGCATTTTGTACTGCCTCCTGGCAAGAATTTTTTTTACCACGTAGATAATTGTCCAAATCACGAAAAAAAATGGTAGTCAGTTGGAGCAGGTCTGGCGAGTACGGAGGATGACGTATAGTTTCTAACTGCAGCTCCTGTAGAGTTACAACGGTGTCCCGTGCAGTGTGAGGTCTTGCCTTATCATGGAGCAATAATGGTGAGGATCGATTCGAGAGTCGGGGCTGTTTCACATCCAGTTTCGCCATCATTGTTCGAAGTTCGGCACAGTAAACATCTGCTGATATTGCTTGACCAGACTTAAGAAAGCTATAGTGAATAACACCATGAAGAGACCACCAAACAGTTACCATTATCTTTTTATTGGTAAGGTTTGCTATAGGGCACTGTTGCAGCGTTTGACCAGAGGTCAACCATTGCATTTTTCGCTTACGGTCATCGTAAAGAATTCACTTTTCGTCACACGTCACAATTCGATCAAATTTTCTTTGATTTTTGTACCGATTCAACAAGGCAGCGAAAGTTAGAACACGCGTTTCTTTCTGCACATCAGTCAAATCATGAGGCACCCATTTTTCATATTTTTTTATCTTATTGATTTGATGCAAATGAGTCAATATTGTAGGTAAGGTAACGTTAAAACGTTATACCATGCTGCTATTTCCTGGGTAGTTTAACGCGGATCGGCTTCCACCATCTCCTTCAATTTAGCGTTATTCACCTGTGTGCGGTCTTCCACGTGGTTCGTTCTTCAAGTTGAAGTTTCCATTACGAAAGCGTTTAAACCAAGTCTCCTCTCCAAACACAGCATTGATATTGCGAGCCGTTTCTGCCGCGTTAATTCCGCGTCGGAACTCGTATTCAAAAATGACTCGGATTTTATCTTTTCCGTCTAAGCTGAATAAAAAAAACAATTGAAATTCGAAAATCGAAATTTCACTCGAATATCTCACACCATGAAGGTAATTAATAAATTAATAATTCCTAATTCAAAATTTTTCATGCAACGTTTTTTTTTAAAGCGATTATAGAGAGGAGTATAAAATAAATTGCTTGTTTGCCGAGTGAAAAACAAAGGAAATCATTTATTGTTTCAAAGTTAGTTAATTTAATTGTTATCATGTATTTTTGTTTTCAAAATCGTTTTTATTGATAAAAGCGACATATCCTTGAAGTTTTAATTGCTCAATTTAAAGACCTCAACACCGTTAAAGAAAAAGAATTAAACGTAAACTTTTTTATTTACGTAATAGCTTTAGAACAATTTTCTTCGAGTGGCCAGTGTTGTATTAACGATCCTAATCCTTGATAATAATTAATTTATTGCTGTCGAATGGTATGATTTATTTATACCTAGTTATTTTAATTTCAAATTATTGCTTTGTATATATTATGTACTTTAATTACCGCTAATCACAGTATCTAAAACAAAAACCTTTTTGTAAAAAATAAGTACAATTATTGATTTTCGCACAAATACGAATACCGAAATATTTTGTATCGTGAGTATCGTGGTAAGTGGCTAGTACAAAACTTACCTTGAAAACTTGCGATGTTCAGTACACAAACTATGTTTTAAGTTATTCAGTTGGTCAAGTAGGTACGTTGGACGTAGGAACTAGATAAAATCTTTCTAGGTAGGCTATTTAAATGATTTACGATAGCTAAAACGAAAACTATGTAAACCAGGAATGCTTTTAGCTGCCAGAATTCTTCGAAGTGTTTAAATATTTTGGTGGAACAAAAATTTTTTTATAGCAAACTAAATTAATTCACACGGCTTTTGACAGAATCGAAATAGAGCTCGTTAGTATATCGGTAGCAATCTTGCACGAGATTCAGAGTTCCATCTCTAATCTGATCAGAGTTTTCATGGATGGATGGAGTCTGACTGTGTTTCTGATAAACAGCAAAACGCTTTCCCCTTATTCCTGGACGAACTTACATCCTTCACCATACTTGATGTGAGCCAATTTCTAAATCATGTAAAGAAAGTTATACGCGAGATCAGGATATATTATTTCTACAACGACGTGACAACAACCGTCTCGTGGGAGGATTCTTCCTTTTCTGTACAGGTTGAGGACCTTTACTCTGTTCCTCATAATTTTATAACATCACGAACTACGGAAGAATTACAGGAGGTACCTTACTTATGTCACTTTTAAAGTGGACTGTGTCTTGTCTTTCCTGCACCGTGAATGAAGACATAGAAAACCATTTCTCTGGTTGTTTAATCTTCTTATCCGACTTGTACGAATCAACGCGACAGAGAATGTAGGAAAACCACCAATTGTTCAGTACTCTCTTGCTGGTATATCGCCTGTTATGTTACCAATATGTTTTGTAACCCTGCATATACAAATTATGCATTTACAAATTGTGATACTTTTTTCGACAAGTTTTATAAAAGACCTGTTAAAAATACGCATCATGCATATTTTGATGTTTCAGACAAGTGAACGTGTGTGTGTGTTAACTATTTTATTCACTTTTTGTAATTTTTTGACAAGTTTTGTTTACAACCAGTCTTTGATTTTTTTTTGTTTGTGTATGGGATAAACTAAACTAGTAGATACAACATGTACAATTGTACATGTTTTCTATTTTGTTGTGTACGTGGAATAATAATATTTATCTTACGAACAAGGTATTTGCTATTCTGATTCCAATATCACTGTTTTAATGTATTATACCAAATGCTAGTTCAAGTATACTTACGTGTGACCGTAGGGCCCATAACATCTCCCTCTTCGCCTGACCACGCGTTCATTTTCAAAACTTTATCTTCACTGTATCAAAACATAGACTCATAACTTTCATTATCAACTTTAAAACTTCTTTTTGCGACTTGAGTTAAAATGATAAACGCTATTATTTTTTGCATAAGTCAACCTCATAAACATAAGCCACTATTAAATAAATATTTCTTTTTTCGGAATTTTCTTCCAAGCAATATACACAGTTATTTTCAAAGTTCCACGAAAAATGAACCAAATAAAAACATTCTACGTTCTTTTTAATTTAAGTCTCTTAAATTTTTATTCATTGCTTGTTACACACGACTAGTATCAAACAACATTTTAATAAACTCAGTAATGTACCACAGCCTATGGAAACCGATCGTCATTTGTTAAAGTTGGTCTACATTGCCTTGTGGTGGCGTTTAGCTTACTGAAAGCTCGCTGTGCTACTGAAACTTGTCTGTAGTTTCACTAAGGTAGCTACGATTAAGGTTGTTTGTAGGCTTTTGAGGAATTGTTTGTCTGTATTTGTTAAAGTAAACATTATTAGGTGAGCATGTTGATTAAATAATGGAACTTGGGTTTATCTTTCTAGTTATATCATCAAACACAGAGTAGCCTTGTTTAGGCATTATACAGACGGGTAATTTGGGAGACGCATTTGGTTAAACTATTTAGTATTGTTCTTTATTTAATTTTCAAAACGATGTGACTTTATTTGCTGTGTTAAACCGCTAGCAATTCGCTGTATTGTTTGCTATTTTTTTTTAGGAAAACCGTTTATCATTTTGAGTTTACTAGATTTTACAAACGAATCTAACCTGTAACCAGATCCTAACCTCAGAAAAGTCTGGTTTTTCAAATCAACTTCTTCTAGATTATCCTAACTTTCTCCCAAATTATGGCCCACATTCTACCCGGTTCACAGGAGAGTGGTGATGTGCAGGCCAGCACGCGATCGCTAGTGATGTGCCACTCCGATATCGATTCAACGACAATAAACCGTAACCGTCTCCCATTCAATGCACGAAAGATTGCGTCGTACCTCTGTGAGTAAACAACCACAGCTTGCTTTTATTTGATTGTTTATTTTTATGCTTTCCTGGTATCAAGGTCGGGGGTATTTGAGTGGGGTTACAGTTTTTAAAGTGGGTCGTAAATATGAATGGCTTTTGTAGGTCAAAGTGAGTTTATTGCTTATGAGTTACGTTTTTTTTTTCTAAACTACATTCTAGTTCTATTCGTTCTAAAAATAGATGGTTATCTCTTACACCTCCTTATAAACAAAATTTTCTCCTTTTTTTCCTAAGTAGCGGGTTTTCACCTGTACCTACCCCTCCGCGACAAAAATCCGAAATATTTTGTAAGTTTGTGAGAGTTCTGAAATAATTGGAGTCAAATTCAATAAATTATTTATTAATTAATTAATAAATGAGTATTGAGTTATTGACACTAAATCAGGATCTAAATCATATTTAACAAAAACTGACTGCTTCTTACGATTTTTTATTTCTTTTGTTTTTTTTTTTAAGTAAATATCGATATGTTTTAAATCAGCCGGCTCTAGTAAGAAAATATTCTATATTTAGGTTAATCCATTACCGTCCAATTTTGTATTGCTTCGATAATTTTGGTAGGCGTGACTGTAAACTTTTTTTTTAAAGACATGAGTTGAGTGGCCTAGGGTGCCTAGAACATCACTACCACTATCCACGTCGATAGTCTCACATGAATATTGCATAGTTTTTTAAGTGATTAGGGTCTTTTTAGTCAACCTCTAATCCAAGTAGGCCACATGAACCAGCCGACACCGAAATGGGACTTACTTAGACAGCAATTCTTGAGAGTACCTACTAAGTTGTTGATTTTAATAATGAGACTAATGATAACCCAACAGCGCGTTTTCATAGACACAGAAAACGCGCTGTTGGGTTATCAACTCTCGCTGCCAAGCCGAACGTCGAAAATACAACAGCACGCTTTAATTTAGGCGTTCATCTAGGTGTTGCGTAGACGTTAGCTGGAAAAACTACCTAAACGACGGATTCGTCAAACGATAACATAACAAAATGATGCTCGTTACAATAGAAATGAGCATAATTTTGAAAATTCTACCATTACGACCAACTTTAACCATATAAAGTCCACTACATATTTAGGTCTCTAGAAACCCTAACGACTTCTCTGTGACCAAGGCTTTAGGTGAACACGCTATGTTTGCATTGGCTTGATTAATGGCTGCCCATCCATACTGGCTTGTCAATTACTTCGGTATGACGGCGGCGAACGGTGTGCGATTGATAAATAGGAAGTTTCCGGAACTATGTATTTGCATCATTAGGCTTACGGGTCGTGTCAATAACAAATTAGTTTAAAAGTGATTATTTCGAAAGTGGACAACGCTTCAAAAAATACCTACCAAATAAAGTTATTTTGGAAGGATTTTTAGATAAGTTTTGGTAAATTGTCCAGTTTTGAAACTCTCACAATAATACATAAGGGCTCATTAACACGGCTTCCGTCATTAACGATTCGTCATAAAACACGATACGTCATGAAGGATGGACGTTCATATTGCATACGGAATCGTGTTTTATCACGATTTGGTAAAAAAAACGAATTGATGTTCACATTCGTTTCGTGATTTTTCGGGAGCGAGCGCATCAGCAAATCCGCAACAAAAACACGATTCGTGATTTTTTGACGAACGTGATTTTTAAGAGACGATACGTGGTGTAAGGCGTATCCGTAATTTTTCACGATTCGTGATGCGTGTGAACACGGGCATTTAAAAAACATTGCCGCAGTCAAAAAAATGACAACTCATCAAAACAAAAAAACAAATCGTCCTCGTGTGAATGAGCCGTAATATGAGAGAAAGCCAGTTTCAATTAGTTGCATTCATTATGGAGAAGACGATTAACGAATCAATCCTAGTTTAGTTAGTTTTATTTTAATTTGTTCTTAAGTTTACTTTTTTTAATCTTGTTTTATTGTCAAGTTACCACTTTGTTTTGTCCAGTGCGAGACTAATAAATAGGTACTTTTTCTTTCTTTCTTTCTAATTATGAGTACTTTCTGGGCATTTTTCCTAATGACAGCGATGTGGGCGAATTTTTTGAGGACCTGTTATTTTATTCCATTTTCATACTTTTACATATCTTTATTATAATTTTAGATCTAATTGTAGTTTGTAACTAATAATGTACATACTGAATTCAAAAAAAACTAAAGATAGGTGACTGACCAATAAGTAATCATAATGAGTAGAGTGATTCAGCGTATGTAGAATAAAAAATAGAGATATATATTTTCCTAGAACAGAATGGAAGTGATTACATGACTCACGTTCCCACATAACATTACATCACGCCTGTAATACCCAAAACTTTTGGCAGAGCTGTACCTACACATTTCGTACAAGACCAACAGGAGGCCACATTTCGCACTTTCCCGCCAACAAAGAAAACCACACAATTCAGTACTGATGAAAAAACTTTATTTTGCACCACAACAACAATACGGACACGATCTCAACGCTTAAAGAAAAATATTTACACAACGAACGACATCCGACAGAGATTACCATCCATGGCCGTATCCGCCGCCGTATCCACCACCATAGCCACCGCCGTACCCTCCGCCGTAGGAGCCACCGTAAGATCCAACCGACACGTACTTCTGGACCACAGGCTGGGCGTACGTCTGGACCACAGGCTGGGCCACTACGTGTTGGGCAACAGTTTGTACCACAGGGGCAGCGTGGACCACGGGCTGGGAGATCACTGGGGCAGCGTGGACCACTTGTTGTGCTACTTGGACTGGGTGCACAATCTGTGAAGAAGATAGGTTGGTTTGTTATGGAAGTTAGAATTTAAGTTATATAGGGGTAACTTTTCCCACCAATTAAATAATAGGTACCTTTTGCCTCATCTCTCAAACAGTTGATGGCACTAAAACCATCGTAATGTCAGCGTAATAGGGCTGAAAATAAGGTCATTGACTTGACCGCCTTCATTAAGTTGAATTCTAGTACATAAATGTTCCTGACTTGGCAATAGCCGTATTCCCATATACCGTTTACAAAATAGGGACGATGGTACCTATGTGCAAAACAAATACAAAAAGTAAACGAAGTACCAGAGCTTGCGGTTCTCACGGAAACTAGTAATTATGTTGATGAGCGGTAAACGATGCGACCGCAGTAATGATTAAACGGAGTGTCTACGTTTCAAATTCACAATTCATTTTGGTTTCGTAGCACTTGCTACGGAGACTCGTAGCACAAGGCCGATTGTGAACTGAAACTGGGTTTTTAACTTTTTGAGTACAAGAATTGGCTTTAAGATAGCCTGATCGCCAGAAGTTTTTCAAGTTGAGCCTCTGCTACGGGTGTAGCATACATTTGGAGTAAAATCAAGGCTACGAGGCACATTGTGTAATTGCTAAAAACTTTTTTGCAAAAAAAAAACCGACTTCCAAAAAAAACACTAAAAAAGTGGAAAATAACTTTACTTTCGGAAGTCGGTGACTATTGTTTGTTTCATTGACTTTTTTGCCACCGACTTCCGAAAGTAAAGTTATTTTCCACTTTTTTAGTGTTTTTTTTGGAAGTCGGTTTTTTTTTTGCAAAAAAGTTTTTATTTTACCCTTTTTAGTTATCGTATCACACACAAATCCTTGTCAAGTATCAATTTCGCAATTTCTTTTACTTGGATGACATTTTTTCCAGCTATTTTGTTTTCAAAACCAAACTGCTGAACCGATTTTGATGAAATTTCTATGGGACCAATCGGGAAGTAGATGCATTCAGATAAAAGAAGAATTTTTCAAATCGGTTCATAAATGACGGAGATATGAGGTAACAAACACAAAAAAAAAAAACATACAACCGAATTGAGAACCTCCTCCTTTTTTTGAAGTCGGTTAAAAAGAGCGTAGATGCTGCTGGAATGAGACAAAGCTTGTGGCTATATATATATACACAGGCCTAATTGTAATATGCTAGGAGTTTAACTACTGCCACGGGTCGATATAGCTATAGGTTACCTGTTGGAACGACGCATAGCTGGTAGCTGGCTTGGCGATAGCTACAGGAGCCGCGTGCACTACGGGTTGAGCCACTGCTATAGGCTGAGCTACTGCCACCGTTGGCTGCTGTACGTAGCTTACTGATGATAGTTGCTGAAATAAATATGAATATTTTAATATCACTGTTTATCGTCAGGTAAAACAGACCAGTTTAATATTTCAGCTAAGGTAACATGTGAAATAAACAGAACCCTGTTTGCATTAATTTATTTACTTCCGTGGCAAAAATCTAATTATGGACTTAAGTGTTAGCTGATATGTTTTAGATAATAACATAACTGTCTATATAAAACAAAGTGAGCTTTATTTAGACAGTTTTGTGTTAAAATAAAGTAAGAATAAAAATGACCATGAGATTTCTAACATTTCAGGGTTTACTCATAAATGTTGCTTAAAGTTTATCCATGACTAATGTCTGCAGAACCATAAAGTTTTAGACGTTTAAACGTCTCTTAACTTTAAGTAGAGTTCATGTGAATATGAGCTCTCAAAGAATTGATATTTTGCCTTAAAAAAATAAGAAAGATGTCTACATTAATCTACGTACTTCTATTTGTGAATGATTTTATATGGCAACTGTAAAATATAACACTGCAAGCTTTCCGAACAATAAATAAATAAATACAAAGTCAGTACTCACAGCAGGTGCGTGCCAATCGTCAATGATGCCGCCGGGCTTCGGTCTTGCTGCCACCACCGACAGGATCGCGAAGAGGATCTGTAAGTAATGGTGGTGTTACGATAAGTACGAGCAGTAGTACAGTCACCAGCACTAATTTGTTTACGTTTACAAGGATGGGTCACATGTGATTAAAATAGTGATGAATATAAATGTTGATTGAGTGAGAAGGAGAGGAAGACCAAAGAAAAGATGGATGGATTGTGTGAGGAATGATATGAAAGAGAAAGGAGTAAATTATTGCGTGACGATTGACAGGGGAGAAGAGAAGAAAAATATGTGTTGTGCCGATCACAAATACCACGGGACAAGGGCATGAAGATGAAAAAACAAAAAAAAAACGAAACGAATGATGTAGAATCTTTTGAAATGTATTTTCTCCTACTGTATCGAATGTAATTTTATGTTACGTACGAACATAGTATTTAGCCTGAACGAACCCATAAGTTAACGAAATAGGTCCGATCTCAAAGTTTCTGTGTAATGTTTTCCCCGAAAAAACGCTCTAGAATTGTGCTGAGTGTACATAATATTAGTTCGTGTGACTGCATCTAACTACTGTAGATGTGTGACTTAGTTCTGAATGCTTAGAGAATGACAAGGGATGATGTCTCCTGTTATGCGGTTTTTAAGAAATTCTGTTCAAGGTTAACGCTGCCAGTCAAGAAAAACTGTTGTTGTGTGGACCTGGATTAGTATATTTACGTTCTTAGTTATGATGTTTAAAACAATAACCATGAGCATGTACATTTTCGAGAATCGAACCTGTAGCATAGGTTATTACAGAAAGTTGGTATTCTAAGGAAATTACAGTAATCTGGTTTATTGTAGGCAGGATAGTTTTAGTTTCGGAAAAATCCAATTTATAGTTAAATTGTCCCATGCTTTACTTTCATGTAAGTACCTACAAATGTTTTTATTATCACAAATGACTTGATACCCTATCTTCAATAATTATGTATGTTGTCCTAAAAATACATATTTACTTACAAACCGTATTTCATTTACTCAAATGAATGTAACACAATCGATATCATTAATATCTGAAGAATCCACTTTAGGCTAGAATATACAATCATGAATAAATTATGATTTCTTCGAAGTGTTTCTTACATTATTAACTTTTCTTTGTCTTTCTATTCATGTCAGCATAGTTTGTTGACTTTTATTAATTATTTCTTTAAGAGAAACACGTTATTACAAAATTTACAAGAAAAATATGTTTTATAGACCATACCAATTTTGTTGGGAATATAAAAACTTTTATTTAATATGAGTATCCATTGTTAGATAAAAACATTTTTTGACATGACAAGGCGCAGTGATTTTTATATTAGTGTTAGAAGAACTATCAAAAGCAAAAAAAAAAATAGCTGAAACGCGAAACCTTGAAGCCTTGTAAATAGATCTATCTATTCAATAAATATAATATATCGGAGTTTTTATTTTTGACAGTTTGTTGGTTTGTCGGGTTGTTTGTTCGTTTGTGTTCGCATCACGTAAAAACCACTCATTGTATTCAAAATCGAATTATTGAAAGATATGAAGCATTGTTGTGAGTAACATTTAGCGTTTATTTCATCAAAATCAACCTACAGACGCAAAAGATATTGATTTTGAAAATTTAGTTAGGTACCTCATTTTTCTCGTTTACAGTACTTTTGATTTCCATCGGCTGATGAAGCTCTCAGAGTTGAAAGATTTATTTAAAATTTTTAAGACAACCTATGATAGATCATACATTGCATCTATTTGCTGGGTTTTAGTTTAAATTAACAGTAAGTCAGTTTATTCGTAAATTTTTGTAGAGGATATTAGGAATACACTACGACTTCACGTTCTCATTTAATGTTCCAAGATAATTCGAAAATAATACGCGCTCACGTGAGCGAAGCCGCGGGCACAGCTAGTCTAAAATAATACAATAGGTTTTCCGTAACCTGGATAATATAATCTTCTTACAATATTATGGCAAACAGCTCATCAGCTATTTGTTGGTTCATCATGAAAAAGCGTATCTCTTTAAAGATTAAAGGAGTCTGCCCACTTCACCGTACCATAGTAGATAGTGTCATGTTTCCATGCCGCACCTGATACGATCATGATATGGTACTGTGTAATGGGTAGAATCTTTATATTTAGAAGATTTCTTTATCTGTGATTTAATGTAGCGCAAGTAATGTAAGGGTTTTTGGTGACAGAAAGTACCCCGGAAGAGATATCTTAAAATAAATCTCATAAATAAAATAAAGATAAATTTAAGCTATACTTACTAGGGCTCGCATGGTAGACTGTTACTATCGAACTAAGAATGTAGAGTGTGCAATTATGATCGCCTGCCCACCTTATATACCTCACCGGAATTTTCAGCCCATTCCGAACTAGGTCTGACATCTTTAGTACCTAAGTACGTGTGTAGGCTGAGATTTAGCGGTAGGTCCGCTTATGCATTATTGATAATTACCATAAATTGGTCTAATTTTTATAAATAACTTGAAGAGAAGTTGACATTCGTCGCCTTTTTGAGATGTTTTGGTGTATTTATGAGATAATTTTCAAGTGAGATTACTTTAATCTGTTATGTCCAATATGGTGTTTTAGCAGCTTATAAAGTCCTGTGATTTATTAAGATTATACGTCGATGGGAGTGCGCTGATTGTGGGCTGTGTGCGAATTCATATGAATTTAAGAAAATTGCATTGAAATCCTCCTTAGTCTTTTTTCTTTAAAATGGTGTAGTAGTTTTCCTTTTTTCTACAATTTATACAAACTAAACTATCATTTAACTATGCTAGACTTACCAAAATTTTACTTTCCTAAAGTTTAGCCAAGACCAGGTTTATGTGTACTGTATGAACTTTACAAAACTTGGATCAATATCATATTGTTAAGTAAAACTTTTTTATCTATGTTCAATGTTCTACGCATTGGTATTAATTATGCCAGCCCCATTTTTTTCAAGATGTCCTTTGTCTGTCTTTGGGTCGATTGAAATTAATAATAAATAAAGGTATTTTATATGAGCAAGTAGGTACGGCTGATTGGTTCAACTACCTTCACGTGTATTTTTATATCAAATGATACAATTTTCTCTTCAAAAGTAAAAAATAAAAAGGTGTGTGTGTAGGTCTTTGTACTAAAAATCTGACTAACATTCAATTTATTTATATTATGAAATCATAAATCATGAAATAAATAGCGTGTCAAAAGTAACAACATAGTTCAAAATTGTGACGATTTCCTAAAGATAAGAATTTATTTGTACAAGTTAATATGTAGTTACGGTTAGTTCTCATCGAATATTAATAAAGCCATAACATATTTTCATACCCATAAAAAGTGATGAATGGTGAATTATTTTATCATTAATAAATTATCACTATATGGGAATTCAAATAATTAATAATGTATGATTGAAACTGATCTTAAGGTATTGGCTAACCTAGTTGGGAAGCTATGCATCATAAAAAAAAGAATTCGGACTAGTTATAGAGCATTCACTTGAAAAAACGGTTTGGCGATCCTTACACGTACATATGTAGGTATCAGTCTCTACGACATTAGACGCTTAGAGCTATAAACCTAGCTTTGCCGTGAGACTACATGAAATATAATGTTTTTTTTTTAAATCAAGAGCTTTGAAAAGAAAGTGCCGATTATTGTTTTTACCGCAAACGAATGTGAAGTTGATCGTAACCTGAGCCATAGACAAGCAACGTTAGCTTTCGAAGAGGTGGCTTAATATAATTGTCATATGTTTTTCGATAGCTTATGTCAATCCAATATACATAGTTTTGACTTTTCATTTCTATCATCGTTATCATTTATAGGCACTTTGTCTGGGTCCTATGGTGGCTTCTATTCCTATATTTATATTTATGAAAGTTCACTAGTATACATGGTGGACATCATTCTGAACTGAAATAAATTTTTCATTGGTAATTAAAAAAAAAAATCTGCTGTCGCCTACAAAAGTGCAATACTACACGGCCAAAATGTAAAGAACTACGTTTTTTATTAAATTTTCGATTAAAAATTTCTATGTTGAGGAGTCCGGAATGATGTGCTGAATCGTGTTAACCGTTTGTGCGTCGATGTTGCTCCCACCCTGTGTAGGAAGACCCCATATAACATCCATAATCTCTACGTTTCTAAATCTACATACGAATAAGCTCCCATAAACACAGCCACAAATCAACCTATTCTGACTCAGACTTACAACTTCAATAAAATGTAGAAAAAGCCTTTGATTATTGATAACAAACGTCGCTATGTCTACTGAAGTCAACGACAACCTGTCTGCAATAGAACCTACATACTCGCAGGTCAGTAACCGGAGAGTAAAACACATTATGGACAATAAGGTGGGTGTACCATGGAAGGCCACTCTAATAAATAAACATTTATTATTCGTTCATATACTGGATAAATGAAACGAACGAATATTTAAGTAATACTTTGTTTTATTCCGTAAAATATAAACCACTTTTTTAAATTTCAGATTTGATCAATATTGATTAAACTTAAGTTTCATTGAACTCTTAAAAATGGCCTTGCTAGGAACAAGGCTCCTTAGAAGGCCATCATAATAAATCAGTCATTTAACACTAAAAGTTAATAAATAGCCATTAAATCTACAATAAAAAGAAGTGGTTTATATATTACGTAATAAAACAAAGTATTATTTAAATATTTGTTAGTTTCATTTATCCAGTAAATAAACGAATAATAACTATTTATTTGTTAGAGTGGCCTTCTATGGTACACCCACCTTATTTTAACGTCGCCGATTTCCGATATCAATGAAGCAAGGGACCGTACTGCCAAAATAGTGGCGCGAGCGATTCACCGCCGCGTCTGTGATTTCTAGTTCGATGGATGTTTATGTAGATAGAAGGAATTTGTCATCACATGGCAATAACTACGAAATTTTAATAATTGGCCTTCGAAGGAGCATGGCCTTCCATGGTCCACCCACCTTATTTCGATCAATAAAATTAACGAGGCCGGCTGAATGAGCTTACTAAGTATACACTCTGTGTGTACACCCCATACACATTTGTATGGGTGACTAAGAGATTACCGTATTAGGATGGGTAGCAATTTCTCTTGATTCCAAAAAAACAAAAGACGACTGCATCGGGATGCCGAATAATCATTTGAATGCTCTATAAAGTCCGAATTCTTTTTCAATGATATATAGCTTTCCAACCAGGCATCTAGATGCCGATGGTCTTTTGTCCATGTCCTGTCAGCCAAGAGTGAATGTTTTAAAATGTTCTATAAAGGCCATTCATATCGCAGTAATTTGAAATTGCTAATCGAACGTGGATAATTGTAAAGGGCCCTACAGACTCACGCCAAGAACCTCCGAAAACACCCTAGGAAGGTGAATGAGATTGGTTTCTCGCCATCTCGTCCTCATTGAGAACAAGTCTCGGCGAGCTTTCTCGCCGAGACTTCTCGCGTGAGTCTGTAGGGCTGATTATACTACTACATTGTATGTGCTAATGTCTGTTCCAGAAGTATCTCATGACTGTTGACGATGAGTGTAAACAAATACGGTTCAGGTCAAACTCTGACGAAATCACTCACTAAAACGATCTAGTAACATTCCTTTGTATTTTGAAATTTACCTTTGTCTAATGTGTGTAATGGCGAGGGTCTTTTGTAATAGAAATATCGGGCACAGATCAAAATGTTATTTATTTATTTAAACTTCATGTACAAGAGTGGTACATAGGCGGACTGGTGCAGTTTTTCTTTGGAAAATAAACCTCACATGGTATTTTTCTGAAATTTTTCTTAATAGAAAAATTCTAAACAGCCAAACCCTTCGTTAAGGAATTTGATTTCACGACCATCAACAAATTCATTCATAAGTCTCACGGCCACTTTGCCTTTAAGGCAGTGGATTCCGTTTCAAGTATATTCAATACTGACGTAGGTGAATCTTAACTAGACGAAGATGGCCCAAGTGACTCATCCTTATTTGCACTTTATAGTATCTACATTAGATTCATTTAAGATTACCTCATGTAAGGCAGGTTTCCGTCGTTAATGTATTTACGAGAACAGGTGATCTCCAAACTAAGGACATGGCTATCGAACTTATGCGGATGTGCCAAATAAAGTTACCTACATGTTAGCATTGGAAAAGTGACATGGAGTAGATTTTACAAGATTTTTTTGACTGTCCGTAAGATCATGCCCGATTATTTTATGTGAAATTTTTGGTGAATACAAAGAATGAAGTTGGCTAGTAAAGCCTCATCTTCAAAAAGCGTCAGATGAAATTGTCGACTGAGATGTTTAGAGCACTTTGAAAGGGGTTTAAGGTTAATTACCAAGCAAAACTCTTGATAAGATGATCCGTAGTTAACGTGTTTTTGTCTAAACCCACAGGTAAATTATAGTTTTCTGTTACACATTAACGTGCTCCAGTTTGCATAGGCGCAGCATTTGATTAGATTCAAACGAAACCCCAGTTAGTTTCGAAAAGCAGAAACGATGGCGAAATGGTGATAGATTAATTTAAGTAATATCGCTCTGGATCCTGACGTTTCTATCCCTTGATAAATTACCTTGTATGTGGGGCAGGCTTCCGGTCTTAGTGAGTGCACACAACAGCTGATCTCGAGCTACCAGAGTTAGGACATCGCACGCCTATCGATCTTGTGCTAGCATGGGTGGAGACATGAATAGGAAATGCGTGGAGTGGAATTTGTGTTGAATATTTAGTATGGCGAAGGTCTTGGAAATGGGCGATTACTTTAACATTAAATGAGTTTTGAGCAGAAATGCAACTGCAACTGCGACAGCGTTAGTGGCTTAAGACAACTCGCCTTCAAGGGCGAGGGTGAAGGCAGTGTAGCAAGTTATAAGTGAAATTTTTTGGGAAGCCAGCAGTGGATTGGTTTATAATAATGATTGATTGATGGTAGTAAAATATGTGAGAGCTATAACAGCGAGTATAAATGTAGTGGCATTTAAATATTGTATTTAAATGGTTTGTTGTTACTTGCCTGTATAATCTATTAGCGGAGAAACAATTCTCTATTGGCTTCCATATGATCTAGAGCATGTGGTCCGCCGAAGAAAATCTAGTAAATTAAATGTTTTTTTTTTTCAATGAAACTGCTCTATAGATTTCCTAATCCTCATCCATAGACTCACGGCGCTGCATATCAACCTATCAACAGTAATTGGTCCAAGTTTTGAAGTCGTCTGCGCAAGAGTCGACAAAACGTATTCCAGTCAGGCTTCCTATCAGAATCACAAACTATGTTATCGCTCTGATTCTTGGAAAATGCACTATTTTTGTGAAAATACAAGACAAATTAAAAAGACGTTTCAGATACTTCCCTTTGCTTCGACGAATTATCAATGTTTGTGAGAATTCTGCGCTTTTTTCCCGAGTTTTTGTCATGTAACAGATAGTATCGTATTTATGATTAGTTCAATAAAAAACTGTATGTCGTTGATATAGAGATTTTGAAATTGTTTTATAAATATTTGTACGTGTGTTATAGAAATTGTAGTTGATATCGTGGACGCTATTTGTGTCAATAGATTGTTGATGATGTGAAAATATTTGAACTGAGTTTATCAGTCGCACGATCTGTTGCTTCATTTCTTGACATGGACTGATGAATAAAAGAAATTACTAGAAATAAATGTACTACGTTGTGCTCGTTTTAGATAGTGTGCCATCAATAACTATGTCATCAGAATACTTCCTTTAATTGTTCTTCCTTTTATTGTCTTGGGTTTTTTGTCTGATTGAACTTGAAGATTGTGACTATTAACTGATGAGGTTTTTGTACTCAGCTAGTGATCACCTAAGACCAATCCTAAATAATAAGTAATGGAAAGGGCAAAGAGAAGAAGAACCGACTTTGTACCTCTGCTGGGCAAATGCCTTCGCTTAATCTTCTTCCTAAGACTATTCGAAGCAGCCCTTGCGGTATGCGTCTTCGTCATCTTATTACCTACTCCGTTCTGTTTAAACGCATTTAAAGAATGACAGAAAAAAGTCTCGCGATATTTTTTCGCGCTGCACCGCATGCTTTAAAGTAACAGTAGCAACATGTTATTTATTTAATTATATTATGTAGCTATGTCTGATTGCCACATTAGGCGTTTACACACCATTAATTTTACACGAATTACAACACATTCCAGTATGACGTTATTTTGCCGACCGACAGATTTTGTCGGTGCGGTCCGAATACGGCCACCGATCACATTTCCGACCGCGTCTCATACTGACATACATTTAAATAGGTACTCAGTATATTGCAGGGATACATTTGAATTTTAAATGTATCCTAACTAAATATGTGTACTGTGTGTCATACTATTTTTTTTATTTTGCGGTAGGTATGAGTTTTCGTTATGAAGGAATGGTTTTTGATTTAATTTCCGAGTGATGCTAAAATATTAAGAAAAGCTTCTATTTCGATGAGATGGGGTATAATTTGGTAGGTTTGACTGAAGCAACAGAACCACTGCTCAATTATTTTTTAGAGTGTTCGGTTCGCTCACATTCGGGACAGACATTAATTTTGTCGCCTGGCTAGTGTCTCACTGACTGTCTTTTACATGTATTGTTAAAACACCGGAATCAAGACCGCTTCAGACTAAAACTTCTGATGTTTTTAAGCCAAGTCAGTATAAAAATAAACATTAGAAATTCCTACGACTACCCCACCCAATAAGTTTGGCGCGAAACGCATAATGAATTGCCCTCATTAATACGTATACGTACTGCTCCTTATGGTCAAACTTGGAAGGCGTACATATTAGGTAAATTTTGAATAATCGTGGCCCAAGTGTTTCGAAGCTTAATGTATAAATAGTATTTGGTTTAATGGGTGGCGTGTGCTAGAACTATGCTTGGGTGTTTATAGATTCCTACGTGGTTTTTAGTTAAGGTAGTGAGACTAGTTGCTGGCTGAATTGCGTTAGAATCTTTATCTATCTTTTTTATTAAATAAGATGCATTCATTCATTAATCCATGACAGACAACGCAGAGCCTATAATCTACTGAATCCCGAACTAATTGTTCGAACGGTAAACGTTTCCAATTTTCCTGCTAGATACCGAATGGATTTGTGACTCTCGCGATAATTTCGTCATTCGTTAATCCCAGCATGCCAAACTCGATCGACAACGCGATAGATACATAGCATAACATCACGCGTTTCAATCCCCGGGGGTTAGGCAGGAATAATAATCCTAATAGTACTCTCACATTTCGCCTGTTATGTTACAGTTCCATGTAATGTGGTGCGAGCCTATTGCCGGCAACCTGGCACAAATCCAAACTCCGTAGCTGCCCAATAACACTTTGCCCGACCCGGGAATCGAACCCAGGACTTCATACTAAGCAGTCGCGCTTTAGACCAACGAGCCAGTTTTTAAACTACATCTAGGTCTCATCATTCATTCATCTAGGTTTAGGATTCATCGAGGTTCGGCTTTTCTGATTCATTCAGACTTTTATGTTATCAGTCCAAGGGGTTTGGATAAAAGGCACACCATTTTTTAAGAATGCGTTGTTTTAGAGCAACGTTGCTATTTACCACCTATCAGACGTATTCATAACTTATTGCTCGCAGAATCTTAATTATGACAGAATCAAAGAGATCTAAAATACTAAAGACAGTTTATCGGGAGAAACTGTGATATAGCAAAATGGTGTAAAATAACCAAGTTTGACAAGTAACTCGTTTACCGACATAGTTATATCTGTTGGTTATTGCAACACATGTACATGCATTACGATGTTTTTCGCTTTGTTCTATCTATCGCAAATATATTGAAATGTACCCTAGATAAGTTGCACCCTTCATTTAAATAATATAGCAATTGTCAACATCAAACATATTGACCTAGCTTGCACCACATTAGTGGGTAACATAACTGGTATAATATGGGTCACGAGTGGTCGATACACATCAATGATGCATGCCATCGATCAGCCATCGATGGTGGATGGTGGTTGTTGGTGGCCGATGATGGTCGGTTGTCACGCGACGCCCCCGTGCCCTGTCAACGTGGTTATGGAGCTATTAACATACGGTTTTTAATTGTATAAGTTAATAAATATGGTTTATGCTGAAGCCTTTAGCATTCCGTCACATACTTCCTAGAATTCAGCAGCTGTTATTGAATTTATTTAGGGTTACTAACACAAAAGACTGTCTCGCCAGCTAGTGGTAGCAACCGCTACTTTTGAGCAGTAATCCTGGGTTCGATTCCCAGGTCGGGCAAAGTATTATGGGGTTATTCGTAATTCTCAGTGGCAGCCCGGAGGCTAGATTTGTGATTGATGGGACTTCAACATAAGATTTAGTTTCACCATTATCTTCTCGATCTTTTGCCATAATGCTTGGGGTCGATGCAACCCTTTTTTAAACGGTTTGATTTCTTCCATTCACAAGGGGTTGTCACGCTATCATTAACACCTTTAATTTTATTTGTACATTAACCTTTTAATGTACTTAGAATCAATTTGATACTAATCGTATCCGTTTCGACTGCGTTTGTCGTGATTTCTGTCCGATAGGATACATGCGATTCGCAATATTAGCCGACAGGTTTGACCTTTTTTGGTGCTCGATCATTTAAAGATTTCAAGCGTAACCTAGATGTAACTCCGCACCAAAATGCTGGGAACCTAGGTCGTTTTGAGTTAATAGGATTTTGGCGTTTATTGGAACTAATTATCTCTGCTATACGTCGTGGCAAAGTCACCAGTCTCTTGGGAACATTTACTAATTGTCAACGTTACATTTTTTTTATGTTATAATAATAGAGGTTAAAGTATGAAATTGGCGTTTTCTATACTATATATGTACATATATATAACATATTTTAAAAAGAGGAAAGATTTGATTGTTTGATTGTTTGCATTGAATAGGCTCCGAAACTACAAGGCCGATTTGAAAAGTTCTTTCACCGTTGGGAAGCTACACTATCTCCGAGTGACATAAGCTATATTGTATTTTCAAAAAAATTAGGAATCCTTACTAAAACTCCGATAATGTAACCCAAGATGTCAAAAAATGACCTAAAACATACCTTACATCGCGTGCACTGCTAAAACTATTGATGATAGAACAAAATAATGTACTACAAATTTGCAGAACACATCATTATCTATAAAAAGTGTTGCGACAGCATGTGTGTAACTTTTATGTATATGTCACAATAATTGTTCTTTTATTTTAAAAATTTAATTGATACGCCGCCGCTAGAAATGGCTCTTTATTTGTACCTTGGTAGTAATTCTTATCAAAATAAATACTTCATACTCAAGACTGCTTCAATACCATTATAAAACTTTTTTCAATTCTATATATTTTGTCAATTCGGACATTCCATTCGAAAGATATCACTAGTTCAAAAATTTAAATGTATTAGAAAAAAGTCGCGTGGTCGCGCTCACTCCGTTCGGCTTACTATGCGATGATAAATCACCACTGAGTTACGGGAGTCAATGTTAAGAAATACGACTCCCTAAACAGCGGTCAAAAAATTAAATAAATAAGTTTAATGGCTTTTGTTTGTAGTTATGATCTTTATACAAACATTAGAAATAAAAATAATATTATATAATAATGTGTTAAAATTTACTGTTTTTGATTTTTTTTATACATATAGTTTTTATACTTCTTTTTTTTTAATTGTTTTATATATGAATATTTAAAAGTGTAAAAAATGAGAAATAAAAATAAATAAAGAAAATAATATATGATAATTCATTAATTGAATCTGGTCTCTAATAAGTAAGTAGATGACTGTGTCATAAATAATGTAAATATTAGCATGTTTGAATGGTGAAATATGACTTAACTCTGATATTAATAACAACTGTTGAGTATAACCCATTTGAAAATTAAAATTCTATTCTATATATATCCTATCCTGTACTATCCTATCCTTTACTGTCCTGTACTGTCCTATCCCGTTTCGTTCCGTTTTATCCCGTTTTATCCCGTTTCATCCCGTTTCATCTCGTTTCATCCCGTTTTATCTCGTTTCATCCCGTTTTATCCCGTCCTATCCCGTCCTATCCCGTCCTATCCCGTCCTATCCCGTCCTATCCCGTCCTATCCCGTCCTATCCCGTCCTATCCCGTCCTATCCCGTCCTATCCCGTCCTATCCCGTCCTATCCCGTCCTATCCCGTCCTATCCCGTCCTATCCCGTCCTATCCCGTCCTATCCCGTCCTATCCCGTCCTATCCCGTCCTATCCCGTCCTATCCCGTCCTATCCCGTCCTATCCCGTCCTATCCCGTCCTATCCCGTCCTATCCCGTCCTATCCCGTCCTATCCCGTCCTATCCCGTCCTATCCCGTCCTATCCCGTCCTATCCCGTCCTATCCCGTCCTATCCCGTCCTATACCGTTTTATCCGTAACTGTTTGGTGGTCTCTTCATGGTGTTATTCACTATAGCTTTCTCAGATCTGGTCAAGCAATATCAGCAGATGTTTACTGTGCCGAATTTCAAACAATGATTGCGAAACTGGCAGTGAAACAGCCCCGACTCGTGAATCGATCTTCACCATTATTGCTTCATGATAACGCAAGACTTCACACTGCACGGCACACCGCTCTAACTTTACAGGAGCTGCAGTTAGAAACCATACGTCGTCCTCTGACTGCCTGGCTAGCAATTTTTTCGTGATTTGGACAATTTTCTACCTGGTAAAACATTGTCTTCCCAGGAGGCAGTAAATGCTTTCACACAGTTTGTTGTTACTTTTGAGTATAGTAAGTTAGTTAAGAGTGTAACTTATTTCAATTAATTTGTCTGAATATCTTCTTGATTTATTCAAGAAAACTATTTATTTCTTCCTACTACATATAACGCTGTAATCGACTTTTGCTACATACGAAGTAAGTTTTCTCGACTACATATGTTGGATGAAAATGTGTGTGATTGTAACCTAGACGGTATGCAAGGGTTTCAGCCCGACTTATTGAAAAGTATTTTTATTTATTTTGGAATTAATAGTAAGTAGGAATTCGACTGTCCCTTGATAGGTAGGCTCACATAAACATTAGACATATTTATTATACAATACATACAGTTTTAAAATACAAATGATACCTTGTTTCCAAATCCATAATTAACCTACATAGAGTTCAAAACTAGCTGTTATGATGGCAGACTCATTAGTTATTTACAATTTTGATTTATCGTCCCACACAACGTTTCATTCTGAAAGCTTTTAGTTTTAAAATGGTGACTAATTCACAGACTTTAATAACACAATGACGTCACCACAGGGTATAGACAGAGGTATGTAGAGCAGAATATAATATTTGGACCACCCGACACGAGCATCAAACGTAGGACACTATAGGTGTACCTAATAGTACACCCACATTTCGCCAGTTATGTTTAAAGTCCCAAATAATAGGGGGCGAGCCTATTACCACTAACCGAGCACAAATCGAGACTTCGTGGCTGCTACTAAAAAAATCCTGATGGAAAAACCCAATATGTCTTTGCCCGACCCGGGAATCGAACCCAGCACTGCATGCTCAGCAGTCGCGCTTGCGACCACTGTACAACGAGGCAGTAATAGATACCATATCTAAGACTCGAAAGCTACATATGTATTACTTTTGCTGTTACAGAACAATTAAACTAATCAAAAAGTTAGTTTTGATTAATTGTTTCGTATTGACAATATGTGTCTCTTACTAAACACGATAAGTTTTCTAGTCTTATGGGAAATTGATGCGGGCGACCTAGTAAAGTGTTATTTGTATTTGAAAAGTAGTTTCCTTAGAATTCTTGGATTTGTTTGTCGTCTGGAGGTCAGACAGGTCATTTGTGAAGCTCTGTATCGACGGTTTGGTTTCCTAGGTAATTTTATTTATTTAAGCCAGCGGACTGCAACAGCCAACCGTTTCAACGCAGGATCTACCTAGGAGCATAGTAAAACTGTTCTGTTAAAACATCGCGACTAAATGTCATCCTGGTGAAATTAGTGTAAAAGAAGATTAACCCATACAATTAGATTCTCAACATATAGAACACTTTTCAGCCTGCCAATTATCAATATGGCCCACGGTTGTCTCGATACCAAGACTAAACATGGATCACAGGAAACATTAACACCTATCACTATCACTGAAACTTCCAGCATCGTACGCATTTACAATTAAATCTATCTTGTAGTTTTACAGTATCGTCGCGACATCTATGCTTCGTTCAGAACATCAGCGTACTAGCCGATAGCTACTAACTACTGTAGGTAACGTTCTAAGAACGTATGTAATCCTAGTAACTATCTAGGTACTGGCAATTATGTAATGCTTACTAAATTTGGTATCGAAATAGTACTGAGTTCGCAGTATAGATGGACGTATCTACTACGTTGTTCCTGAAATAAATTCGGGTGACACTTTCTGTTTCAACACACTTTATGTTCACATTTTTGTTATTAATTTATGTTTGTGTATTAAGTAATTATATTAATATGTATTGAAATAAAATTGAAGGTTTTGTAATTTTTTGTTATACATACATACATAAACTCACGCCTTTTCCCCCTAGGCAGAACCGACATAACGGCACCTGCTACGATCCTAACATACTCCTTTTACATCGTTCATACATCGTTTCTTTTTATATCAACTCTAAACAAAAGATAAGCCGTGCTCTTCTTTTTACCTCAAGACAGAAGAGCACGGCACGGATCTTTCCATGTGATGTACATGTACATGGGCCACACAGATGTAACACAAAAAGTGCTAGAGGATCTGAAAAAGGATGTTAGAGTGATCGGGGCGGTCCCGATTTTGTTTAAATTTTTTATCAAAAATAAATTTACTTTAATTTAACTGTTACATTAACTATATACATTATAATAATTAAAATAACTAAAATAAACTAACTACAAACTATAAAAGGGCATCAAAAAACTCCTCAACACTGCCCAAGAGACTGGCGGCGTTGCCACGTTGTATGGCAACACTTAGCCTCTGGCCAAGGTAAAAGCCAGCCCTTGGATCACGGGAAGCGTCAACTAGGCGTTTGGAACTTTAATTTAAATTTTTGATTAGGTTTTTTATTATTTTATTCTTGAATATGTTGAATGTATGTTTTCTTATATATATAAATCAGGTAGCAGTGCACCATCTTGCACCCCCCTCCCGGAACACATCAACCACCATTACGAAATCTGTCACATCAACCACGCTAAACTACACTAAGTATAGTTGTCAAATTCGATCACTATGTTTAGCCCACTGTTCCTGATGACCTATAGACGACCGACCTCTTTTCCCCATTGCGCAACGGTAAGCAGTCGGTAAGTGTAGCGGGAGGTTCCGTGTTCGATGCCGGTCACGGTATGTTATGCAAGGTTGTCCTTTGTTGTGTCGTGGGAGGTCTGTGGATTAACTTGTGTCGTTGCGAGGTATATTGTTGATTGGATATTTACGGACGAAAACTCGCCATTGATTGATCAATAGCGATGCTGAAAGATTGTTTTTAGTCGCGAATCTCGATTTGAAACTATAAAAAAAGTATTAAGCACAATTCGCGAGGATAAGTAATTATTCTTAATTATTCAGCGCTGAATAATTATGGATAAGGGTGTGAGATTGTGTTCCGACCGGGTTATCTGCAAATTTTTCTTTTCTATAGAAAGATTTACGATAGATTTGCGATAGACCCCTGCCTGTCATATGTTTTATCAATAGTTATTTTATCTTGTTATTGGATCATGGATGTATGGATGCACTCTAGCCTGGCGCTTCGCTACGAATAATTTAAAGACGCCATGCAGTCTAAAGTTGCATCCTCACATGGGAAGGTACACAACAATATAAGCAGAAGGTTCAGTGCAACTAACGTACAATGAAGAATGTAAACTTAAAAAGCAATTTACTCTCAATTCTTGTGTAAATTGCAATACTTGTTCTGACTTATCCCTTGGTACCACTACCGGGAATTAATGTATATCGTAACCCATAACATCACCTTGTAGTGGGAAAATATAGGTTGATAATAAATAATAATAATATCTCGATACGGCACGCATTATGAGGAGGTTCCTGTCTCTGGAGCCCTAACCACCGCACCGGTAGCTTGGACCCTGGTCAAAAATAAAAAAAAAATGTTTTTTTTTTTATGATTAAAAATTTAAACAATAATAGAAAGAAATGAATAAAGGACATAACATATCGTAACTTGGGCCATGATACATCCGTATGACTATTTCAATCAAATCCAGCTCAGCCGTTAATGTGTGAAAAGGAAACAGACAGAAAAAGAGGCAGAGTAACTTTCGCATCTATAATCATTATTAGTTTAGTTTCGATTTCCGTTAAATTCGATTATCATTATTTTATTACGTAATGAAGCAATTATACAGACCACATCTATAATTATTCATGCTTCATACTAATCCTTTTATATTTTCCTGTGAGGTAACCAACTTCATGCCTGCGCTGTCCATGGTTCATTACATAAGCCGATATAATCCGCTCCATTTCCACGGATGACATCACGTACTAGCCACTAGTCAGTAACCATGGTTCAGGTATTCGAGACACGTCCTGTTTCCTATAGAAAGTGGTGGCACCACTCATGTTAAGGGACGGTTATGTAAGAACATGGGTGAATGTTTGTTTTTATGAAGTTTAGAGTGATAGATGTTTTGTCGAGTGATGTGGTCCTGGGTACGATTTCCGGGTCGGGCAAAGTGTTATTGTGTTTTTCTATCAGGAGTTTCTTAGTAGCTGCCGTTAGCAGCCAGGGAGTCTGGATTTGTGCCCAGTTGACGGCAATAGGCTCGGCTCCTATGACATGGGCCTTAAAACAAAACTGGCGAAATGTGAGTGTACTATTAGACACACCTCTGCCAAACCTTCGGGGATTACAGTGTGATGTTATGTTGTTATTTTTTGAAGGATTTTCTCGTTTCATAGTTATTTTTTTTAATTATTTTTTACATGGTCCTATTTTTTTTTAAATAAGATATGTAATGTAGTTTTTGTAAGTGGATTATTTTTGTTTGATTTTTTAAAATATTTACCAAGTTCCAGTCATTTTAACAGGTTTTTTTTTTTAAATTAGTTTTGTGCCTATTGTAGCAGCTAATTAATTGATGGTTATGTTATAAACACTTCGCAGAAATTAATCTGTTTAGTTGGTTTTTGAATGAAAACTTACCCACAGGTAGGTGTTGGGTTGGATCCCGTATTTACCTTTATGTGTTCGATTAAAATATGAAATCTTATTTTTCAGCATAAAGTTCTTATAATATAGGTAAATGAATGGAGGAAAACAAGAAAAGTCAAAAAATACTTGATATACATTTTATTACAAAAAAGGCCGTACATTAAATAGTTTTTAGTCGACTGCGGTCGAAAGAAACTCTTGTTCTTCATCATTAAAGCTAGAAAATAGAAAAAAAGACATCTATATACAACAGTGCTCTACCAGGTACTTGCTTCCGAAGCCTTCCCGACCAAAGACATTCAAAAATAGATTATCTGAAAATATGAACCAACACTGGTACACAAAAAGGCGTCAAAAAACATAAAAGATACATTCAACTACATACAAAACTTCAGGTTCTGAAAATAATATTTACATACACTTTTTACATACATAAATAACCAGTTTGCTTTCGAGAAAACATTGATGTTGCGTTTTCATAACTACATGTCATGGTTGACTCTCTAAGTTTTAAGTAAAATCTTTATAAATACATAATAATGGCAATTTTCAAGCTAACTGTTCAGTGTACATTTGATAATGTTAAAAATATATTTGAAGTAGGTTATACTTATTTAAGTTCTCCCATCGCCAAAAGTTAAAAAAATACAAACTAAAAAGTTTTTTCGTTTTAAATATGGCGGAATCACGGATAACCTACCTCGAATACAGTTTAATTTAAAATGGCGACAGGCTTCGTTGTAATTGCACTTTATCCCTTACATCTCTCACAAAACATGGACTTATATCTTTATGAACTGTTACGTCATTTGACGAGCCGCTATTGGTCGAGTTTAGTTTTCGCGGCTCCTCATTGGCCTATTATTCGCAAGCTGAAGCTAGCCTCGATACTTACAATGCTGGCATCATTTTCAGGCCATATGAATCGAATATTCTATCAAAGTTCCATACAGATACAAGTCCTTTTTATCATACACTCACACCTAATTCTATACTTATCTACATCACAAATATCATTCTGACTACGCACAAGAATCCTATATGAAAATAAGACATTTCATTTTGTTGGATTTCGTCACTGGTTTGATGACAGATTAAAAGAAATACTCCATCTTTATTCATCAAGGGCTAAACAGCACACAATCATTCAAGAACATGGCGTCAACTCCCAAGATTATTATCCAAAAAGGTTCTTACACTTTCCTAAACAAAAACACGTTCGAAATTTGAAATCTGTCTTCAAGCCAGTGACGTCACAATACAGTTTACCATCCGAATTTGGAGTGCAGTGAGTGTCCATGGGCAAGTCCGTGTCCTAAGCCATGTCCGTGGAAGTCGCTGATGAGGGGTGCACTGCCGTAGGCCTTGATGCCGACGGGGACGGCGACTGGGGCGGGTACTGGGACGGCTACGGGCCTCGACACGGCCACGGGGTAGGGTTGGGGAACTGGGACTCCGACCTGGGAAGAAAGAGTGGGTTCGGTAATGAAAAACTGAATTCTTGTGATCGTGATTTGTCTGCATCGTTGGTCGCAAGCGCGAGCAAAGTGCGATTGGATTGTTCCGTAAGGATTTTCTCAGTACCAGCCTGGACTCTAGATTGGTAGTTGATGGCAATAAAGGCATTATTCTCGCCCCTACTATATGGGACATAAACATAAGGAATTGCATCTGCAGCAGGCGTAATGTTATGTTATATACGCCTCATGGTACAGATTCCTATTTTGGAAAGTTCATTTTAGTTCAATTTTAGAAATCTTTTCCCAATTTAAAGGAATTTTATAGTACAAACCATAACTTACTAGAGTACTAATTCCGTCCAAATAAACAAGACAAGAATAGACAAGTAAACCACAGCATGTCTGTGGACCGGTCTAGTATTATGGTCAATTGACTGGCGCGGGCGACGCCGCATGACGGAAGCGTCGCTTAATGTTGGTCGTTATCTGCTTTACGCTCTGGGTAGCCTTACTGATTCACTGGAACGGTGTGGTTTCAAGTGAGCTGTATTTGTTTTACCGCAGTGGTAGGTTTTATCTTTTACAAATGAAACGCGTTGGAGTCTTCTACAAGAGCGGTTTACAAAGGAGTTCTTTTCTTGAAAATTTTGGTGCTAACTACATAGCCTAAATATTGGAATTCGTGTGTCCAGTATATGATATTGTTCATTTTGTCATTCGGCCCTTAATCTTCTCTTCGAGGAAAACTAAATTTTCTAAAACAACTCTGGAGGAAGAACGTTATAATTTCTTCCTCTAAGGACCTATGAGACTTTTCTAACAGATTTTTAATAGCTTATTTACCTTTGCCCTAATACACTACGATTCAACAAGGGTGCCAAGGCCATGTTATGGAACACTATCAGGGAAGTCAACGTTATACAATACACATTAACGGACACCGTACAGTAATCCTAATCACTTCATTAACCTACTCGCAGTAACACGTACGTCGGTGATTCCTGTCCAAAGGATTGACTTTACGTAGCAGAACGGTAGTGGAATTTTAACTAAACACACTGGTTCACATAGAAATGTTCTGATCTGAGTGTTACTGGGTTACGAAGATTCAACGTTTTTATGTTCAAGAGCGAGTCAGCAATTAAGGACGTTTACTTTGATGTCCTGGATATTTTGTACTCCTACTGATTAAAACTACTTACCACATTTCTGGCTATAACTCGGGACACATGCGGTTTAAATGCTCCAAAAGCCTTTCGAAGTGTAGCAGCTCATATGGTGCAGTCTTTTGCCAACAAATTGACAATGGTCAAGATTATGTTATAAAGGATGTTATGACACTCATTCCCTCGGTCTAGATAATCTCGGCACATATCAACAGCTCACTGCAAAGATTACCGAGGTTAAACACTTACTTGTTTAATGACGGGGTAAGGCACGGCATGAGGTACGGGGACCGGCACGGGACGGTCGACCGGAACGGCGACGTGCCTCTCAACAGTGACGGGGTACGGCTTGGGGACCGGCACGGCGTACGGACGGTCTACCGGGTAGGGGACGCCCACCTGGAATACAGATAATGATGTGGTTTTATTTGTATGTTGAAGAAGCAAGACCGGTCTAAGCCATGTCTATGGGATGATCTTAGCATCCAATATAGAAAAGGCAAGGTTTCAGTAGTTCAGCGTAATCCTTTTTAGAACTGAGTTTTTACAAGGTGATGATTTTGTCACCTGCATCCGACAAGAAAGTGGGTCTACCCGTCATATTAAATGGCTTTCATATGAAAAGTTCTTCAGTATTAAGGGTAGTATGAGTATCTTCTTCACTATTGCAGGTGACTAAATCAAAGTGTAAAGACTTGCATATTTGAAAGCAATTTAAACTATAGTGAAAACCCACCTTAACAGCAACGGGGTAAGGCCTATCCACAGGCACAGGGTAAGGAGCGGGCACTGGTACTCCAACATGCTTCGTCACAGTCGTGTGAACATCAGCACCAACTATGGTCCCACCAATAGGTCCTCCAACCAATGGACCGCCAGCGTATCCCGTTGCAATAGGTCCTGCGGCATAGCCTGCCGCGATGTGCCCTCCGCCAAAGTGGCCCCCGTAACCGTGGCCCAAAGATAGGCCGTGGCCTATCAGTGGAGCGCCATAATGACCCACCAGGCCGCTTCGCTTCTGGACAACTTTGCTCGGTTCCGGTTCCGCCAGAACTGAGGCTGCCAGGAAAAGAACTGCGATCTGGAAATAAGTAAGAGAAACGTTGATGAGGTTATCGAGAAAACACAATTAAGTATGTTTTTTGTTATTCATGGAATAAAAGATACTTATACATACATAGCTTTAAAGTCAAACAACATCGAGTAATAGTATGGGCCTATTAAGAAAACTCCATATCGCAAACACTACCAAATACAACATCAAAACATAATCAAAGGTCACTAGCCTCTCAAAAACCAATGCAAATGAAGAGAAAAGTGTCAACAACGCATCCATCACCAAAATCGAAGGTTCGGATGCATTATCGCATAAATTAAGCAGGACAATGCATCCGATATTACTTTTACTTGTTGCGTGATATGACTCCATCAACCCACTTGATATGCCAGGAGGTACAGTCAGAAACGAAATTCGTACCGCAATCAGAATGTCAATGAAGGGATTCCTTGCTATGGATATTGGAACATGATTTAAGCGTGTTGTCGGTTACGTGTACAGTCGGTGACTGAATACGTTGATTAGTATACCGTGACGAGTGTAGTGACGGTTCTTGGTGTCAATATTTTGTCAAATTCAGTACACGTTATCGACGACGTTAAAAAGTGGTTTTGTAAACACTTGCCTTTTTTTTTCAAAATATTTTATACTTAAAGTTTAAGTATAAAATACTTTGAAAAAAAAAGCCAAGATGGCGGAGTAAGTATATTTTGATTACAGCCACGCGCCAATCGATCCATGTGCATCAGTTCGTGCATCATCATGCATTAGTTTATATTCGGCGTTAGTGACAAGTTTTAGAGTAGGTACAGACAACAGAACCACTGCAGCAAAGATTGCGTGGGAAATCAATGATTTCCCAAGCATATTATATTACGTTTCACAAAGGAATTCCTGCAGTTTTTAGAAAGAATTTTCGTTGTTGTCTTGCTGTGACACTTTACTGTCATAAACAGACTTGAATATACATTAGATATACAGACCTTTTACAAGCACTAAATGACTACTAAATTATTATGGTCTCCATATAATTACACCGTTTCGTTGGAATTTCAACTCTCGACGAGCTGGGTTATGAAAACTCAACAGTGGCAGGAAGCACTGCCATTTTAGGCATTCATTTAGACGTTGCCTATGTGTTAGTGTAAAACAAACACAAGGTAAATAAACTTGTAGGTAATGTGAACAGTTAGATCATAGATCCAGTAACATGTGGATCAATTAAGAGCCCCTTACTTATACGGATATAGTTCGAATTAAGTCAGGGAAAGCGACATACAGAGAAAAACGACCCGTGTGTTATCTAACTACTCGCAACTTGCTAACTTATGTGCGTAGCTAGTTTTTAATGAAGCTAGCTTTTTATAATATATGTATTTATATACTAGCAGTTTCCCGCGACCTTTGTCTGCGTGAAATTATTATAAAAATAGTACTTCTCGATTTGAATCGCATTTTGTTAGCAATTTGCACTTAATACTTATCCTTTTTCTAAAACAAAAGTATATCAATCTGCCAGTAAAAGTCCCGCCAAAATCGGTCCAGCCGTTTCGGATATTAGCCGGAACAAACAGACAGACTGACAAAATTACAAGTTGTAAGTACCGTACCTATATATTCGTACTTTCATATTCATTCAGTACAAAGCTGTTCAAAATCTTCAATTTTATTTATTTGGATCAGACTCAAAACATAGTTGTTAGTATTACAAAGTACATAGAGGGTATAGCAGAGATGTGAAGGTAGAAAAACAAATTCACAGATCGAAGATTTCTGCAAAGGTTTTCTACGCAAATCTCATGACAATGGATTAACAGTGTTGGTTACAGTTTTGCTAAACTAATTTTAAGTTATAAGGCTATTTTTATTATAAGGATATTGTGTGTTACACTAACGTAGATACTTATTTAGCGAGAAGTTCATGACCTGCAATTGGATTGCCTAAAGCTGAGCCAATTGAATGCTTTAAGTGGGCTAAGTGGAAAGCGATCTTGTAAAAAAATACACGAGGGCTGAAGAGATTTCAATTTCTTTAACTATGAACAGTGTGAGGCACTTTCGGGAGTTAGAGCTTTCTTTATAGGGATTTTTACTAACAGTTAATGCTTGTGACAATTTTATGGAAATTATCAAATTTTTCGAAAAGATAAACGTACAGATTTTTTTTTATTGAGTAATAATGATAATATTTTCATGTTAATTATAAGAGCTCAATCATAACATTGTCAGTAAGTATGTGAATGATTTTAAGACACAATGTCAGAGCATCATGCCTGTTATTCTCGAAGGATTAGGCAGAGATGTGTTTTTTGCATACCCATATTTCGAAAGGGGCGATTCTATTGCCATCAACCGGGCACAGATACAAACTCCGGGCTTTTAAGGTGCCTATTGAAATTATTGAAATGCCATTAGATTGTTATGATTTACACTTTTAATTATAGAGGTATTTCTACACAAGGTACCTTTTGGACATGTTGAAGGGAGCTCCAGATCTTTTAATTAATTAAGAGATTAACTAAGAATTGACTTATCTATTAAAGAAAATGAGTGATTAGACTACCGATAGCAGTAACATATACTTCGGTGCTCTACCGCGACTGCATTAATTAGTCCGTGGGAAAAGCGCGCGTAAGCGTATAAGTAATTAATTATTATCTGTTAAGGTAGACTTGCTTAAAGAGTTTTCATACATTGCAACAATGAACGAGACAGTTTTTTTGATCGGTTTTGTATTTTATATTTATGAAAAATGGTTGAATTGTTTCTAATTTGGATCAATTTACATTTTTTTTTTAAATATACTTCGGTTTAAGGACAAATTTGAATAATTTTTATTCTGGGTTATTTATTGTTTTTATTTTTATTTCTGTGCAATTAATGTAAACTTAATTGAAATTGTAAAAAAAAACTTGAATATTTGACATTTTAACAGCACACCACACTAACTATATACTTATTTTAGTAATTTTGACTAAGATTTAAAATTTTAACTAAGATTTAAATTTGACCTAATTTACACTTACATAAGCCTTCATATTGAAACAAAACACTGCACTACAACTGTTTGACACTGTAAGGATCGAGCCACACTGTGCATATGTGCTCTAAGGCCCACGAACCACTTATATAAGGCTGGTAGTACACCACCCCACTATCACGCTCGTTGGTTTTAGCTCCAAACGCCACTATTTGCGACACTTAGTGCTTATGTCGCAGGTATGCTTGCAATTTGGACGTTATTCAAATTAGCTATGATTGAAGTCATTGTTTTTGTAATGAGTTCTGTGTATGTAGGTAGATTTGGATTGTTGCCGGATTTGATTTGAATTTGGAAGGGTTGAAGATTGAAATAGTAACGGTCAATGGTTTGATTATTTATTTGAATAACATCTTATATACGAGTAATTGGTATATATAATGTATTCGTTCTTGAATTGTTGATTTTGGGCTCGGAATTTTGAGCGTCCCTGTCAGTCATCGAAGAAATAAATATAATTTTATTTTAATGCACTTATGCCTAAAACAGTTCATCAGGTCCTCAGTTATATCTGTGATTAGGAAATATTCTTCTTACGTTGTGTTGCACTGTTTTAATTAAGAACAAGGGAAAGGTGTTATTGTCATGTCCTATTTCGTAAAAATCATACTTTATGAGAAAATGAATTGAATGAGAATGAATTTTGTTACTATGCTACCACATTCAATTTACTGTATTTCAGTCTCCATTTTGAAACAAGTCCTTAAAACAGTCATCCACCGAAACGCTCCAATTCCAGCTTTAACGGCGACACATTTTAACAGCTTCCCTAACCAACTAACTAAGACCCGTGTCCATAGTTCGTCCACGCAATCTATATCTTCGACCAGCTTCTTTTCCTGTACCCTATATACCTCGACAGGTCATCCTTACTGGTCGTCTCTGAAAGTAACAGTATCCGAGGCATTTAGACCAACTTATCTGCGTAACGGTTAATTTTGGAACTAACGTTTCGAATGGAACATTCGGTCGTCTTTTGTTTAACTTTTTGATTTTCAGTTGCAAGTAGCGCCACCTATAACTGCATAATTATGTTTGTTGAGTAGTGTGTTGTCTATTGCTCTAATAGTGACGTGAATTATAGCTGAGGTAGTGTAGTGTAAAGGATATTTTTGACGTGGTCGTAATGATACCTAGCCGATAGATAGTATCCTTATCGATTGGTATCTAATTTGTTAACGGTAGCTGCTATTTGCTTATGAAACTGAGAGGAGGTTTTGTCATATCCTGTTTTGTGATATGTTTTGAATGTTGTATTTGTTTGCAATCAGGCTGACTACTTACCTGACGGCAATGGATACCGACATGATGTACACATCAATACGCTTTCTGAGGCACTGCTAACCTGAGAGATGAAGCTGAATTGTCTGCTTATCAGCGCACTTCATCATCTGCTTTCCCCTTTTCCCAACTATTTCGGGCTTCCAGTTAAACCGGGTGTATCTGAATACCAGTATTCTGCATGGAGCGACTGCCTATCTGACTTCCATAATCCAGTTAGATACTGAGTAATTCGATACCCTAGGTAAGACTGACTCAGGCCCCTGACTACACGTCAATACTGTTTCAGATTTTAGAATGAATGAAGGGATCAACTCATCTTCGCCCATATAAATAAGTATGATAGCAATTTGTCAGGAAATCTCTTTACAAGGGTTCGACTCTAAATGCATAAAAATCATTGATCCTGCCGAATATTTGTTACCGTTAATGGGTAATTCTAAGTTTCATGTTAATCAAATGCCAAGAAACAATAAACGATCAGTTTAATAGATTTATAGCACATAGATTAATTAGTTTCACGGTAATTCCCACGGTAACAAATTAGTCATAGTTCGGCCAAGTAAGTGTAGGACGCAACCTAGGACTTTGTGGTGACTAGATATGGGGACATTCGACATTGGATGTCTTCCAATTGACATGACGTATGTGGGTCAGTAGTATAGGTGCCGTAATTAAAATATGCTGGTAATTAAGGAGTCACAGCATAATCTATTATTCAGCATACTATACTTTAATTCACCCCGCGGGCCAATTGCGGGTTGGTTGATGTCAAATTTCTACGAATTTTTATTGCTAGAACATGCCGTGTTTTCGAAAATATAAACGGATGAAGGAACCTTTGATTGCTGCAAGGCTGTACTATTCTATGTTAGTCCTGTGCCAGGTGCAAAATGAGCTAAGCCCGCAGCGGCGATCAGGCGCAGGACCAACTGCTTAACTTGATTTCAGAGGCATTCTTCTTTTGTGAAGTTCCTGAGGAAAACCCGAATAATACTCTGCCTGACCTGGGAGTGGGAATCGAACCCAGGACCCCAGGGTCAGCTGTTGCTTGCGACTACGAGGCCTTAATTGTCAAGTATTGACTAAAGTATTGATTTATAACAAACCTGTGGGCCTCATTACCTAAACATGTATCTTTGAAAGGATCTAGGTACAAGTGTACCTGTAGGTCTTCTGACTCACACACTATCGTTGATCTGCCGCCTTGTTTGGTCAAGTGGCGTGCTTTGCGTTTTACTTTCATTTTCTTTTGGACGTGAATTGAATTGGTTTACTGAAGCTATCGGTGAACTTATTCGGTCAGAATTATAAGATTTCGTATAATTATTTTAGTTTTATTATTTGCGTTCACCGTGATTTTTGTTTCTAGTAATATATAGCATAAGCAAGCCGATAATGATCCTATGACAGGGACACAAGTCTCGTCACAATGAGAGGGTGTGGGCCGTGAGGGTTGCGCCTCATCCAGCAGTACGGTGCTGCCAACCACATCGTCGATGCTGCCGAGTGCAATACCATTCCCGCTCTGTTTCTCGCTCTATCAAATGATGGTTCTGACATAAGAACATGAAAAGTGCGATAGCGTGCTGCTAGATGAGGTTCAACCCTAATCCACCACGTGGGCCCTGTAAGGATAGGAAGATATCGCGTGTCTTAATTTTTTTTGTTTTAGTACATGCCATTTGAAAAAGCCCAGACACACTTTTCAGTTTTTTTTTCAGTTTTCATGAAACAAAGCTGCTGAAAATTACATTTATACAAGTGTATTAAGCGAGCAAGTGCTTGTATCTGTGAACATCCAGCAACACAATTTATTTCCCATAACAAGGTAGGAGTACGATGTCTACCACTGTATAAGGGTATCTTACATAAAGGGCCTTCGCCTTTGACACCGGATGAAATGTCACGAGTTCACGAGGCGACATTGTGGGTCACGATGCTGCGCTAGTGTTCCACCTAGCCTAGAGCCTACTGACCTTTCACTGCAAGTTTACACTACAACTTAGGTCTAAGTAAGTTTCAATGCTGAGGTATTTTTTTTGGAGTCACATATATTACAACATGGACACAAAAGCAGCCGAAAGTTGATTATACCTACAATTCTGTTGGTGTCCACTGCTAGAGGCGGCATTGTTTACTTTTTTTGAACAAATCAATGAACCGTTTATGTGAGTTGTGAGTCGCGTATTTTACGCTTAGTGCATTCGGTTTCATATAAAGGTCTGTGTCATACAAGGATACGAAATGAGTCTAGTGTGCACAATTAACACAGTTACGCTCGCTTGGCCTACCTTAACTCGCACCGCGAAACAAATAACTTATTGTAACTTTCTGCTTTGCAGGAGGTCCGTGGCAGAAGTTATGCTATTGATGCACTTTCAGCGATACTTATTGTATTAACAATGCCGTCTCTAGGTGCTGGTGGTCATTCCGTGATCTGTGGTTGGTTTTCACAGCTTGCTCTTCACACGTGAATTTTCATGGTGAGGGAAGACATAGGCTATATCATATTATCTATTTGCTAAGATGAATCAAGAGTATAGGTAGGTACACCATTTCGGGACATCCTATGTATCTCCACGAGGAGTCGGCCTGGCCTGATATTCACCTTGAGACCTTGACCTACCAATAAATATCATTTTAAATAGAGAATTTAGAATGTTTGTATCGGTAAAGAACCTACTTAAAATATGTCCACTATCATTAACATTCCTAAAATATATTGAAGAATGCTTCCACGCTTGAAGGTTAATGAATGCTGATAATACTGGTGATTACCCCTTTGATCACAAGCAGGTAAAGCATGGTATTACACCTTTTCCAATCAAGTGAATGCTTGTAAGGATAAATACAGGTATGGCTGTACAAGGATATTCTGGCGCGTGGCCAAAATCGGAACGAACGCCACCATCTTGTTTTTTTCTCAAGAAAATCTAAACTGCATCATCGAGTGGTAGCAAGCGCTACTGCTGATGAATGAGATTCTGAGTTTGAGTCCCGGGTCAGGTTAAATGTTATTGGGTTTTTCCACCAAGAATTTATTAGTAGAACGCTTGATTTGTGCTTGATGGCAGTAGACTCCTGCGTAATATATGCGTAGTATTGGGTACCTCTGCCAAACCCTTTGTGGATTACAGGGGTGATGTTATGTTTCACAAATGTTAAATAACCCTGTCCTTCTTTCAACGTGCCAAAAGATCCGTGTAGCTCGGTGTGTCCGTATTTATCATTGACAGTGCCGACAACCTTTACTTAGTACAGCAATCGACGAAGTTAATTACAATGTTGTAACAGAACTAAGCTAAATATCGAAACTTCAGGATGTATATCAAAAAGGCATTAGTACTGTTGCACAATGACGCATAAATTAACCATTAGGACCAAGGAAGGCTGTATCGAATTATCGATTGAGAGATTAAAGTAATGGTGGAGATACGTTTAGTTTTAACCGACTTCAAAAAAAGGAGGAGGTTCTCAATTCGTTTTTTTTTTGTGTTTTTTACCTCATATCTTCATCATTTATGAACCGATTTGAAAAATTCTTCTTTTATCTGAAAGGATATATTGTACTTCCGATCGGTCCCATAGAAATTTAACAATATAGGTTCAGTAGCTTGGGTTTAAAATCGAAATAGCTGGAAAAATATGTCAACCGAGTAAAAGAAATTGCGAAATCGGTACTTGTCAAGGATTTTTTTTTGTTTTTTATCGTGCTTTTTTTGGAAGTCAGTTATTTTTTTTTGCAAAAAAAAGTAGCTATCGTATCACGCACAAATCCTTGTCAAGTATCAATTTCACAATTTCTTTTACTTGGCTGACATATTTTTTACAGCTATTTCGATTTCAAAACCAAACTACTCAACCGATATTGATGAAATTTCTATGGGACCAATCGGGAAGTATATGCTTTCAGATTAAAGAAGATTTTTCCAAATCTGTTCATTAATGACGAAGATATGAATGAGGTAACAAACACAAAAAAAATACTACCGAATTGAGAACCTCCTCCTTTTTTTGAAGTCGGTTAAAAATAGAAAATAACTTTACTTTCGGCAGTCGGTGGCAAAAAAGCCAATGAAACAAATAATAGTCACCGACTTCCGTAAGTAAAGTTATTGTTAGACATGTGAATTGTCACTTGTCGCTTTCAAATGTTTTAATTTTTCTACAACGCCTCTCAAGATTGACTGATTGATTGATTGATTGCTCGGTAGCTTATGTCAATTCAACATTTTTGACTTTTCCATCCTCCTTCAAAAACCTACCATGATTTGAGTTACCAGAATCGAGTGATTAGCGAAAAAGTTATTAAGTTTTTGGTCATAAACTTCTTAAGCTTTTACACAGACAGTTTATTAATTTATCAGTTTTCCATTCTACATTTTCTTAGGCTATACTGATGCTGCATAAGCAACCTATAATGCTCTCACTGCTGGAACATAGGCCTTCTGTTCTGTGGTTCGTAAACAGTACCTAACTGTAATAGTTAGATCAGTTTCCCATTAAGTCGCAAACCCTTTGCCACATCTCCATTATTCTCTAATCTGCGTCTCGAGCAAACGCGGGAAGGCATGATGCAACCCGGACGCGAGTCAAACTGGTTCCAATTTATCTGCCCATTATTAAGGTGCTATATTAAATTCTGCCCTGTCCATTACCTCGAGGATATCGTTAAGTAATATATGTATGTATATTGTTACAGTTGGGCCAAAGGAAGCTAATACACATGTCGACGGCGTCTTTAGACGAAAGATAAATGGATATTTATTTTATGCAGATCGAAACTGTAGAATGTGGCCTCTTTGTAGTGTCCCTCGTGGTATTCGTATTTTATAATATCCTGGCATTTACATTTTAACCAAGGAATACATAATAGTACAAGCTTTTATTTGAAAGCTGGGTACTCGGTGGGCACACTTCATAATGATTTAAAAAAAAACACATATTCCCTGCATCTTGTGTGAACATCGGTGTAAGGAACCGCTGATTTTTTTCTCAATTTCGGATTATATGAATGACCCCTTTTTTTAAGATTCACCTTGTATGTGATCTCCTAGACCTTCAATCAATATAAGTAAAACAATACAAGTTTTTGCTATCAAGATAACTAACAAAACCTAGCCAACTCTATAGCCATGCATCGAAGCGCCATGGACCACACCATCGTGCCTCAGCTCCACAAGCAACCTGCTTAACTTAAGTTTATTATCTCGTAAGACAATACAATCTGAGGCACATTGTTCTAGTTGCCCAATTGTAGCAGTTCGTACAGTCGCGCCGTAGACGGAGACAGTCCGATCAACTTGTGCAATCAAACGTGCGCTCTGGTGGAATGGCCCTTTGTAATGGATGTTCGCGGAAACTGTGAGAACGTTTTAATAAAATGGGTGGTTTTTTATGTCGTTTGGTTGAATATAAAGGCTTGGAAGGCGCTCGCGGCTAAATAGTGGCTTGCTCTGTGGATGGGTGACCGCCAATTGGTTGTACATACCGAGTTTATTCTATGCCTCGTAAAGGACGTTAAGCCGTTGGTCCCGGCTGTCATTTGTAGATCTGTCATAAAGTCTGACAACCAGTCTTACCAAGGGGAATCGTATTACCCAGTAGATATTAACTGGGTTCTGGAAGTCCGATAGGCAATCGCTTCACGTAAAACACTGGTATTCAGCTGCATCCGGTTAACTAGAACCCGACCTCAACATAGTTAGGACAAGGCTATGCTTCCTGGTATCTACTTCCCTTTCAAACTTTTCTTTCTTTTTGGTTTTTCGTTTTATTAATATAAAATAAATGTTGGTAATTTCAGCAAACGGTCTTGGATTTGAAAACTTCTTCTGCGTTTTAAAATTATTACAATATTAAATACCGCAGCTCAATGCTCCGTACGAACATGTAGATCGTTGCATCAACAAACATAGCTCTAGTCACACAAATCTGATAATTCTCACAGCGTCGGTCGTTCCACGTAACTTTACTGTTTACTATCGTTTAAAAGTGTTACTTTAGTAGGAGTATAGAGTAAACTGTGTTAAGTACCTAGTTATTTAGCTGACAACGAGACTTCTTGCAAGTAAAATACTTCTTGATTAGTTCCGTGAGTGTTCAGGGACCGTAATCATTATAAAACAAGGTTCCCACCGACGCTCAAACGGTTAAGTACCACGTATTCAGTACATCATTTTGAACCTCCACATAGACATTTGTCATCGGTAATTTTTAAAAAAAACTACTGTTCCATACATTTTGAATGTGTAGGTGTTGCAGTTTTGTAGGAAATCAAAAAGGTACTAAAAATCTAACAACAAGAACACACTTTTATGTGACATGACGATCATGAATAAATAAATAATTAAGTATAACATAACATAACATCACGTCTGTACTCCCTGAAGGTTTAGGCAGAGGTGTATCTAGTAGTACACCCACATTTCGCTAGTTATGTTCAAGTTCTATGTAATAGGGCGCGAGCCTATTGCCGTCAACTGGGCATAAATCCAGACTCCCTAGCTGCTAACGGCTGCTACTAAGAAACTCCTGATAGAAAAACCCAATAACACTTTGCCCGACCCGGGAATCGTACCCAGGACCTCATCACTCGACAATACATCTATCAATCTAAAGGACATGGCCAGTTTCAGCCTAGTTACTCAGTGGCATATACATTAATATACGCCTAATTATAAATCTAGACCCCGTAGCTGCTGATTGGAAATTTCTAATGGAAAAATCCATTTTCATTTCATTTATTCAATAACAATAAAAAAATTGTATCTGAATGTTTTACAAAAATAATATTTGAAGCTAAAAACAATATGTATACAATTAAAAAAACAATCTCATATCATGTTAACAGAACATTCATAAAAATGAAAAGAAAAATATATCACATTCTAATATCATAATCAAAGAAAAAATTTATAACAATCAAAGAAAAATGTACAACAATGTCAATACAATAAAATTTATCAAAATACCAACCAATAATTTCATTTCATTTTCCAACAAAAAACATGTCTTAACAGAAAAAATTAATAGCATTAACACGACACTTGAGTGTTTTGCAAATGTCATGATATGACACTTCAAAATCCCATACATTTTATCATACCGTCTACAGCCGTACTATCATATTACATAATATTTTTAAATTTTTGATACGACAAATACGGCCTTAGACGTTGACGCTTATAGGTATAAATCATGTGCTTCCTAGGAATGTTATGGGCAAGCAACGGTTATCGACGGTTTGCCAAATGACATGAAATATAAAGTTCACCGCCCTTAGCCGTACTGTCACGTAACGATATACCGAGATAACGTCAAAAGGCGGTCTGTCCCGCAACGTGTTAAAAAAAATTCAATAACACTTTACCCGACAGGGGAATCGAAGCCAGGGCCTGCTCAGCAGTAGCGCTTACGACCACCAGACCAACGTTGCAGTGAGATTAATTATAATTCCAGCACATTACTGTCCCACTGCAGGGCCAAGGGTCCTCCTAAACAGGAAGCAAGCGCATTGATCACACCGCTTGTTCAAGGTGGATCGGCGATTTCAGACTCTCGGCGCTGAGCCGAGCGTTCCAAATCCCAACGGTGCAACACCAATGAGGCATTAATTTCGGTGTTGCTTAGTGTTAGTGACGGGCCATTAGACCTTTATTAATGAATTTAGAAAATAAAATGCCAACTTAGTGCTCCTACAACTTGCGATGTCAATCGATACATCAGTAAGCGTTGCTCGCTTAGATCTCGCGCAGATAACATCGCCTTGCTACGCGACTATCACTCTAATGTTTATTTACATTAGTTTGTTATACAATAGGAAACGATCAAATGAAACAGTGCACCTAAACATTAGAGATTTTGTGTAGGCGTGGGTAATATGTAACTGGATCTTCTTCTTTATCGTGTGGTTAGTGCCTAACCTGGTGTCAGAGTTTTTATGCCGCCCATGGGCCTCTGACTTGGCTTTACATACCGTCGAGAAATATCTCTCAGGTATGCTGGTTTCCTCACGATGTTTTCCTTCACCGAAGCAAGTGATAATTATTCAATACGCACATGATTCCGAAAAATCAGAGGTGCGTGTCCTGGGTTCGAACTCGAGACCTATGGCAGTCCAACGGTCACACCACTAGGCTGTAACTGGATGATAAGATGGGGATTACAATCAGCCAGGTCAGCCTTATTCCACCCTCCACTAAATACCCATACGCGTTCGCCTATAAAAAGGAAGGAAAGAATTCCATGCTTCTTTGGTCTGTGCGAGTCTCATTCAAGTCTTCCCCAGGATCTTTTGTAGGTCTTCCACCCATCTGGCTGTTGATCTGCCTACACACCTTCAACTTAAACCTCCTTAGTTACTGCTTTCATCTTCACCTTCAGTTTCAATTTAATTTCTCAATTTCCCAATTCTTGATTAATTCGGTTCTATGTGTTCATAACATCACACCTGTACTCCCCACAGGGTAGCGTAGGCAGAGGTGTAGCTACAGTACTTTGACTTTGTTCTGTGTGTACTTTTTAATTGTGAAGTATCTATAATGAACAAAATTTTTAGATCTTGCCACATATTGCCGAACGTATGCTGTTCGTTCATAAAGTCAATCACACGACAAATCACTTAATAATTACTAAACCCTACGATTAATTAGCATTCATTCATATAGTCCAACAATGACAACTTGGTAGGTCGCCAGCCGTCCCGGATTTCATAAGTTTTGTAAGCAATAGCCCCAAAGGACCGGCCGATTGAGGGCGAACGTTTATGTAACGGAGGCGGTAGTTTTAGTTTGTGGGTCACGATAATGCTTTATGAGATTCGAAATGGTTTCGAGATCTGATACGGTTGTTTTAAACTAATATTGTTTTAAGTTTCTGATTGCATTGATCTAGTGGTCACAAGCGTTCCTGTGCAGCAAGAGGATCAGGAATTTCTTAGCACGGAGCCTGGATTTGCGCCGGTTGACATATTTCCATAGAAGCACAAAGAAAATGGCAGATGTAAAATTTTTCGGACGAAAATGATCAGTCGTCAAATGATTGGAATTTCTCAAATTGGCCAGGCCTTTTGGGGCATAAACTAATTCGATTATTTGCAGTCCTGGACTCAAATTTATAATTTCCATATTTTGACTTTAGATGACTCTATATCAATTACAATTGATTTGAGTTGACTAGATCCGCAGCCGCGCTTGTTAAATACATGACACGTTGAACACGTCGATTAATAATGACAATATCAGGCTCAACGAATCTCTCAACTTACTCCCACATAGTTCGACATTCCAACCATTTCTACATCCTATGGTTTAGCATACTGCCACCAACACTGCACCAATACTATAAATAACAAATGCTGCATTTGAAAGGGACCCAGACGCAGTTCCCACAGCTCCTTACAATATAGAACTAGACCCTGCTCGATTAGTTTATACAAGGGCTTATGTTACTTCAAAATTGCAATAGAATTGGAAGTTTGTTAAAAGGTGAGTAAGGTTGGTTTTAGGTCTGTGTAGATGATATCTATTGACACGCGAAGAATGCATCGATGCTCTACTTTCCATAGTGTGTCTCAAGGATTTTATTGCTTTTAGTTAGTGTTTGTTTACATTTCCTAGGGCTTCTGGGAAATAGGACTAGTAGTTAGAGTAACTGTTAGTATATGCGCCATGCACCAACCATACACACCAGCCCGAACTGTTCCTGAGGGGTGTATTGTGGCTCGCTTGTCTCACAGAGAGAACATCTTCTCCGCAGAGGGAACGTATACGACTTCGTGCAATGAGAATACTTCCCATCTACATTGTCTATTCCACCAATATTATCTTTACACCAATAGTACGGGCTGTGGGATGCACCTCAGGTATAACAAAGACGGACCAAAGGGCAGACTGGATGTGTGAGTCAAAGGACCAGGTATTAAGACGCAACTTTGGAGAACCTATGTCCACTAGACTGAGAGCTCTTTCTCACCGGGTGAAGGTAATTCCAGGTCACGTCGCTAATTGCTGTCACCCAAACGGTGGCGCCAAACACACTTCACTTTAATGCAAATGATACAATAACGTATTTTCCCTAGTTACATCTTCGCAAGTTACTCCCAAAGCTGACACAGAATGACAAGTTGATGATACGATCAGTTGGTGCTAAACTATCTCATTAGTGACATTTAACGCGAGAGAGGAATACTATACTATACTATGCATTTGATGAGCAGGATTTATTGTTGACTCATTTCACTTCATTTGTAGGTAAGAGGAAGACAGGCTAGGTGGTAAATCAGGAGCATATTTGCACAGTTCTATTTAAAGTAACATAAACTTTTAAATGGAACCAAATCTTGAAAAACATGGTTTTTATAGTGTTCTAAAATAAGTTAAAATATACTTTAAAGTGTATTTTAAATGAAAGATTTTTAGCTTAAAAAATTCAAGCATCATTCTTTTTCTTCTCCGTGTCGCTGTCAAGGCAGTATTTTACATTTTGGCTGGCCCGAAACTTCGCCACCTCCACGGCGTGGTCGGTGGCAGCATAGATGTTACTCCGGCTAAGTATCATTACAGAAAAATAAAGAAAATGATGGTTTTATTTCACACACACAGAAGCCATCCTTAGAAGTGTCTAAAACTAAGTGCGATTTTCAAATAACGTTCAGATACAAGCTTGATCATAACTAAATTAGCAATACGGCTTACGAGCAATACCGATGTCTATTTACGTTCCTACATAAATACGAACAACTTAATCCAATCTGTATCAGTTATGTTGCGAAATTTTCATTAAAATGCTGATGGCGTTCTTATAAATTAGACGAGACACATAACTGGTAGGGTTTCATTGGATTAATGATGTGATTGGATGATTGTTAAAAAGGAATATCACAAAGATTTTCCTAGTAGTGCATAATCCAGCCCTTGTAATTTGTCAATTCGAAATTCGAACGAGCGATGTTGAGATGTGAATAGAATATACTAATTTATTGTACACCAAAATTGAAATACAACTGTTTTATAATATTTTTAATTCTATGGTTACACTGGCGGTCTTGGCGGTGAATATGCGATGGTTGGCTTTTAAAACAACGGAGTTCACTTGAGTGAGGTTCGAAGTGAGTTTGGCAGAATACGACTGTTGCAGGTGCATTTGATGGATGACCCAACGGTTCAATGCCCAAACCAGCCAGGTACTCGATTTTGTGATGTAATTAAATCACCACTGCTGTCAAACGGATTAAGAAAACGTCATGAGGAAACTGGCATGTCCTACCTGGAACCAAAATTCGTGGATATGTAACAGCCAGCAACCCGAACTGGACCAGCGTGTTGTATTATACAAGGCGTAGTTTTGCATCCTCGTCAAAATTCAGACGGTTGTCATGGAAGACGTAAATTAATCAATTTTAATTACGATACCTGGTCAATAATAATAAACCTTGATTTTTGTAGTTGTTTTAATTTGACACTATTTCAGAATGAAGCCCTTCTCAAAAGAGGAGAATCATCCATTTATCGAATAAACGTCTGCGTTTATTTGTGTGTGTGAAAGAGCGGTTATAGGGCTAGTATTAGACGGGCCGCGTTTTAATACGGGCGGTGTACCTACACTTACGGATTTCCGATATTAAGAAACGAAAAAAAATTCCTACCCATTTTATTATCGATTCGGGTCGAGAATCATTCGCATAGGTTACATTCAAAGACTACAATATAATATATATAGGGTAGTTACATCCTTGAATTTGACGAAAATGCAAAACTACACCTTGTATAGAACACTACCTTCCACAGAAAAGAGGACTGTGTCCAAACAGTGGCAACGCTAACAATTTACTATTTTTATGTACTTTACGGGTAACGTTAGCTCATTAAAAACACTATTTTAACCGCAGGCTGCTGTGCAAACTAATCATAATCATCATTATTGATAGAAGTAACTTGCGGCTTAAATTACAAATATTAAACGTAAACGCTTGTAACATAAGATTTAATTTTGATTACAGGTGATTTAGGGCTAATTATATAGAAATATTTTTTTAAACGTTGCTTCACACTAAGAATATCTCCTGTATCGTGGGAGCGTTTAAAAACATTTAAACTCACATACACAAATAGTCACACCCAGAACAATTACCTCCTGTAGGTCATACAAATATTTATTCCGAGCGGGGATCGAACCCGCGACACGCAGCGCAGCACCCAAACTTTGCTTTGTATATGGTGTAATAATACCTTTTTCAAAAAATGCAGGCGTTTAAAATATTTGGGCTCATAATCACGTGCTATATTTTTTTGTTCGACCGCTCCACTAAAATAACTTGGTGATGTTTATTACCTACTTCTTCTAAACATTATTTATTCCACATATCCCTACCCTCACAATTCAAAGGAATGCAGGCCCGTGCTAGATCGTATCAATTTTATAGCATTTTCACTCGTCAATGACATAATCTTCACGCCGCTTCGTATAAGGCGCCTGCCAGTCAGCCAGCTCTATAAAAAATGAAATAATTTCTAACTGCATGATGTCATGTTACGCTAGTCCCTGCTATTACGACATGGGTAGACAGACATACATATGATTGGTACTGTTTGTTTACACATTAGAGGCTTTAAGAGACACAATAATTATGTTTGACAAATACTCATGTTTGATTTCCACGATTTTCGAATTCGCTTTTCTTGTAAATGTTAAGATGGTTCGATAGTCAGTGGTTTAATGCCTGTGGCTACCAAGCTACGAGTCGAAAAAGCTTAATTTCCTTCTTCGGATTACTAGATGTTAGTGGGAAAAAATATTGGTCCTATTGGACACCTTTTTGCATAGAACTTAACCATAATAACCGTAATTAACCGACTTCTAAAAAAAAGTAATGTATTCCACCTGCATATCCTTTTTTTTTTCAGGTATGTTCACTGATTTCTCCGTGATTATTGGTACGGTTTATGGTATCGTAATGTAATGAATAGGTTTTATGTCAAACAGATAATTTCTTGGAAAATTAACGAAAACCTTCCACAGTACATTATAATAATAGTGCAAGACCTCGTTGTAAAGACAATTGGCATCGGAAACAAAGTTACGCGTACATGACACGCGATACATGGGAGTTTTTACCTACTTATGTATGTCTATTGTTAATTGTATTATTTGTCTTTCAGTCTTGTCGAAATGAATTTGATTAACAATGCCATAAACGGGTAAATTAGGTACTAATGTTTATGTGTGACAGCTTTTTATTAATCTGGCAACTATGAAGTATTAAGTGATTGTCACAATGTGATTGGGCAACACTTCTTAAGGTATAAGTTTTTATACTGACATGGTCACGAACACTATTATTAACACTAAAACGGGATATTTACCACATGTAGTATTTATGTTGTAAGAAACACTTCTTTAGGTGTCATTTCTATGTGATAATACGGTGTTTTCCGAAGTGCTACCTTTACATATCGGTAATTATTTTCCGAGAAAACAGACATGCCTCATTTAGTTGTACCTTATTTGTATATTACACAAGCCACGTAAATTTTCATGCATGTGAAAACCTTCCTGAATATCCTTTGCCCTACGGCGGGTGGAAGAATCTGACATACCTACTCTCACTGACTAACACCACACGGTGTTCTCTAATTACCTTAACCAGAGCCCTTTTTTTTTTTTTTTTCGGATGGGAAATCATCAAATGACTTCTCCCGCTCTGGGCTGAGCGGGAGGGAGCGTCAGACTTTTACTGACTAAAACCCATCCATGTTCCTTCATCGCCCTTTGTGTTTCGGGGCCGCGGTATCTCTTTCGAACAACCCGCAGCACCCGGCAGGCATCGGCCCTTGCGGGCCCCTTCCCTATGCTGACATCTCTTTGAGGCGCGCGTGGAACACGAACGCGCTGTCGACACGGCCTGTCGTCGTAAGACGGAGGGACGGCGAGCTAGCCCTTAGCTCACCGTCCACAGGCCCGCGTCTACGGTGGCCGGGGGCCACCACGTGGCCCCCGACGCCCGGTGCGTCTCCCGCGGCGGCTGGGACGTGAGGAGGAACGCTCTCTCTCACGTTCCGCCTCCTCCTTTGCTAGCATGACTGCTTCGCAAAAGGAGGTGACGGCTTCCCATTCCGTCTCGCTCCGGACCATGGCTCGAACCAGGGCCGGACGCGAGAGGTCGCCGCCGCCGATCGCCGCTATGAGGACACGGCGTTGCTCCGCCCAAGCGGGGCAGACCTCCACCGTATGCTCCACCGTGTCCTCCGGTCGATCCTCGCAGTGGAAACACCCGGGCGTCTCCTCCCGCCTGATTCGGTGCAGGAACCTCCCGAAACAACCGTGTCCGGTGAGGACCTGCGTCAGGCGGAAGGTGAGGACGCCGTGGCGCCTCTCAAGCCACTCCTCAAAGAGGGGACTTATCGCCACTATCGTGGCGTGCCCTGCACGGGGTTGCGACAGTCGCTCTCTCCATGTCACCATGAGATCGGCCCGGAGGTTTGTCCGCTGAGCGGCAATTAGCCGCGGCAGCGGAGTAACCCCCCGGCGAAGAACCTCCGCGCGCCATTCATGTAGGCGCGCGAGGACTATCGCCTCCAGATCCCATGATGGCAATCCGGCTAGGAGGCTCGCAGCCTCGCCCGAGATCGTGCGGAACCCACGGACCATCTTTACGGCTACCACCTTTTGGGGCGCGTTCAGATAATGGGCGGCTCGCCGCCTCAAGGAACGCGCCCACACCGGGGCACTGTAAAGGGCCATGGACCGCATCACCGCACGACCCCCGCATAGAGCCTCCGGCAGGAGGCGTTCGGCCCCCCCAGATTGGGCAGGAGCCGCCTGAAGGCAGCCCCAGTCCGTTCCAGTTTAGGGGCCAAACGTCGGAAGTGCTCCACGAAGTTCCACCGGCTGTCGAGGACAAGTCCCAGGTACTTCAACGTCGACCCGACGCCGATGGAAACCCCTCCTACCGTCAGTGAGGATCCCGAGGGTGGCGCATTCCGAGGCCCATGAAAGCACATGGCCTCGGACTTGTGCAATGCCACCTCGAGACCCAGTTGCCGGATCCTCTCAACGACTATCTCAACCCCGCGTGTCATCAGATCGGCCGCCGCCTCGTGCGACCTCCCCTGTGCCAGCACCAGCGTGTCGTCAGCGTAGCACACTACGCTGACGCCACTAGGGAGGTCGGCGCGCAGCACCCAGTCGTAGCCGATGTTCCACAAGGGCGGTCCTAGAACCGATCCCTGTGGGACACCGCACGACATCTCTCACCGGTTCCACTCTCCGGAGCGACCGGGGTAGATGACGGCTCTGTCCGTCAGGTAATCCCCGACCACACGACGAAGGTAGGTCGACACCCGAAGGTAGGTTGATACCGGAGTGCCTCCCTAATGCAGCTCCAGGGCATGGAGTTGAAGGCGTTGGCGATGTCGAGAGACACCGCCAAGACAACCCCACCCCGGGACACCGCATCCCCCGCCGTGAGGGCTCTCACGCGCATGATGGCGTCCACCGTGGAGCGCCTTAACCGGAGCCTGGATCACGTCCAAATCCTCTCGCTGCCCCGGCAGAGATTGCTATTATTGATGTTTTAATTTAATCTTCTTCTTTATCGTGTGTTAGTACCTAACGTGTTGTCAGAGTTTTTATGCCGCCCATGGGCCTCTGACTTGGCTTTACATACCGTCGAGAAATATCTCTCAAGTATGCTGATTTCCTTACGATGTTTTCCTTCACCGAAGCAAGTGATAATTATTCAATACGCACATGATTCCGAAAAATCAGAGGTGCGTGTCCTGGGTTCGAACTCGAGACCTATGACCTGGCAGTCCAACGGTCACACCACTAGGATATCACTGCTTCAATTAATTTAATTTAATAAGTAAATACAATAAAAAGATAGTACAATAAATTGGCCTATAATGCTCCCTCTGCCTGATCCCTCTTTGTGAGGAGGAATGCGTAGGCCAATAATTAATACGCTATTACCAAACCCATAACCCTGAAATGCGGATGTTATACTTTAGCACCGTTATGAAATTAATGGCTCAAAACAATTAAGGCTTCGCTGTGTCACTAGACTTAAACAGGCTGTATTGTTGCATGTATTACCTATCAGTTGTTGTGAGGTCTCGTTTTTAAGTCAGTGGAATTTAAGCTTTAGCTACATAGAAGGAACGTAGAATAGAAAGCCTTCCCTGTTAGACAAGATTCATAATCAGAAATTAACGTCTCCGCTGCAGGGATCCAGGCTTCCTCCTTCAGATTTAGAGGGAGTGTGTCGTAATAGAACACGCGGGCTTAGTTCGGGCACATGTCTTAGATTATTTTTTGTTACATGACTTTGTTTTACTTCAACATTGTAAGCAGTTGCGATAAAATCAACGACACAAAGTAAAGGGCCTGCATGGGTACCCACGACGTGCAACTTGTACCTAAGTTGGGGCGACACCACAGGCCATCACATTTTAAAGGGTGTTAAATGAGGACGAAAAACGATCTGATTCACAAATCGCAACGCATCATCTATCCACACACAGCTACGTCATAGATGCGTATACGTCGTACGAGCATGGGGGTCGGTATGCGTCGCACGCGCACGGATTAACGGCGAGTGTCAACACTGCGTGGTGTGAGTGTGAGTTAGGAGGAGGCTTTAATGGCGAAAGATTTGGATTTATAATAAATGTTTATTTTTAAAGACGTAGAGGCTCGTGGCTCATCAACTAAAACCGCACGGGACGTTCTTCAGGGATAAGCACATCTGGGGTGGCACCATTAATTATATTATGGAGTGAAAGCGCGTTACATCGTTGGTCCCGGCTGTATTTTGTTGCTCTTTGACAGTACCTAGTTTTGGTTAGTCATGCACAGTCAGCCCGAAAGTCTGTTAACCAGTCTTACCATGTGTGTATTAAACGAGTAACTGGGCTGTGGCGGTCAGATAGGCAGTCTTTAGGCTGGAAGCCGACCCTAATATGAGAAAGAGCAACACGCGTTGTTTTCTCGTATAAAAATATAATATGGAGTGTTGCTAAATCGTGCTTGGGGACACCTTCAAGTACGTGTGTTTAAATTTTGGTCTACAATAGGCTCTGCAATGTATGAATGGGAAACTTAAAATGAAGGTCACATTACTTTAAAATCGTTTTGTATTATTTTATGATCTAGAATTTGGGTTTATAGCCTTGCCTTATGTGAACTTTTTACAATAATTGCGTAGATATTCTTAAATAAAAAAAAAAAAAAAAAAATAAAATAAAAATACTTTAATTCAGACCTTGATCCATATGATGTTAGTAATACACACTACTTATAAGCTATGTTAGTAACAAACGAAAAACAAAGATTTAATTCATATATCTGCTGCACTCACCTGACGCACCGGGTATATGTACATGTACACGCACCCAATGCGCCATAATAGTGCAGCACGGCTTATCACTAATGACCTTCAGAATGTCATTGCCGCTCCCACGCACGCGGCGCATCATAGAAGCAGTCTTCTTACGTAGAATGGAACTGAAGCTGTCCGTACGTGCTTCTGCAAACATTCCTGACGCGCTACAATAACGTGGGAGCCCCAACAACATCCTGAAAGTATTATTGTACTGAACTCTGAGGGCGTTGTATGCCCTCTGCGTATATCGAACCCACAGAGTGCACGTGTACAAACAGTGCACGCAAGTGCAAGTGTGTGTGTGTTTAAATGACATAGTAAAATATTTTATTTCAGAATATCTTTAATTAATTCACATTAATTAAACCGGGTAAAGAGAACAATTAGCTCAACCGATATACTATAAAATATAGATGCACTAAAAATGGTGAAGGAAAATATCGTGAGGGAACCGGTATTTCCTACATGACATCAACCAGACTAGACCTGATACACACCAGGTCTAGCCAGTTTCTTCTCACAAAGACGCCGGTATCCGTAGCTCTGGAACTAACTGGCTACATAACATAACATTACATCCTGCAATCGCCGAAGCGTTAGACATATGTGTACCTAACAAGTATACACACATTTCGCCAGTTAATTATGCTAGAAATGCAGTTGCTCATATTGTGTCCAAGGTCCAGTCAATATGCAATGCTAATACGACGCGTACCGTGCTCCGCCGTAGTTAATTACATATTTGTCAATTACTCAATATTCACCGACCCTGTATTCTAATAATATTAACTATCGATATCTGGAGTAATTCATGAAATTTGTACCTCGATGTTGTAGCTATATTTCGCTTTTGGAATCTGCATGGCGTATAAAATCGATTGAGAATTGCGCTATCAGAATTTGATCAAATAAAACAGGTAACTACGGGGCTGGCACAAATTTAATAAAAGCACTGAAGTTTCGAGGAAAACATCGAAAATTTTTCATTAACAACTGCAGTTCGATAAAAATGAAGCCTGAATCTCCTACCGTATAATTTTAAAGAAATTTTTGCAAATTTTCCAGATACTTGAATAATCATAAACGGATATAATTTCAAGAATCTGTATAAATAGATGATATAATTTGACTCCGAGAGGAAATCTTTAGCAACGTGCCTCAAGTTGGCTAAAATTGACAAAGGCGCCAAACAACCTACAGTGCCAAAATGATGCATGTCTCGTCCAATCAAGGTCGAGCTTTCATCCAAAACTGAGGTCCAACTGAGGCCACAAGCACTGTGCATGTAACTACTTGTATATGACAAGTAGTTACATGCACAGTGCTTGTGGCGCTTTAGTGACATTGACAGGAGGGCCATATTGGTTAACATTCGTGATATTGTATGTGGAAATGTTTTTTTTTATAAAACTCACGTGTCACTATGTTTGTACACACTAATCTCCGAAACCAATCAACAGATTTCAATGAGGAGAATTAGGGGCGAGTCACTAGTTGTATAACAAAATAACAAGAAGACGTTAATTTCCCGATAAAGGCCAGGCGCCAACAGATTCATGTATCTACCATACAAGAATGTGTTGTTTACATTTGTAACCATGGTTACGTAAGAAGTACGTGTGATGACAAAGACCCAGGGTGTTGAGATCAGCAACTTACAGTGTTAGTAGTGCAACGATTACGTTACGATGGCATGCGCTCGGCATTTTGTGGATATGTCCCACATTCTGTGGGGTTTTACGATTCGATTTTGTATTCTTTGTTAGGCATTGTTACGATGAATTTATTGTAGCGGTATTGATTGATGTCATTGGCTAGAAGCCAGTAAGAGAGTAAATATCAGTTTCCTTGGTAAATAAACAACACGGTGTTCTTATTTGCCTTGACTTACGCGTTTGCCAGCAATGACTGCAGACAAATAGAAGAAAAAAACTGCAGTTCAGAAAGCGATACAACGAATGATTCTGAAAAAGATGTGGCCGATATAGTGAGGTTGTTGAGAGAGAATGAATGAGGGAGATGGAGGACAGAGTTCTATGGCACAGTTATAACCAATGAGTCATCATATTGCTTCTCCTTAGCTGCATGATTAGTTGCTACGATCATTTCAGGACGAAAAGTGTTTTTGTGCGAACAGCACATATGGCCGTAATAAGCTAATATCGGTCTGTCAGACGTGCGCCTATATACAAATTGGAGCGGGTATATGAAGGTTAATGGATTGAAAGCGACACAATGATCGAAATCATCAATCGCGCCGTCTTAAACGGACGTCTGGCAATCTCGACTCTCGATATAGCAGAATTAGGATCACTAGAAGTTCCATCGTGTAAAGTCAACTAAGATCACACTACAATGAGAAAAGCAGAGTACGAAGTTATTTATTTTTAGCATATACTCTCCTCAGCCTGATCTGAATGATCAATACCTTTGTATGACCTTACCGTCTGTTATGGTAATAGTTGATTGTCATGCGTGTGCGGTGTTGCGGTGATGAATCAATTGGGGCAACTGGGGCAACGCTGCGCCTGCGTCGGCGGCGGTGCTACGCGGAAAATTCAAAGGCGTCGATGGGGTGATTATTTTAGTCACAAGCTTTCTTATTACTAGACATCGCATTTTATTCTGTCTGTATCCTTTCATGTATCTGTTAGTAATGAGTCTTGTTACTTGAATTAAACAATTTTTTTATATGCACAAAACGCTATTATTATAGCGTAATTGCATATTTTAGTACATCTTTGACGTTAGTGCTTATTTCAGTAGTAAAATGTGTTAGGCGTATTGCATAACGCTGTTCTATATAAAAATCCGGGTCTTGACGGAATAAAGAAAGTTAACGCTCATATCAACAACACCGGCCAAATGCTGCCTGACTGAAGAGGTTTCTGCACAAATGGCACCAAGTTTCACGTTTACGTTCAGTAACGTCAGTTGAAGTAGAGATGTCATTTGCCCACAAATTAATATTAATTAGTGACAAAAGTCACAAGTTTGCTTTAGATTTTGTTTTGCGGTGTTTGTCAAAAGAATAATAACTGATATTAAATAATCGTAGATTCCAATGATAAATAACATTTAGATTTTTTGTAGTTTTGTGCCTATTTAGCCCTTTTTTAGTGCATATTTGGCATTTTATAGTGTCAATCGTGTTTGTTAGTTATTAAAGTTCTAACATAGATGTTCTGCAACGCGTCTACGAAATTGAATTTGGGCAACATGGTCGCCCCCTATTACATGGGACATATGTACATGTATCTGGCATACAGATGTGAGTGTTTCTACTGTAGGCTCCCCCCTGTCCAACTTTTTGGTTCCATTTGATTAAGAAAATTGTCAAAATCAGCATAAGTACCTAATTATGCTGATTTTGTCGTTGTTGATTACCTGACCTGTGTAACTTCTACGGATTTGTCTAAAAAAACCGTAGAAGGTATACAGGTCAGGTCTGCTTTAGTTTTAGTCAACTGAAGTAGCCAAGTTCTCTCGCGACATGAAAATTCATCGTTTTAGCATGTAAATGAGTTGATTACTATGCATCTGTGACATCTAGGCTACTGTCCCAACGCGGAAGATGGCCAGGTGTTGATTAATTTTGGTCACAAGCGACCGTCGCCAATTGTTATATTTTCGCAAGAATTTCAATTGAATTAGATGCGTGTGCGCAGTCCCAACGCACGTGTACTGTTTGCATACCTTCTAGTCATTTGTGTAGTTAATTTATGCTAGGCAATAAAATAGCACTGAGCGGTGATGGCTCAGTAGTGGCCCCCGACTCACGCATTGTAAGTCGGGGGTCTGAGTTCGATTCCAGACTAGACTTCACTTTGTGTTATCTATTATATCAGCATGATCTCAAAACGGTTAAGACATCACGAGGTAACCGGAAAGAAGACATGTTGCATCCACCAACACGGACAGAGCCTTTTGAGCTATGGTCCACTCCTTCTCATTTATGTAGTTGGTGAATATTATTAAATATATGGCAGGTCAGAGAACTGGATTACTAAAATCTTATGAGGTAATCTGGCTAAAATTGTTAATTGCTTTATTAATGCCAGGTTGTATGATGTTCCTGCTGCATGCGGTCCTGAGATCGACTTTTATGTCGGGTAAAATATTTTCGTGTTTTTTCATCTGGAGTTTCTCAGTAGCAACCCGGGATCTGGATTTCTGTTCGGTAGAAACAAACACAACTAGCGATATGTACCTGGTGTACAAGATGTTCATCCCTACCTAATTCTAAGAGTCAACAGGTCTCGTCTCCACCTGTTCTGTTACAGATTGAAGGTTACGGATAGCAGTTACAGGTGTTGTTGCAGGTGTCTATAGACAGAACACTTTCCAGACATCCATCAGCCAGTTTGCCAACCAATTACATAAAAAAACATTACGTTGTGGTGTTGTCCACACCTAACCGATCCTCAGAACTGGCTGTATCATGTCACCGTACTAATGTATTCTTGTTGCCTACGATCTCGTATCTTGTCGTGGCACAAAAAGTTGTGTGACCATTCGCCATATTAATTAGGTAGGAAGCTGTAACAACCAGATCTTATGTTTTAACTAGACACTAGGTGTTTGTTAGTGCTGCAAATAAAGATATAGAATATGGATTCGGTATTCTGAAAGGTCAAAATGATTCGGATTGATACTCATAACGCTCACGAGCTTTTCATAAATAAGACATCCGGCTTAGAAGATACGGTATAGATAAATAGATATAATGACGATTTATAAACTGTGGCCAGTGTTTTAGCGAAACCGAATGACAAGTTGTAAAAATGGTTGGTTCAAACCAAAGAAGTGTCTTTGCTTTGTGTTTTTTTTTGTTTTCTCGACATGTGTGTCCTAAAAACTAAAAAAATTAAACATAATTTTATCCAACCACATTCCACCACCAACCTACATTGCGCCCGCGTGATGGAATACGGCCCACTCTTTCTCGCAGAGAGGATGCTTAAATTTTCCAGTTATGGGAACATTATAGGCGCATTTTAGTAGGCGCAACAATTGAAAGAAAGGGACTTAGTTCACCCAGTTGTAATTTTTTTTTGTCGTTTGGTTAGTGCCTATCCTGGTGTCAGAGTTTTTATGCCGCCCATGGGCCTCTGGCGTGGCTTTACATGCCGTCAAGAAATATGTCTCAGGCATGCTGCTTACGATGTTTTCCTTCTCCGAAGCAAGTGATAATTATACAATACGCACATGATTCCAAAAAATCAGAGGTGCGTGTCTAGGGTTCGAACTCGAGACCTATGACTTGGCAGTACGACGGTCACACCACTAGGTCATCACTGCTGCACCCAGTTGTAATTAGAGGGCTAGACAAAATTAAGTATCAATAGTACCTACAGCTTTCACTGGAACGTGGACACTTATCGGTCAGTCAGTCCGTGAAAAAACAAGAGGAGGGAAATGTTTGAGCCGTATATGTGTAGTGACAGAACCGCATTCTACCGCTTATATGGTGCACACGCATTCAGTTGTCGGCTACGTAACTCTTCTTAAGGACAAGAATATAGTGGGCAAAGGAGCGGAATTTAACAGAAAAAACGCTTACCGCTTATGACTTGAGGGCAACTGTAGGATGTTAAATAGTTTTGAAAGTTAGAATCCAGAGTGATTGTGTGAATCATTCTTGGAGTAGAGGTGTTTGAAAGTATTGTCGTCAAAAGAAATAATCATATTTTTTTTTTTTTATAAATAATGGTTTAGTTTCATGCGTGGTGTATGTGACTGTCATTATTAGAGACCACAAATAATTTTCAAGTGTCCTATAAATATAAGTTTTGAAAAATGGTCATCATCGTTTGAGCGAAAACTGAGAATACTTTTTTGTTTTATGTGCTTTTTGTTTGATGCCTTACGAATACTTTTAAGAAAAAAGCTCTGTCTGTGAAAAAAACAACAGTTTACGAAGAAAGTTCTAACCTCTTCGCGTCACAGCATGTCCTAAACCTTACCCGCCTGTGATAATAAGGAATCCTATGTTTTTACGAGCTATTCGTATTGAATGGACGCTCAGTGTACAAATATCCTGCGCACATTATGTACTGGACATTACACCGGCTGATTTATATACATAGTTATGTTAATGCAATAGTTTAGTAAGTTGCAAGCTACAACTTACGTTCATGCATTACTGAAAGACATTATTTGTAGAGTTATCTGATTCATGATGACTTGGTTTGTATTTGATTTAGGTGGGAAATATTTTTAGAAGAATGCAATTTGTTTTCTGCGTTCAAACATCCATGAATTTTCTCAAAAGCTAACAAAAAGTTACAAAATTTTTTTTCGGAATCTGGCTAAAATGAATAAAATTATTTATTTATTTAAACTTCACGTACAAGAGTGGTACATAGGCGGACTTAATGCCACAATGCATTCTCTACCAGTCAACCTTTGAGTACAAAAAAAATACCAATTATGACTTCTTTTGAAAGAGATCATCCACCTTCACCACCATCCTCTTCGTTAATATGTTACTTATACTCTACTTGATTTTGAGCTTTTGGCATAATTGGTTAGGGTTCATTCACACGAGGACGATTCGTTTTTTTTTTGACGAATCGTTTTTTTTCATGATTCGATTTTTTTGACGGCGGCAATGCTTTTTAAATGCCCGTAAACACACGCATCACGAATCGTAAAAAATGACGGACACGGCTTAAATCACGTATCGTCTTTTAAAAAAAACATTCGTCAAAAAAAAATTGTGACGGATTCGCTGATGCGCTCGCTCCCGAAAAATCACGAAAGTAAAGTGAACATCAATTCGGATGTTTTCCCGAATCGTCATAAAACACGATTCCGTATTCAATGTGAACGTCCATCCAACATGACGTATCGTGTTTTTTGACGAATCGTCAATGACGGAACCTGTGTGGATGAACCCTAAGACAGAGAGGTTAAACCAAAGGCGTTGGGTGGAGGTAGCTATAGGTAGCTATAAGTAAATAAGTAAAGGACTAATAATACTAACATAGCATATAAGAATAATCATTTACTAACACACTATCCATTTATCGACTATGTAATGGGTCCGAAATAAAGATTTTTTTTTTTTAAACAAAAAGTTACCAAGGTCCAAAAAAAGATGAGGTAGTATTTAGAATCCTCTCTCCTCACCGTATCCGGTGATAGCCACACAGACTAAATTTCTTACTTTTAGTGAACTTTCTGATGACTAGCGAAGCTGAAATAGAAAACTCATGGCACTAGCCGTGTGGCGGGCTTGCTTCAAAGAGAAAAGTCATCATACACGAACCAATAAGATTACTGAACAAATTCAGTTCAAACGCCTTAAAATCACAGCCTTTTCTCCACACTACAGAGGAACTAGAAATCAACTCAGCGCCCTGTTCAAGTTTTACTTCATAAACTATTAATGTCTTAATGGTACGAGTTTGGTACTTAAACAATTCCCCTATTACGTAAAAGATAGCGGTCAGATAGGCTATTACGTGGCCCATACCGGTGTACGGTGTAGTGGAATAGCCTTACTAGTCAGTGGTCTATAGGAGACTAAGTTAGCTAGAGGTAGGCTAGGCCAACTAGATCTAGAGTGATAAGTGACGCCCGTGTGTGTCACCCATGTGGAAGTTTATAGAGATGTTATTTTATTTATTTATTTAACAATTTATGTACACACTAAATACAGAAATCAAGAAAGGAACAGAAAAGAGAGTACAAAGGTATTGCTTATTTCTAATGAAATCACATATATTTTACATGTTCCAATTAAATGACTAAGACGGTGTATCATAGTTACAAATGCTATCGAAATGGGCACCATTCGACGGATTCAATCAATCTTATAATGGTTCTTTCAAGATACGGATCCCAAAGAATCCTGAATTCCTCATTGTCTCAATTTTAAGGTCCATTGCAGTATGCTTTTACTGATATTAAAAAGCAGTGATCAAAACGGATCAAAGGTGTGCTTTTAATTTTGGTGCCATTAAAAAACTTTATTAACTGGGTAAATAGAATTAACAGCTGCAGCTTTTTTGGGGAGAGCTCGTGGCTAAATAATACCGTCGCTCGGGTTGATCGTCAGGTTAAGCCGTGCTTGCCTGGGTTGGTCCGTGGATGGGTGACCACCTATTACCTACCAAGTTTCCTCCGTGCCTCGGAAAGCACGTTAAGCCGTTGGTCCCGGCTGTCAATTGTAGATCAATGACAGTCGTTACAGGTAGTCAGTGGCCCGAAAGTATGACAACTAGTCTTACCAAGGGGTATCGTATTACCCAGTGCTAACTGGGTTGTGGAGGTCAGATAGGCAGTCGCTCCATGTAAAATACTTGTATTCAGCTGCATCCGGTTAGACTGGAAGCCGACCCCAACATAGTTGGGAAAAGGCTAGACAGAAAATGATCTATATCTATCTATATCTATACATATAATAAATCTAGAATAAATCTTGATGTAACCAGTCTATTAGACCACAATATCAGACCAGCAACTTTACATCTAATTTACATAACACATCTCCAAGATCGAATTCCCTTAGCAAGCTAACTTACAGACGATAAGCATCGCTGTCAATTCCTGGTACTATCTGCTCCTTATAAATCCTTGGCAACTTTCCTATACAGGGTGTATAAGCCGTGTTTCCGCTAAACACATGATGTTATAAATACCTTTACTTTCCTAGATTGGATCACTTTCATTCCTCAGTTTGACTAGAGTAGTTCGAGAAAATGTTCCGACTGTCTTATGTAAGTATTTTTAAGTTTTGATATTTGGTTTTTGGGTGATTTAATAAATTAATCAAATTCTACATAGTTCAATGGCCTGATCCACTATGCCAGGATATAATTACCGCTTGTAGGCAACTATCGGCCAGATATTTCAATCGGAACATATCCGGAGGTAGTAAAACAACGTCGTAGCATTGATAACCTAGTGTTGTGGCCGTCGTCGTGCCAAGTCATAGGTGTCGAGTTCGAACCCAAGACACGCACCTCTGATTTATCACTGGCTGGAAAACATCCTGAGGAAACCAAACTAGCATACCTGAGAGATATTTCTCTACGGCATGTAAAGCCAAGTCAGAGGCCCATGGGCGGCATTAAAACTCTGACACCAGGTTAGGCACTAACCACACGAAAAAAAGTGAAACAGCAGACATCTAAAATTTATATCTGAACATCAAAAGCATTAAGTTGTTAATTAATCCAGATTAGTCTGTAAATCTAAAGTAAGAAAGTAGGTTTTGGAGGGTCTGCTAGCCCGTAACACAGGTGTTTTTTGCCTGTTTCGGACATTAGTCTCCAACAGATTTTAATCTAGTTGTCACTACAACATTTGAGATGAGAAATACATGGGTGGGCAAATTGCAATTGGGTTTTCCATCAGGAATTTTTCAGTAGCAGCTACGGAGTCTGGATTTGTGCCCGGTTGATGGCAATAGGCTCGCCCCCTATTACATGAGACTAAAAATATAACTGGCGAAATGTGGGTGTACTATTAGGTACACCGCTGCCTAACCCTTTGGGGTTAACATGCGTGATGTTATGTAGTATCAGATACATAAATTATGGACTTTGAGCAGATGGCGACGCGACGTTCTGTTATCTGGTAACATTTGATTATACCATTACGAAGTTACCAGTCAATTAGAAGATACTTAGTAGGTACCTTCATAATATTTTAAGTACCTTGTAATGATTACATTTACAACTTATACAGTCGATAAGGTAATAATTAGTTTTAAATGTACAACAACCCCTGCTTATCAGAAGGGACGTTAATTAGCGTTGTTTATATTAACGCAGCTCATTATAAACTATGGACGATAAGTCGTGGAAGGTTGCTAGTGGGTGTTTGCCGGAAGCTAGCTGATAGTGAGAGCATTGATAGTTCATTTGTGTACTTCCATGTCAGATGAGAGATGTATCGTGTAGGTACTTACCATTTGCCACACTCAGGCATGTTTCTGAGTAGTACCTAAGAGGGACGTTATGAATTTACCTTCTCTCATGTGGTGAAGAGGAAACAAAAGTGCTTGTAAAAAAATTGACGTGAAGTCTGGGGGCCTAAACTGGGCGCTTTAGCAGAATTATGCTAGGATAATAATATGAACTACGTTACAATTTGTAAAATAGTAACAAAGTGACAATTCATATTATTTACTGAGCGTCAGTGACCATTTTAAGAATTTTAACGTGATTGATATTGTTGTCCTAATTATCTTCTGCGTAAGTGGTGCCCTTGATCCAGCTGCCTAACGAGAGCCTCCTCAGGTATTGGTCGAGGCTCTTGACAATTAAGCCATTGGCTGAAACGACTATCGGCACAGTGATCGCCGAGTCCACAGACAACCCCGCGAGCGAAGTCAAGTTACTTGATTTGTTTATCTTTCTCGACTTTCACGAGGTTCCCGTCATTACATAACATTATTATTGTTCTTCGTAGTTTTAATGTATTAGAATAGATAACGTCCATATATAAAAAGTAGGTCGGTGTGACGTCTATTCGAAGGATTAAAGTTTATCTAAGCCTGGGACAGCTTGAGATACAAAGAGTTGCAGACCTTATTTATATTGACCTTAAGTGATTATTTCTGCATCAAGCGCTTGACCTATTTTAATTGTTTTCATTATTATTTTCAATTTGTCGGTAGGTACTTCGCAATTGTAGCTATTCTTGGGGTTCCATACCAAATTGATAAAAAGGAAAACAAGTTGCGCTCACGTTCCATTTTTTTATGATCGCAAGGTTCTTTAGCAGAAAATTCATTTATTTATCGCTGACGAATTTTCACTGAAAAATGGATGTTGCTGTTCTCACGATGGCCTTATTAATCTTCTTATTCGTCCACAACAATCTCAAACACCATCTAATTGAAGAAAACTGTGTAGAAGATACTCATTACCTCTGGATTTATCTGAGAAAGTTTTCCTTGAGCGTTGGTGCCATATACAAACCAGACAAAAATAATATGAACAATTTCCTTGAAATTTACTCGCAACAATTACAGAAAAAGAAGAGAGCAATAGTATTTGGCGATTTAACCTAGACTTACTGAATCCAGACCGAGCAATTCGTAACTACAGGAACACACTGAAGGAAAGTAACTTTAAAATCTTAAACAAAATAGATCACCGTTATTGTACCCGAGAAACAAATTCAACCAAAACTGTACTAGACCATGTCTCCTCCAACCTACAGGAAAATTATTTTCACATCGTCGTGATCGAGTCTTCGATGTCAGATCATAAGCAGATATTTTTAGAAATAAAACGGTATGATCCTCCACCTCTTATGAAAGCAGAATACACGGCATTAGATTACTCAACCCTGTATAAATGTTTTGAAGGCACTGTAAAAGATAAAAATGATGAAGAACCCCTTTATGAGAAATTGGCTAACAAACTACAGTCTTGTTTACTAGAGAGCAAAATAACGAAAATGAAAGTCTTGAACCCTCCACGACAAGACTGGATAAAGAAAGAAATAATACATGATATTAACAATCGGAATATACTATGGCAAAAACTAAAATCAAACATATCAGATACGAAGTTAAAAAAAGAATTTGAAAAAACAAAGGCAAGAGTAGCCTACAACATACAAAAGACTAAAAATACGTATTACTATAAATGTTTCAAGGATAATATGAAAAAACCCCGAAAAATGTGGAAACTCATAAACGATATAGCCAAAAATAAAATTAAAGAAAAGATCGGACCAGAAAAACTCGAAACTGAAACTGGTCCTATCACGGACCAAAAGGAGATATGTGAAAGGTTCAACTCTTATTTTTCAACCATTGGGTCATCACTTGCAAATCTTATCACTGGAAAGACAAACGGAAACCCTGCCCAAGAATTTGTAGCAAGTGACTCAACGGAACTGAATTGTTTAGAACCAGCAACCACGGATGAAGTAATTAAAATTATTGATAGTTTGGATCCAAATACTAGTTCTGGCATTGATGGCATAAGTACAAAGTCTTTAATATGTGTCAAAAAATTAATAGCTCATGAGCTTACAGCGTGTATAAATCATTGTTTGGATAGAGGTGTTTTTCCTGATGGCTTAAAAATTGCCAAAGTTATACCAATTCATAAATCTGGAAGTAAATCTGATCCTTGTAACTACCGCCCTATATCTGTGCTTCCTGTTATCTCAAAAATTTTTGAAAAAGTCTTGTACAACCGTCTGGAAACATTCCTTAAATCTAAAAACTTTTTATATAAAAAACAATATGGGTTTAGACCTCATTCGAACACTCTTTCGGCTACCATTGATCTTATAACGAAAATTAAAAACAAAATCGATCAGAAGCAATCAGTTTTGGGTATTTTCATTGATCTCAAAAAAGCATTCGATACAATTAGTCCAAATTTATTAATTCAAAAATTGTCTCACATAGGTATTACTGGCAAGGCACTTCAGATTTTTGAGTCATATTTGCAAAACCGCGAGCAAATAGTTAAAATAGGACAATATCAAAGTAGTCCACATACTGTCACTTTCGGAGTACCCCAGGGATCAATTTTAGGACCACTTTTATTCCTAATTTACATTAATAGTATATCCCAGATTGGTCTTAAAGGAGACATATCACTTTATGCAGATGACACAAGTCTCTTCTACTTTGGGCATTCAATTAATGCCATGATACCTCATATACAAGACGATTTAAACTCACTAAATGACTGGTTTCAATCTAATGTACTCACCATTAATACTACAAAAACCAACTACGTCTTGTTTGCCCCCAAAAATAAAATAATAAGCGATAATATTGAACTAAAAATAAATGACCAATTAATTCAACGGAAGACTAAAGAGAAATATTTAGGCCTAATTTTAGATAACTACCTGTGTTGGAAGCCTCACATAGAGAAAATCAGATGTAAACTGCTATCACTCTCAGGAGCCCTTCACAGCATAAATAAATGTCTTCCACAGAAAGCTCGATACATCATTTATAATTCTTTAGTTAAACCACATATAGACTACTTAATAGAAATCTGGGGAACCGCAGCTAAATCTAATTTAGAAACATTACAAATATCACAAAACAGATTAATTAAAATATTATTTAATTACAACTTTAGAACATCATCTCAGAAAATATATAAAGACACAAAAATAATGAACATTTCACAAACATATATGTACTACACGTGTATACTTATACGTAAAATATTACATAAAGATATTCACACAACACTAAATTTCACCAAAAAATATCAGGTACAAAAAATTAAACTTCGAAACCACAATCACTTAGTAACGCGTCCTCCCAGAACAGTTAATTACGGTAAAAAAAATATTGAATTTGAGGGTGTTAACATGTACAATAAAATACCGATGGTTATAAAAGAAGCTAAAAGTATGTTTTGTTTTAAAAAAATGCTGAAGTCATACATAATGAGCAAATAAAATAAAATAAAAATAAAGAACTATTACGTTGCCATGTATTGCCACATCTAGTACTACAACTCACTTTTAGTTTAGATCCGTGTATGCTTGGTTGGTGATTAGCTACTAAATACATTTGTTATTTGTTGTTGTGATCGCTTACCCTCATATTTTGTTATTTTTACAATGAACGTAGATTCTGTACGCTTACAAACATTTTATTTAAATTTAGTTTCTCAGTAAGTGAATTATTGTTAATTCTTGATGAGGAATAATAAAGTTCTTAAACCATATTATGCATGTACTTAGAAAGGTTTTACAAGTCCACATAATAGGTGCACGGTGTAGGTACATGTACTAAAATAAAATAGGTACGTGATAAAAGTTCAAAAAAATCATAAAAAAATTAACTATAGAAGGTTTAGAATCATGATTAATTATTATTTCACCTTCAATAGTCAGAATTTTTCGTAGATTATAAAAAAAAAATACATACTGCTGTTTCATACATTTTGAAAATTTATGTCAAGTCAGGATATGACCGTAATTATATTTGTAAGCTCTATGTCTTACACATAAACGTATGGCGCTACTGTTTGACTGATGCCATAGGATTTATAGTTGTTCTTTCTGGAAGAGTAACCATTGGTTTTTCTTATTCCTCCACTGCTCTTTTGGTCACGGAGTTTGCGCAGTTCAATCAGTTCTCCGGGACTCATCGAGCTGTAGATTCTGTTTTACAGGAGTATGCAGTTTTTTTTCCATAATAATAAACCGTCTAGAAAATGTTACTTGATAATAACGCTATCTACTTACCTGACATACATAGGTATTCTTATATAAATCTCCTTCATAAATCGCGATTAAAAAGAGAAAGATATGGTACCTACCAGCTAATCTCGACTGAAATGGTTTTAAATCGAGTTTGATGAATGACCGAGAATTGTTCTAGAATGCCCATACCTACTGGACTTAGTGCACCTAGTATCTAATCATTATACCTTCGTGCGTAGTAATTATAAGCTAGTAGTTGTTAGCTGATAAGATAACCTTATCGATTTTTAATAACGAGGCAGCGACATTTTTGATGGAGGAAACACACTGAAATTCGTTTCTGAACATTTAGCAAATGTGCTTATGTTTAGCCAATAGCTCATGTTTCGTGACGTCCATGACGCGGCTCCGGAAACTGAACAAAGACAGATGCTCCGCAGCCGGACCATAATTAGTCTACACGAGTTTGACTGAACACAAAACGTATATTTTGTTATCATCGTATGATTTTCCTTCATAATTTGAGGAATACCCGCTGCTATGAGCGCAGGCATCGTAATCATTATTAAAAGCCTGTCCCTAATTAAAACTTATATCCTAAAGAACGTTCCTTTTGTTTCAGATTCTGCTGTTTCTCAGCGTACACTACGCTCAATGCGCTGACCAGACAAAACGATCTATTAGTGGTGGCCATGCCATTGGTGGCATAGGTGGCGGCGGTGCTGTCATAAGTGGCATTAGTAGTGGCGCTGTCATCGGTAGCAGCGCTGGAATAGGTGCCATAGGTGGTGGAGTCGGGATAGGAGCCATAGGCGGCGGTGCTGGCATAGGAACCATAGGCGGCGGCGGCAGCTTCCCAATCCGCCACACATACTCCGAGTACCAAAACAGAGTAGCAATACCCGTCCCCCAACCTGTTCCTTACGGCGTACCCCGTGCGGTTCCCTACCCCGTCCACGTCGGGGTACCCGTCGACCGTCCGCGTCCTGTCGCTGTCCCAGTACCACAACCTGTGGCCCAAGTGATATCTAGACCTGTAGCTGTTCCTGTGGACCGTCCGTTTGCGTACCCGTATGCGCAGCCTGTGCCTGTAAGTGTGACACAGGCTGTGGGCATCCCTGTGCCTCAACCTTATGCTGTAGGGGTGCCTGCTCCAGTCCCTGTGGGAGTTCCCCAACCTGTAGCCGTGCCTGTGGCTGTTGGGGGCGGCGGCGGAGGGTTAAGTCTCGGGGGAGGAATCGGAGGAGGAATTGGGGGAATCAGTAGCATCGGCATAAGTGGGATCGGAGCTTTATCTGGAATAAGCAGCATTGGCAGTCTAGGTGGAAGTATTGGCCACATTGGCGGCCATACTTCAGTGATTTCCACACCAGTGATTGGCCACGGTTTAAGCGGCGGTGGTTCAATCGTGGCGGCCTATGGACATGGCTATGGCCATGGCTATGGACATCATTAAGTACCGACCTTTATTTTTTGGATTTTTACAAGTCAATTCTTTCCATATTTATTCAAATTTACCAAATATTGTGTGTAAATAATTATCTACGCTAAGTTAGTTTAAGTCATGATTTCAATCTTGCATTAATTTTGCTTTGCCTGTAAATTTTCATCGCTACGTCATTTATTTTGTTTTTTTTTTAATAGTAGAATAGAATATTCTTTATTATATACATCATACAAATAACGTTCATAAAAGAAAATATTTCACATAGGGTGACACAATGGACGGTCTTATAGCTAGAAGCGATCTTTAGTATCGTACAGTGTTAATGAAATACCGTCTGGTAAATTGCGTCGGTAACAGAACTTTTGAATATTTTAAATCTGTTTGAGGATTAAATCTCAGTTGTTTAAATGGATTGCTCAACTATTTGTAACATAACTTTACTTATAAGTAAGTCCTCTGTCTGCTATTGTAAAATAAGAAATTTACCACCTATGTAGCTTTAAGTCACATATATATCTACTCGTTTTGATTTGACTGATTTTCTTAGTTATAAAAATATGTACAGAATAAAGCTTTAATCATTTTGTATTAAGGTTGTTTATGATGGATTAAAGAATACTTCATAAATGGTATAGTTTTATTTATATCCCATACTGTGAATGTTTTTAAATAGCATTTAATTATAAAGCCTTCAAATAGCCTTTAGGTTACAAAATATTATAATGAAAGAACCCACTTACTTATGCATTATGTTTAGTTTCGTCACTAATTGCAAAACTTGTTGTTTAATATGAATTATTGCTTAATCATGAATACTTTATTTATGCAAGATTTGCAGCAAATAAGTAAACTGAACCAGTTACCTATTTTTAGAAATCTAAAGACTGCATTTAATTACACAAGTAGGCATTTAAAAACCATAACGAAGTTTTGCAGTTTTTTCTGGCCCGCTTGCTCCACAAATTAATATATTTGCGACCCGCAAATACGGGTTAAGAGTGGTCTTACTATTTGTTTTGCATTCATCATTCCTATCGAAATATTCTATCTATCTATCCCTTTTCACAAAACATTAAATATAATTATACATATAATATTATATATATAATTATACTTTTCCCAAAACATCATTTTGATCCCAACAACTAATTACTTTTTCCAATTCGTTAATTATAATGTTTTTCACATCACGTGTTCAATAGGGATAAATAAAAGGATTATCTGCCATAATCGTTAGTGCCGTTTGTAACACCGATATTCTGCTGATAAAGCCGCTGTTATCGCGAACTGATAGCGCGGTATCAGTCTATACTATTTAGGCGGACGGATTGGACTTCTGTTGTGATAAAAATTTATTATTTTAAATATTTAAAAACATTTAAAGTTGTTTAGGAAGTGAACAGTGATTGTTTATGTGTTTGTGTCTGTGATAAAGAAATAAGAATGTATTCTAGTAAGTATTGTTTTTGTTTTGTATTTGATATTCTTTTGTTTTGTTGAAATGTGTGGTGAAAGTGATTGATTGAGCATTTCCTTTGACCTTGTAAATAATTTTAATAGATTTTTTTTAAAGATCATTGCTAACATTGTAGTTCAGTTAAATCTGTATACAAAAGTCAGTAAAACAGTGACTGTTTTCTAATAAATTATATCAAAACACTTGAAGGGTTCTTTTGAATAAAAAAAAGTAGAAACTATGTACTTCAGACAAGAATATGGAGTGATGCTTAAAGTCATTAATACCTTGGAAGTAGTCATCAACGTACTTGGATGACCATAATCATTCAATGGTTTTAATAAAATGAATAAAGGTTACTCTAGCGAGCGCCTGGAGTAATACCCATTTTAACTTGAGCTTGAACTTATTGCCTTCGTATTTTATTCAGTTAGACCTGCATGATAAACATAACAAGGTAGCTTAAGAATTAAATAGAAATAGAAAATATGCTTTATTGTACGACAAAATTGAAACACAACTGTTTTACAATGTTACAATGGTTAAGTTACACACAATAATGAATATTATGAAGCGCGATGGCCAGTTGATAGCAATAGCCTCTCCTCCTATCACATGGAACTTAGATCATAACTGCTAAATGTAGGTCTCCTATTAGGGACACATCTCTGCCTAATCCTCCGGGGATTATAGGCGTTATGTTATGTTTACAAAAAAAAGAAAATCTCAGTGAACCAGATTTTAATTAATTCGTTTTAAGTAGATAGAGGGTATACACACTAACACAGTAACGCCTATCTATTGTTAGATAAACATACATTAGTACTGTTTAGCCATGAACTAGATTTTCCGATCCTATTTGACCTCGTCGAGTAACAACAACTGCCTATATTACTTTATTCCCACAAAGTTCCCACACTTAGCGGTTCCTTGTAACGGACGGGCGTTGACAGACAAGACACATGCACAAACATTTGATCAAAAATCATCTGTTGTGAGCATGCAAAATTTTTTCCTTAGCAAAAATAACACCGCCATTTTGAGGAGTAGCTATTAAAAGCCTTCATGATTACAGTCTAAGAGTAATGAATATGAATGTTGATCGATGAAGAGGGAGAGAAAGGCCAAAGAATAGATGAATGGATTAATTGGTTGGATGGTTACGGCTGACACGGTGGTACAATGGAAGAAAAAAGTGATACACCGGCCCCAAGTAACATGGGACAAGGGTACGAAGACGATGATGACGTCAATGATGATTACAATCGACCTTTGCTTGTTGTACGGAGGGGTACTTAAAAATAAGCTTTATGTTGTTGAACATAGCCTCCTCTATGCCCTTTTTATGATCTTTAAGGAGATCTGTTTGCCTGTGATAGTCAGTTTTATCACAAGTGCGTAAAAGGGACCTTCTTGATATCAATGTTCCTTTCAGTTTTTTTAATGTTAACCCTTTGTTTACTACTCGAAATAAATCGTACTTAATGTCATAATGCAGATATTAAAACATGTTATTCGTAGATTACAATCTGATATTGTTGCTTGGATACATGATTTTTCAGAATTAATCAAATCGATATCCACATCCGCTGATAGCGCCGAAACCACGAAAATATGATGATTACGAAATGACAGGCAGATATCTATACAATTTGCGTAGTTTATTACAATTTATGTTTAAACTATTGTAGGAATAATCCCACTCAATAACTGAGTTTAAATAAGATACATTCTGAAATGCACATTTTTTTCTTAACTTCATACTCATCTTAGTATTATTCGTTTCCCCTCTATTGAAAAATCTTGCCCCAATAATCGCAGCAAAATACAATATTGGCAAGGGCAGTCAAAGCAAATAATTTTGTTTACCGGTGAATCGACATTTTCTACTTCGTCGTCTCTTTCCGAGTGTGAAGGAAACAATAATTGAACACTTTTTTTCTAACAAAGTGTTTTTTTTTTAATTTCCAGAGATCCCACTAATCTTGGAGAACATCCCGAGGCAGAAGAGCTTCGGCTGCCTCTCGCTCAAATTTGGATGCTTATTCTCTGGCTTAGTTATAATAGTGAGTATCGTAGAAAATACCACGGCAATCATACACCAATAAGAAATAACAATAAATCCTGGTTTCCATGCTTTAGTCCCAATTTATTTGGGGTCGGCGTGGCATGCCTTCTACACTTATACAAATACTAGCGACCCGCCCCGGCTTCGTACGGGTGCAATGCTGAAACTAAATATACATATAAACATTCCTCTTGAATCAATATATCTATTAAAAAAACCGCATCAAAATCCGTTGCGTAGTTTTAAAGATCTAAGCATACATAGGGAGAGACAGACAGCGGGAAGCGACTTTGTTTTAAACTATGTAGTGATGATTCATCTTCCATACCTACTTCTTTATAACTCTAATCCCAGTTTATGATAATAACATCTCCCATGTTCACTTCCAGTTATACACAGTCCTAGCCCTCGCACAATGCCTGGCGACCCTGGACACGCAGATCCCCGGCCCCGTGGACACGGACCACTGGGGGAACGTGTTCGTGTCCTGCTTCGAGGTGGCTGTCATCATTTGCCACTGCATTACTCTGGTTCTTACTACCATCATGCTGGTTGGAATGTTGAGGGTACGTAACGTATTATGTTTTAAAGAACTGGTAGTCATTCCGTATTCTGTGCCTCGGAAAGCACGTTGCGTAGTTGGTCCCAGGTTTCGTAGAACTTTGAACTTTTGCCCGAGAATCTGGCAACCAGACTTGCTGTAGTGTCGTGTTACTTGCTTTGAGGAATCTGGTCAGACAGGCAGTCGCCCTATGTAAACAACGGGCATTCAGCTGCATCCGGTCAGATGTAAGTTGACTCCAACATAGTTAGGACTTGTAAGACTATGATGTTTACGATATAAATCTATGTTTGAGTTAATAATCTCACTAGTTAGGTTCCAAAAACAGACAGTCAGCATGATACACAAAGTATTATTTATTTTGGCCAATGAATCAGCATTGCCATCCAACGTGGCAATGCTGCCAGCCTTCTGAGCACTTTTCCTGTTGGCAGCGATGTGGACGAATTTTTTGACCCCCGTAATTGAACATATTTTTATTCTTATTTTAGATCTAATATTAGTTTGTAAATAAGGTAAATATTTTGATGATTTAATAAATTTTGACGTCAGGATTACAGAAGAATATGACACTCTATATTACTGACAAAACAGAGGTAGAATTATTGATGCAAGTTTGTTTTACTGTTAAGTTGTGACGGCATTGTACACAGAATGATATTATATTATTTTGTCCTGTAATGGCTTTTGGGGAAACCTATAATTTATATATACCTAAACATGCAATACAACGTCCCAAAACCTTTATTCAGAGAAATTTTATTTATGCAGCCGATACTAATTAACCATACATACTTTTCCAGGAAAGAGCACACCTGATGAAGCCATTTATAATCTGGACCTCTTGCATCGTACTGGGTAATCTGCTGCTCATCGTGTTCTGTACGGTCCTCATGATGGTGTTCAGCCACTTGGACTTTGAGCCCTCGTTGATGCTGTATTATATGCTGGCTTTCATAGCATTAAGTGAGTATGAATCTATACTTTATTATCAGTAGATGTTCTCTTGTAATTGACAGCTAAATGTATGTGTAAATTAGTCATATACAATATTGGTCGAGTGGTCGCAAGTGCGACTGCTGAGCATGAGGACCGGGTTCGATTCCCGGGTCGGGCAAAGTACTATTGGGTTTTTCCATCAGGAATTTCTCAGTAGAAGCCACAGAGTCTGGGTTCGTGCCCAGTTGATGACAATAGGCTCGCTCTTTATTACAAGGGACTTATTAACTGGTGAAATGTGGGTACTATTAGGTACACCTCTGCCTAACCCTTCGGGGAGGGTTGCTGTTATGTTAAGTTATCATTTAGACTGTCGCCGAGCGTGGGGAACAAAAAAATGGGCATTAAAAGCTGTAGATACTGTGTGGATAGACCCCCATAAGGTAGACCGACGAATGGTTGCAAGAATTGGATGCAGGCAGCGTTGGATGTTTGTGTGTGCATCAAAGATGTGTGAGTGGATATCAAATGACGATGACTATAATAGGCGGAGTTTCAATGTATAATGTATGTGGGAGATCAATATCATCCCAATCCCATTTTCTGGGTGATGAAAACATAATAAATTCAATTTAATTATCCTAACGGTCTCTCAAATGCTTCTCTGCCAGTCAAAATGCTTTAGGATATTCATAGGGCTTTTTCACTAGCAATATATCTCTTACGTGTCAAAAACCAAGTTTTATTTATTTTCCCACAGTATTCCGAATCTACATGCTGACTTTGGTGTCGAGCCACTATCTGGAGCTCGTGGAAGAGAGGGTGGAGCGCCTGCGCACGTTGCTCAGCACAGATACGTGGCACAGTACTGCGTAACATTGCCAACAGTTTATATTTAGGCGTTAAGTTTCATTTATATAGTGCGAAAAAGCCTCCGAGTAAAATGGCTGTGAGACATCTTGGCGGACCGACAGACGGACATGAAAAAATCATAAAGGTTCCGTTTTTGGCATTTGGCTACGGAACCCTTAAAAACGCTCTTAAGGTTCGGCTAAACCGAGAGGATGGGACTGCGGACTGGCTATCGTCACCGGACAAGGACAGATACAGTATCAGTCCGAGTCCGGTGCCGTGTCCGCAATTTGTCCGTACCGGTTTGAAGGAGCCTTATGTAATAACCGTTTCTGTTTTCTTTTTCAAAATATCTTCTTCAAGTGTAGCCACAATTTGATTTCTATTTGCATTAATTTGGTAGAAACCACTTTTTACATGTTGCATGACCAACTTTATTTACTGACTAAAAATAAACAAAACAAAACAACGCGTAAAAAATAAAATTGATTTATTAAAAAATTTGAAGACTATATTTGATTTATTTGCAATTGTTTAATTTTGTTTTTTGTAAGTAAATCTTTAAAACCTGAATAATACCCGCCTATGTCTACTTGTAAACATTATGTATTCTAATTAAGTTTTCATTGTCATTTTGTAAATATTTTTCACTATCATAAAACTATAGGAGTTATTTTTATCAATAAAAGATTAAATCATTTGAATAATTCATTTTTATTTGGCATAACATTTCTTAGAATCTTATTTAAATAAAAAAAGAAAACTACATTAAGCTAAATATTTACAATTCCTTTTAAATGTAACGTGGTTTCAGAAATAGTCACACACACTACTTATCCATTCATATAAAAAATATATATAATTATCCTCTCACAGTCATTCGAATATCGAGAAACATTCATAATGGTCAAATTTTAATATTCAATAATCAAGGTTTTCAAATAAAATATCTGTGGGTCATGAACAAAACTCATTTTTGGCCTTGCCACACTACGTATTCATCAGTATCGTATTGAATAGGCAATGCGAAGGAAAAAACCTCTAAAATGGAATTTAAACATCATGTTAATATATTTTTTGTAAATTCTATAAATATGACATTATTTATTTCTAGATGTTAAGATGATGAGGTAAATGCATCTGAATATATAACGTAGTTTACTTAGTTATATTTGATTTGTGAATCAATATTTATGAAATGTTATAGATATTTATTCAAGGAAACCTACGAAAATACATAAGCACTTATCTAGCGCTTGAAAACTATGACCTAAGTAAAGGTAACTTTAAGTTCTACCTATAAAAAAAATGCGGTTTGTTACCGCATTTTTTTATTTAGTATCGCATGAACCATCATATTTCTGTTCTAATTTCATGAAAAAAAAATAGTATCAAACAAACTAATTAGTACTTTTATGAAAATTACTTACATTATTTACTGTTTCGTATCATATTTAATCCATACTTTTGTAGTTATTTAAAATTGTATTTAATAACAAAATTGTATGAAATAATTCTTAGTGTAACTGACAAAGTTTTGCTAGTGATTATCAAAAATATAAGGTCATATTAAGACTGAATTAACTACAGTCTCCATTTTAAATTGGTCAAACCGCACAAGATTTGCCGCATTAAAAAGAATGTCTCTACTATTTACAAACCTTTACAAACCTTCAAAAATCTTTTTGTGCCATTATGAACGTAGCCTAATTTTACCCTTACTAGTAAATTAACTAAAGTGGTCGAATTAATACTAATTTAGACGGCGCCCGTTTCTCTCGAATACTTTACCGAACCGTCTCGTTCCATCTTTACTATTGAACTCCAGATGAGGATCACCAGGTACATTTGAAGCACTGAAATTTAAAGAAAAATATTATATGTATAAAAATATACAAATAAACATGTTAATTAGTCTGTTTGAAGTTCATTATCTAATTACATAGTCGGTTCACCCACACTAGGCATAGGATTCTCCTTGCTTGCGTGGTGATGCCAACATTATCGTTTGCCCAGCGAGGTCACCAGTCCACCACTAGCACTATCGAGGCGGCAGAGTTCTGGTCAAAGCTTATTTAAATATAGGAGTTCGGTTATTGTCCCACAGGATCGTACTACAGGGATAAAAAATAATCCTATATGTTAACCCAGGTTTTAAACTATCTGTGTACCAAATTTCATCCAAATCCGTTCAGTAGTGTTTGCGAGATAGAGTAACAAACATCCATACATCCACACATACAAACTTTCACGTTTATAATATTAGTCAGGATAAAGGGATCATTGGCATGACGAATAAGAAGCGTTTATTACAGTTATTTTTCCATCATCATCCATCATAGTCTATCTTAGCTTGTATCTCGATATTGAAGCTTTTGTCTGCAAGTTTCTCTGACATTGAATCTCCTAACCGATGGTTCAACATCAATTGTATTATTTTACTATTATTTAGAAAAAAATCTATGAAAGTACTATCACCCAAAATATACTCATTATCAATAAGGAACAAATCCTTCAAAATGTAGTAGTTCGAAAGTATTCAGAAAGATAACTTACTGAGTTGGAACAGCACCAGGAACAACTCGCTGGCAGTCTCCTTGGTGAGGAAGGCGAGGCTGTACACGAACCCGAACACGGAGTACACGATCTCGAAGTATAGGTACACCTTCATTAGCAGCACGTGTTTCTGGAACATTGAGGGAAAGAAATGTTAGTGACAGGTGTGGGAAAATTAGGGACAACAGATTCCAGTCAGGGGTGAGCGCGAATATATAATTATACCTCCCTGACCCCCGACTCATATCGTTTTAGTCGGTAGGAGTCCGATATAAATCTTCGTTCTTCCCAAACGGAGGGGTCCCACAAGGATCTCACCACAGAAAAAAAGGGCCCAGTAGTATTTTAACTGTTGAAGCCGTGTATGTCTTGTTGTACGTAAGTAAGTAGAAAAATTATGGAGCCCATGAGCATCGAGAACCTAATAACCTTGAAGTGTTTTTTCTGTTTATTGAACTATCAAATACACTGCACATCAATATTAGGCCAAGTCGACCACTGAGCTTTGTATATGGGACTAGTTTATCATTATTAGTTGTGAAAAAGGGGAACTGATCTTCAGCCAAGTTTCGAGTGAGATGAGTTTTCCTATAACCCTTCTGAACCGCTCTGCATTCACAATTAATATAAAAAAATATATAACATAAAAATATCCACTCACCCTATGCAAAGCCACAATGAAGGTGACAGTCATAATGACCTCAACCAGCAAGGCGATGACATCGGTGATGAGCCTCGCGAACTCCGAAGCCAACGCAGCCTGGTCTGTCTCCGAAGAGTTGCGGATGTAGGAGATGTAGAGTGACAGGAAACATGTCACTACTACTGTTAGGATCTGCGATGAGAAAATTTTGGATTAAAAGAGAATTGCTGAGAATAGTTCTAGAACTTGGGAGGTCTCTTGATTGACGTGATTTTTTATTAAACGAATTATAAATTGAAGGTATATTAGAACGCAGCGCCATGTTTAAAGTTTCTTGTTGTGGTTTTCCAGGAGTCTGTAGTTTGATGCTCTCATTCCAATGCTGCTCAAGTCTTTTACGGGTGGCCCACAATGACGTCGAGGAATGTTTTAGTATTATTCTAGTGTGGTAAAGAGGAGGCGCTAGACGTCTTGTATAGCTCTGTCTCTTTTCCTCACTGGAATGACGTTAAAACATTCCTGCTTTAAGTCGTCATGGTAGGGCCACAGGTGTCGTGTGGAATCGGAAGAGTGAAGTCATACTCCATGGTTTAACCGATTGATGACCGCTCAAAATCTGTCCGTCAAATTGAATAGATTTATTATAAACGGCGTCTAATGTTATTGTCAATTGCGACATTCATTGAAAAAAATATTCCAACAACAAAGACATTGCCTTCGTCCGGCAATGACACAACTAGCCGCCATAGGAAGTTCGTTTCCGATTTCTATAGAATTTTTAATAGCACGAAACAGAGTATAAGTATTTACCAAAAGGAGCTCGTGGCTAAATAATAACAGCCGCTTGGATCGGTCGTCAGTTTAAGCCGCGCTTGCCTGAGTTGGTCCGTGGATGGGTGACCACCCATTACATACCGAGTTTCCTCCGTGCCTCGGAAAGCTAGTTAAGCCTTTAGTCCCGGCTGTCAATTGTAGACCTTTGACAGTCGTTACAGGTAGTCCGAAGTGGCCCGAAAGTCTGACAACCAGTCTTACCAAGGGGTATCGTGTTACCCAGTAGTAACTGGGTTGTGGATGTCGCTCCATATAAAATACTGGTATTCAGTTGCATCCGGCTAGACTGGAAGCCGACCCCAACATAGCTGGGAAAATACTTTTTAGATGATGAAGTATTTACCAAGTTTATATACGCAAAGGCTATGAGGCCCTTCCGCAATGGGAAGCAGAAGCAGCATCTTGTCAGCAGAGGGATCTCCACTGCATCCTTGATTTTGTTTCTGGAAAGTTACAAAAAAAATTGCATGTTAATACGTGATCACTCGAAACTGAATTCTCCTTTCTCTGGCCGATATTCTAGTTGCATGGTTTTCTGTCACTCTAGTCCCGTGGTCTGGTTACCCTGGCGTTACCTGGGCAGTGACCCTTGCAGGAAACCTGACTACCTTACCTCTTTATCTAGACATGAGTTTTGTCGTTGGTCGTACATTTAAAACGAGCAGCAAAGTTGCAGAAGTCAGAATATAATTTTAGTAGCAGAACATTTCTGGACAAAAGCTTTGACGTTTACGAGAAAGAAGGTCTGACTAAAAAGCTTTCTCATATACATACAGTGACTGATAAAGTGCATGTAAGTACAAAGGTTAGTCGCGTAGGAGGTCTGATAGCTCCTATCAGTTCCTTATCGCCGGACGTCCATGATGCTCGCATTCTATTGATGTATATGATGTACCTACGCTTAATGTTTTCAATTTGTATTAGAATCGTTTACTGGGATGCTTCCTACAAAGCTGTTTGTTTTAGATACTATGTAACTTTGAGATATTTAACTTGTGAGACTACACATGAGTTACTTCAAGTTAAGAGATGCTTCAACATCTTAAAATGATATTAACATGAATGGCTAAGCAAGACGTAAAACACCTTTTCAACTTGTGAATAAAGTGTTAGGAAATACAAATACATTGGATAAAAGAACTGAAATGTGGAAGTTAACTTACTAGTTAGAATCTTAAAGCTATGTTAGTGGGTATACCGTATCAAGGTTATAAGCGGTTGTGTGTTTTGGTGACGATCATACTTTTGAATATATAATTTCGCATAATAAGGTCGGTAAAGCAAGGCCCGCATAAAACCACGGTCATTCATACATGTTTTCCTTAAAGCCTTCTACAAACTACGTCAGTCCCGACTTCTGAGCAAGATTTAAACTGGTTTCATCAAAAAATGCACAAAGACATAACCGTTTCTATAAAATACTGGTGTTTCTACAGTTTATTGACCTTATTGTTTAAGTTCAAGTCAATTATGAAGAAAACGGTACCACCGTAACATGACAATATGTCACAAGGATTTTTTATTTTGTCGCCTAACAAGCAGACAGATCACCTGATGGTTAGTAGCCACCGACAACAACTGCATTATCAAAGGCATCGCATGGTATGTCCTGGAAAAGCTGAAAATATCGAATGTTTCTTACAACAGTATCCTTCAAACTGGAGCATTGCCAGGCGGCAGAAATACGCTTTGTCAATGTTCTACTTCTGGAAGAAGAAGAAGAATATTCTACTATATTCTGCGTAGTATTCGCAACTGGTGTGCGTTTGACGAGTTGTATGAACGTAGATGAAGCGAAAGGAGTATGTAAGGATATCAGCAGCATTCTATAGTTTCTACCTACCCCTATGTGAACAAGGCGTGACTTTATTACAGTATGTATGTATTCTATGTCACATTGTCTCTATAGTATGAACTGCTGTCTATCACTTGAATGGTGGTTTCCTATTACAGGCTACTGCTTATTCCGGTGTAGCATGTTAATGGCACTTATGCGACGTTCCATATTCCGAACAATTAGCTTACAATACTAGATAATGATCGCAGACGACTGCCGCCTGTCATTTTACATAGGGCTCTGCTCTATTAGCAGCGACGTGGTAGGGTTGATTTAGTGCAATCTATAATGTTGTCATTGCTGGAACACAAGCTTCCTTACTGGGTCGTAATCCACCAATGATTTTCAAAACTTCTTTTAATCTATAAAAACAACATTATAAAATCAACAATGTGGCTAGTGACACTATTTCCGAAAGATCGTTGTTAATCACAAAATGAACTCTATAAATACAAACCCGTTGCATCATCGTAGGGGCCGATTACACTCCAAACACTGTTACTTCAACGAAAATCTTAGCCTAGCCTAAAACTAACTTCAAGCTAGCTTCGCTCGCACTGGAGCCACCACAGGCAGTGCAGGTGACAACCACTACGTAAGCAGCAGTGACGGAACGTAAGTCATAATACAATTTGTATTCAGACATTACTCAAACGCAAGAGACGGGCGGGCATTCACCAGTTAAAGTAATGACAAAACACGAAATGTCAACAAAATATTCAATTGTTCAAACAGCCCGTAGGTCATTTGAACAAAAGAGACATTTATGCCCTTAGCAGCTAAAGGTATAAGTGCACACTGGTTGGTATTTGTAAGGATCATATTCAAAGCTGCCGATGGATCAACAAAATTAGCAAAGGAGAAATTGCCACCATCTTACCGGGTACTGGTCATGATGAAATTGAAGAGCATTCGAAGGATCCCTTTATAAGAACCAACCTTACCGTCTAGCGTAACTTTTTAATAAAGTACTAACTATTTCCAATAGCAGACGAATGTATGAAGCATGTCAACAAGATAGTGACAGACAAAAGAGACAATTTCTATGGGCTGTATATAATTATACCACTTTAAAATAAGAATACGGTTCAGCAGTTGAATGACCCTCGAGACTTGTCACCGAGACGTCTTTCGGTGACTGCACGTAAGGGAAACCCAACGATTTGTTTGAGCCGGTACCAAATATTTTAAAATAAGTCTGCGTAAATTTCTGTAATCGTAAACTTCGTTGATATTTTTAAAGAAAGAGGAACCTTTGTTATCTAAGGAAAGGATAACAATGAATAATAATTATGAAAACGAGCCGGTATTACTCCCGTACGTAAGGTACGTACAGGCAGAAACAGAAAAATTTCAGCATATCTAGAGATTTAATAATGCTAAATTAACAAATAAGAAGAAAAATGCAAGTAACTATATCTACTAAGTTCAATTTGGTTTAAAGGTTTGACCAAGATAAAAGAAGCAATGTAAAGATCTAATAGCATCCCTAAAATAAGCCAACAATAAACCTGTCAAACTGAGACAGATTCATTACTATTGCTCTTTACTGAATTCACCGTGAACATACTGAATTCCGCAGATGAAAAGGTAGATAAACATCAAATTAATTTACTCATCCGGTGGACAATAAAGCAATTGTGGAATTGTTCTGACTAACAGCGAATTAGGTAACCAAACCAAAAAATCCTAATTTACCAGCCTATCACACCGACGGGTATCAACGAAATAGGGCGTAATGAAGAAAGCATATAACGGAAAGCACTATTTGACTGCAGTCTTGTAGAACATTGCATAATTGAACCATAATCAGACACACCTATAACTAAACCAGAGAGCCTAGACCAAGCATGTTATGTTTCTACGACGACTTTCAATGTGGGCTATCGCGCATGATTTCGCCGCTAGAGGCGCTCATGTAGAGTAAGGTCTTCAGAAATGTCAGATGTCATAGAGAGTTCCCGCGTTGCGCGCTTTTTTATCAATATTCACGAGTGTGGTCAAGATTTTAACGTAATTAAATAAACTTTTTATGAAGTTATTGGTACTTTAAAGTATAAAATATAATTAATGACAGGACCTTACTCGACAGTGGCGCCATCTGGTGAGCTCAAAAACGATAGCCCTCATTAGATTGACAGTTAATGTAACCTTTTTTAAGCATATTCTACATTATCACTTTATATTAAATCATAATTACGTATTACGCGTACTAGTCCAGTCAAGAATTCCTCTCGTGAACAAACATTATTACAAGAATGAGCGCAGCGAAGCGCTGAGTAGACCCGAAATTAAAACACACCGTGGTACCATTGATGTTCAACTGTTCAAGGCTTCGATCATTTCCAATTTCGGTTCACAAGCACATGACTTGTACCACAAAATTGCAACATAATTTTTCTCGACAGAGGTTATCCCACCATCCTCATTAGATGTCGCTTATGTAATAGCTACGTCACTTTTCATGGTACCTGGTTACGTTCTATGTAACCCATAAACTACTGCTATTAACGTCTCTATTTTCAACGTAATAATGTCCATAATTAAAGGAAATGTGGTCGGTTTAGCGAACAATTTTTGTCATTATTTTACCAGTGACTTTTACGGGAGGTCGATAATAATGGTGTCATTTCCGGACGACAAAATGGTCTTTGTTCTAATTTACATGGATCATTGAAAATCAAAATTATTTTGTACCGTATATGCGGTATATATTTTTATTCACCTGTACACAGGAAAATTCTTAGCTGTGACGTGTGGGTAAGAGGATTACAATATTTAATGATGTTTTTATTTTGGACTTCTTGCCGAGTCATTTTTGATTCAATATCTAATAACATTTCCTGATATTTTGAATACTGAAATCAGGTAGTAATTTATCAACAATAAAATCACGTGAAGTTAAATAAAAGCTTCCATTTTTTTAATGTTACTTCCAAATTATGTTTTTTTTTTCAGTCACATCTTTAGTGCTCATACCGTGACGAAGCGATGCCAATGTGCGTATGTTTGTGTACCCATAAATGCAGAAACGTGACCAGTCGAGAACTGAATGATGACAGTTCATTAATGAGCGAAGGTCGACGATTAGCTGTAATTCAGCGGACGATAATTCCCGACAGTTTGCGGTCTCGGACCGGAGTCTTTGTTATCAAATTGTCATATATATTTACATAGTACACAGGATACACGTGGGTACATTGAAATCTATCGTCATTGTCTATGTATAGGAGGCAAATGTTGCGTCGGATGACTTTGATAGAATATGATAATAGACATGAATACACTGTTGTTATGATGCACGATGGCAGATAATCTAGCAATAGCAAATATATTGACAAATTGTAAGACACCATTTTGATTTCGGATAAATTCAAATCTACCATTAATGTCTAGGTATTAGTTACAAGTCTACGTGAGAAGATAACATTATAAGACGGAAAATATACAATGCTTTTTGTTTCCATAGATAACTCATAAATCTATAACATTGACGAACAAAGAAACTCAAACTAACGAAGAATGTGAAATGTGTTTTGTAAGTAGAGTTGTATAGGGAAGGAAAATCTGATACAATTCACTCACGTTCCTTACCTTATAAAATACAATAACATATTGATGTAGGAAGTACGAGAACTAAGTAAAAGACATACTGTTTTATTAGTATTCAGTGTGAATGTTACGAAGATAAGTCAAAACAAAGAAGTGTAGGAAAGTCAAACATTATAAAAAGGAATGAAAAATAGATTTTTTTTACATTGTTACCACCATTGTTACCACATGAAAGGATAAAACCGTTTCATTGATTAATTCAGGTATACTTATTTGTGGTTATGGCGTGACTGTGTTATGCATTACGTATTTTTGTTTTTAACTTTTTCCTTTGACGCGGTATTTGTGGTTGACGTGGTTGGGAGGTGAATATGAATGGTTTTTCTTGTGGTCAGGTTTGGAGACCACAAAGGTGGTTTACTTATTTGTCAATGCAAAGCCACTTTGCAGGAAAAATAATTTCAACGATGAGTGTTTCTTATGTTGTCCTTAGCACATTTGTATTCATTTTCATTTTTATTCATTTTTGTTTCCACGGTCATTTTATTAACGCACTCGTTCATTACAATTTGCGCAACTGTAATGATGATGAGGTAAGCTCGCCATGGTTTACGAATGTTACAAAGAATTCAATTCCCACAGTTAAGTGTTACAACATGCGATGACAGACAGACAGACAGTTTACGCGCTATGGTTCCCAACGGTAACAATATTAAAAAGACGTTTTACACTTAGGTATACAATTCCATGCTAATACCAGGATTTCCTGACAGTTGACAATAACGGGATTATAATGAATGTAAATGAAATGCACACTTATTAAGTTGATCAACTTTGTATCTTCTTTATCGTGTGGTTAGTGCCTAACCTGGTGTCAGAGTTTTTATGCCGCCCGTGGGCCTCTGACTTGGCTTTTACATGCCGTCGAGAAATATCTCTCAGGCATGCTGTTTTTCTCACGATGTTTTCCTTCACCGAAGCAAGTGATAATAATAGGTACCTACAATACGCACATAATTCCGAAAAATCAGAGGTGTGTTTTGGGTTCGAACTCGAGACCTACGACTTGGCAGTCCAACGGTGACACCACTAGACTATCACTGCTCACTCTAACTTTGTATCTAGATATCTGTAGGTCATAATACAAAAACCTGCTTTGATGTCATGCTAAACTTGACCTAAATCAATCAATTATTTTTATTGCTAAAACAACCAAGCTACATAACAGACATGGGATCACTACGAGATAGGGACACAATAGAGATTAAAAACTGAAACAGGAAATAAATAGGTTTTACTAAAGATAACGAAACCATTAGTACACCATCAATAGATACTGTAGACAACAAAATCAATGTAGATGGTAAAGAAGACGCACTAGACGATCGAGTATAAATACTTAACGGTGAACTAACGATCGAACATTAAAATATTCATGGCGTTTATCGTCGGCTTTCTACTGACCCTTATTTTACTTCGTCCATTAAGTGGGCCAATATCCGTCACGTTGACGCAAGAGAAAATGGTCTTCAATCAAATTCGCTTGTATGGGAAGTGCTTGAAGAAAGGTCATGGATGATTTTTTTAAAGGCATTTATTTACACATACATCCACAAGTGGGTTGGTAAGTAAGACAATATTTTTTTAGTTTAGCAGCCAAACTGTTTTACTAAAAAAATGTTGCTCGATATGAGTGCATTTATGTAGTCTGTGCACTTCTTTACTATGATGTATTTTGCGCATTCATTATGTCTTGTTTTACTTATCAATTTCATAACGAAGTGTTTATTTGTACGAATCCTGCATGTTGTGCAATACTTACATGTTTTGATGTTCACAGAAGCTTTAGTAAAACTGAGTTTAGTAAGTGAGAGAATTGGCTAGTCGTGGGGACGAACCGTTACAGAACGCCGAGTGACAGTAGGAGTGTTGGCAGTAGGATTGTTGACGAGGCACCTATACCCGGCTGCAGGTCGAACAAGTCTGCCAGTGACGAAGAGTTTGAGTGGGCATTTGTTTGTAAAATAAGTTTTTATGTCGGGCGTAATCATCGGAACTGCTGATCCGATTCCAAAAAAATCTTATCACCGAGTGTCATAGGCTACATCTAAAACGTTAATGCGTGTTAATTTCCGTACATAACGGGATCGAAGTATTTTCAACTCGTCATTGGAATTTAGAGATTATGTTGAAGCACCTGATCGATTATTCGATTTCCCAGGCGAACCATATAAGGAAGGGTGCCAATACCACACGATATAATTTGATTTAGACACACGTTCGTGCATGCAAATTGTTTAGATTTCACATTCAATCTTGTATATCGTATGTGAATCAAACATTTGCTTTCGTCGTGAAATCTTGCGACAAGATGACATGGATCAGAAAGCCAATGAGCGAAGCGAAAGTCTTTTGTTTCGAATTTAAGCCTATTGTCAATCAGATCCGACTGTCATGTCCAACAAGTATTTTTCATGATGTAGTAACTTTCGTGTTTCATGCGTATATTTGTCTCTATATGCTGTTTTGCCTTCTACGAAAGACAAAGGTTGGAACATTGCTTGATGACGACCAAGTCTTCCTCGAAGAAGAAATTTATACTAATATTATAAAGACGTAAAGATTGTATGTTTGTGAGTTTTAATTTAGTCGGTCATCTCCGAAACTACTGATCAGATTTCGAAAATAAGTAATAGGTTAACTTGTTCTAGACTTTAATTCCTATAAAAAAGGCCCAGACTATTGATGGATCTGCGAACGCGGAAAGGTCTAGGATAAGTTTTTATACACATTAATTAATTCGCCAACTTGTTGCAACCTGACAGTGAATTTGAATCGTTTACCATCAAAAATGTTACATTCCGTTAGTTCTAACCAATAAAGTATTCCTGTTGAATACCTGAGTGTCTTTGTAAATACGGGCTTCCCGTGTCATTGGCTTTATTGAATATCTAAATAGTTAAAGGTGACAATTCTATTTCTATTTGTCAACAAAGAACAAAAGTTTATATAATAATGTTAAGTAGGTACCTGGGCAACCAAGCTCGGGTGAAAATAGAGAAAACGAATTTTCCCAGTTAAGAGACCTACATAGTAAAGTCCTATTTTGAAACTTTCATCGAAATCGTTAGAGTCGTTTTCGAGAACGTGATTATAAATATACAAATATTGTTTATTTAATAGTATAGGTACTCGTAGGATGTTTACAAAACCTTTTCACTTCAGCCAAAACACCTGGACTAATTCCTAGTGTTGAAGGGAAACTTTTTCGAGGGAGTATCATAAGTGTGTGGTGTGAGAATTTGTAATAGTATGGTTGCATTGCAATTAAATTTGATATTGTACAATAATTAGAACAATGCTAAAATTAAACCATTTAAACACATTGTTAATTGCCATTGTTTTCGCAGATTCCCGAGGCACAGCTATCGTTAATCTAGTTAACAGAAAACCGTCAATTGTTTTTTCAAATGGTGTTTTTTTTTTGTCATTTGTTTTTTAGCTCAAAGAATGCATAATAAAACATAATGTCAAATAATTACATCAAATCACGACGCTTAATAAAAACTACGGCTTAAACTCATGTTGGTTTTAGCTTAACTGGTTTTTGCTCGTCAAAGTTTTTAATTTTAATAGGTTTTTTACAAGACAAGGTCAATCAAAAATGCATCCAATCCGTAAAATAAACAAACAAAAATCGATTGTGGCCCTGGTGTTTAGTATACATTCAAACAAGAAAGACGAGTAATTAAAATCAGTTTGTTCTGGTACAAACCCATAGTAACTATTTCTTCAGAAGTCAACGCTTTTGGAGTATCGCCAAATATACTCTAAAGACGTTACGAGGACCGGTAATCTATATGACGGCGTAAGCGATGGCTGAGCGATAGCGCCGTTGTCATTAGGGTTCGGTGGTACCGGGTTCATGATGAAATGTTAAAATAATAGTTTCGGTTTCGGTACACAAAAATCACAGTTTATTATTTAACACAAATTTACATTAAATAACACTAACAAATAATCTCCACAAAATGGGCAAACCGACAGTTTCGTTCTGAAGGAGTGACCTGGTTGGAGTTCCGAGCAAAAGTGATCTCGGCACAATCCCCACTCTACAAAACGACTCTGTCCACGTGCCGCCATTAAAACAACATCTGACGTCACGGCGTTTACCCCTACTACAATGGTCAAATCAGCAACTTGATGTTTAAAAGTTATCGCTTTCTCCGACACGGCCAGCCTGACAAGTTACACGTCCTCGTGAGTACCTGTAACCAAACAGTCAAATTTGGAGCAACAGTACAGGCTCGGTCAACCTGACCACATCTTTATGGAATAGCATAACTTGAAAATAACAGTTGTCAAACAAAAGGTTCCTCTAAGTCTCAATCATATTTACTCAGCAACTAAATCAACTTCGATCACATACAACGCTCATGGCCCAGCTGCCGCAGCAGCTAGTGACACTTATGCCACCCATATCGTCATCACCTCATGTGATACGACCACACACATCACATAGAGTCTGCGACTCCCAGGTCAGTACAAGACCAAAACAACAATAGTCTCCATTGAGACCCAGGTCCCCGCCGTACCACCAGCTGCCCATCGCCCCCTGAACAGCTCACAAGTGAGCTGCAGTTACGACTACAGACTAGTGCGTACGGTGCGACCAAATAGCCATGGTATGTGTCTACTACTCGGTGGAGGTACTTTCATCACCGTCCTCTACGTTTAACTCATTAGGAACACTACTTAGAGGCATCTTTCGTATACGATCGTGAGCGTACTTGTAGGTTCTATTACCATTCAAAGATTTTAAAAGATAACGATCACCGTTAAGTACTTCTACAACTTTAAACGGTCCCTTATATTTGGGGTCTAATTTAGTCTGATTCCGTTCTTTATTTTGAATTAAAACCAAATCACCAACACTGAAATTAACTACTTTGGCCTTATTTTTGTCAAAACGGGCTTTTTCATAAGCCGCACTCTTCTCAATACCGTCCACCGCGTGTTCTCTCGCTTCTGTTAGGTCAATTCCGGTTTCATCATGGTCATTATAAGCCATTAGCGTTAGAGGCCTAGCAACTTTTCCTATCAAAAGTTCTAAGGGGCTTGATTTCGTAACACGGTTCATTGTGCAGTTGATAGCCAACTGTACATCGTCCAAAGCATCCTGCCACGACCTTTCCGACGTCTCTACCGCGGTTAGCATACCCTTTAACAAACCCATCTCCCTTTCGACTTGACCATTCGCGCGACTAGATCCCGTAGCAATTAAAATGCAAGGAAATGTGTGAATCGCAAAACTCCTTCAACACTTTGTTGGCAAAGGAACGACCTTGGTCGGCGATTATACGACTAGGAGAGCCAAATAAAGCAACGCTGGACTTCAAAGCTTTAATAGTGCTGGCTGCTCATGGAGACTAAGCCTATGTGGGCGACGTTGTACCGTACGTGCTGGATCCACTAATCGAATGTTTAATTCACCCGTAGTCACTCGAGTTAACGGTAAACCATTGATAAAAGCATTCGAATACTCATTCAAAAGGGACGTCAACCGGTCCTTGTTTTCGTTTGAAATATCAGAATCAACATTGTAAAGATCAATTACGGGAGGTAAATAGCAACAACCTACATTTGTGACTTTCGAAATACGTAGGGTAGATTCAGTTAAATGTACCGTATAGCCAAGTGTCAAAATATCGCGTCCGATCATAACATCGTATTTCATACAATCGTCGGGTAGTACGTAAAATAAAATTGACAGTTCGTTATTGTCGACCACAACATCACTAAGAATTTGTTCAGTGCTAAAAACATTCGAATTATTACCGATACCTATTACTTGCACGGTTGAAAGTGAACGTTTGCCCGAGAATTTATAAGCTACACTTTGTTTAACGAGAGAACACTCGGCGCCGGAATCAAAACAAAATGAAAACGACTCACCGGATTGTTGTAGCTGTCCAAGGACGCCGCGAACCTCACAACTGTCCACACGTCGCTGAGGGACGGTGCTCGGACCGGAATCGCTGGTCCCGTGAGCGCCTATGGCTGTGCTCGTTCCAGGTCGGCTGCACTGCGAGGAGATGTGACCTTTCTCGCCACATCGGAAGCAAGTGATGGGTTTCTTAAACGAAGAAGCCGGCGGCTTTGTAGTGCTTGCAGCTGTGGGAGTCATCGGCTTGTCCCCTCGCGTAGAATTGGATTGTGACGTGTTATAGTGAGTGGAGTTCATTCTTGCGTTCCTAAGGCGGCAATCTATGGCCTTATGCCCAGGCTTTTTGCAATGATTACACAAGAATGAATTTGTTTGTGTACACTTGAAGCGTTCAACGTCTGTCGTAGCGGGATGATCTTCAGTGTGTTTCCGTTTCAAGTAGATCAATGACTTCATCTCTTCCAGCAACTTATTCCGATCAAGAATCTCAGTGGTGAAAGCGAGGCGATGTAAACGAGTATCAAATTGAGATGTATGGGCAAGTACGTACGATACCGTTATTTCTTCTGGTGACAGATGTTTCCATTTCGCCGATAATTTCGCAATTAGGCGGCTGGCGTACGCTGCGTGACATTCGCCCTCCTTCGGCCGGCCGTTGTGGATGTTAACAAGCGATGCAGCAAGAGTTTCAGTGGATGCATAACGCGCAAGGAATAAGTCGCGGAAATGCAGCCACGTCATGCCTGCATGCGAAATCTGCGACAGCCACGATGACGCATTACCTTTCAGGGCTTTGCTCAGAGCTATAATAAGCGATGCACCCTCCAGTGGACGTTCGTCGAGGCAAATATCGATAGTATCGCACCAAGCACGTGGATCGGTATCTGGTAGCTGCGGATTAATTTCTGGCAGCATGATCTGAGGTGCCACTGTTGGTGTCCTGATGGCTTCGATCAGCTGCATCATGTTCTTCTGCTGCATCTCGAACATAGCACGCCAGTGGGAATCGAGGCCAGATCCCAATTCTGATGACGGCGTAAGCGATGGCTGAGCGATAGCGCCGTTGTCATTAGGGTTCGGTGGTACCGGGTTCATGATGAAATGTTAAAATAATAGTTTCGGTTTCGGTACACAAAAATCACAGTTTATTATTTAACACAAATTTACATTAAATAACACTAACAAATAATCTCCACAAAATGGGCAAACCGACAGTTTCGTTCTGAAGGAGTGACCTGGTTGGAGTTCCGAGCAAAAGTGATCTCGGCACAATCCCCACTCTACAAAACGACTCTGTCCACGTGCCGCCATTAAAACAACATCTGACGTCACGGCGTTTACCCCTACTACAATGGTCAAATCAGCAACTTGATGTTTAAAAGTTATCGCTTTCTCCGACATATACTTATTTATCTATACTATAATATATCTATACTTATAAAGCTGAAGAGTTTGTTTGTTTGGTTGAACGCGCTAATCTCAGGAACTACTAGATCGAATTGAAAAAATATTTTAGCGTTGGATAGCCTATTTATCGAGGAAGGCTATAGGCTATAAAAGATCACGCTGCGGCCAATAGGAGCGGAGATTAATCAAAAATGCTAAAGAAGCTAGTTCTATATAATATATTAACTAACGAACGAAAAACAATGTTTAATTTAAACCCTTTAATTTCAAATAACTACAGTGCTGATAACTGGGGATAAAGGCTGCTGCTAGTGTAAGTTGTTATTACATCATTGAAAAGAAGTGAGTTTTCAAGGAATTGTATAAGAAATGGCCCAACCATTTGAATGAGTTTTAAAGCACATTAAGGTATACTGATAACGTGATTATAAAGGGTGATACACAAATAACCTCTTAGATGGTTATTAAGACCACGAAACTGGTCAACTTTCCAAGACATCAGTTAGGGCCCAAAGGGCTGACCGCATCAAGTGATAAAACATATACCTTATAGTCCTTTCTGGGTATAATTATCTGAATTTAATGTTAATCAGGCTTTATTTGATACGACACGTATACTATCATAATCTCATATTCTGTAATTTTTTTAACGTTCGGTTGGTTCTGCTTTCCGCAACCATCAAGGTTGGTGGACGTCTGTCCACTGTGAGATGCGAAACCAGAAGTTTCCCGCAACATAAACAGTTTTGAAACAATGTGCATCCTTGTGAGTGAGAAATCTCTGGGAGGGACAAGCAAGGCCGATTACTCTTTTGTTTTCGTAAATAAACATTAAATTCATCACAATTTATAATGCAGTGTCCTTTATTTCAATACTGACCTTCTCTTGATATATTTTATTAGAATGTCAAGTTGTTTTACGTTTTAATTAAGTAGTCATTGTTTGGTAAAGAACCGTAGCCTATAAGGTGAGAATTAGTAACCGATGTCAATGATATCTACATCAAAACTTAATAAAAACCGAGAATCAGCAATTATTGAACCCCTAAATAACATAAATTATACCCAAAACGCCCAATCTACCCAACTATACGTAAAATCAAATATACATTTGTTGGTCTAAATAGAAAGAGGATTGCTTAGAGAAGGAAGTATTGCCAAATTTAGTAAAAATAAGAATGGGCTTGCCTGTAATTCTATCGGTAGTCATAATCTTCTTAGTTAACATAAACCCAAAAATATAGTGTTTATAAACTGAAATATTTGGAATAGAACCGGATGATCAAATCCTAGTATGTAACTAATTTGAATAAGCACGTAGATTCTGCTTGAGATATGGGGTAATAGCTTTCGAATGCAGTTGCTCTTTAACCCGGCAAGTGCATATTGCATGATACAGCCAGGAATACCGATGCAACTCGTCTTACAACACCGATTTGCTCATGCTCAATCCATTTCATACGAATTCCTATGCTCACATTTCACATAAATGTCAGTTTAGTTGGTACTAATGTTCACAAAAAGTTGAGTTTCATCGATTGTTTCTTCATATGACCTGACCAAGATTATTTCTGGAGTTCTGGATATTTTAAGAGTTATCTGCGTTTGTTTTCGGTGTTTCTTCTCAGAATAGTTGGATAGACAATATTGTAGGAAAAACCGACCTCATCTCTTCATCATCTTCCTGCCCTTGTACCATTCTACTCGGGGTCGGCGCAACACGTTTTCTTCTTCCATTCTCCCCTGTCAACCGTCACTGCATCATTTACTCCTTTCTCTTTCATATCATTCTTCACACAATCCATCCATCTTTTCTTTGGCCTTCCTCTCCCTCTCCATCCATCAACATTTATATCCATCACTCTTTTAGTAACATGCGACCACAAACCCGACCGACCTCATCTAGTTTTGAAAAATAATTCATTAGACGTAACATCACGCCTGTAATCCCCGAAGGGTTAGGCAGCGGTGTACTTAATACTACAACCACATTTCGCCAGTTATGATGAAGTTCCATGTAATAGGCGGCGAGCCTATTGCCATCAACCGGGCACAAATCCAGACTCCGTGGCTGCTACTGAAAATTCCCGATGGAAGAACCCAATCACAATTTGTCCGACCCGGGAATTGAACACAGGACCACATGGTCAGCAGTCGCGCTTGCGACCACTAAACCCTGCTTGCGACCAATGAGGCAGTCGAATACATACCAACATAAGTTATTGTGATGCGTAAAAGAGTTTTTTAAAAACAAATGACGAAAAAAAAAGAATACATTTGTCATGCTTACGTTGCAGGCTCCCGAGAACTGGGAACGGCTTTAGCTGACAGGTTCAACATACACCTAGAACAAGGTTTCTCACGGTCACTGTGAGAAAACTAGTTCAAGAGTAATGTTTTGTAATAACAAAACATTGCTCTTTATAATATAAAAAAAACAAAGATTCTTATTTTCTATTAAAACATCAAACAATGCAAAGATATTACCGTTTGTAGAAAGAAATACATAATACTCTCTCAAACACCATTCTCATAACACCTTTCTCGAAAAACATAGCATTACCTAGGTAAACCAGTCAAATCCATCAATAGTCCCACAGTCTGTAAAACTTAGCTAACTTTAATAAAACATAACTGGCGTGCCATCTGATGCTCGAGACGATTTAAATGCTTTCGATGACGTAAACTGTTGTTTGTTTGACGTGGCAATAGAACATGAATATTTAACAGACAGAGAACAAGCTTTACTTAAAATTAATTGCGTTATTAGATCTATGTAGTACCCCGGAAAGAAATGCTGGGGTTCCCAAGACATAATACGAGGGTGTTGGAGGAACAATTTTACTTCTTTAAGGGTGTGCCATCGGTAATTACACAGGGAGGGAGGACTGCAATGCATTCGACGGTACGCCCCGGAGCCACCTCAGAAATACCTCAGCTTTTCACATATTGTTGCTGTCAGTAGGTTTACGGGGACATATACCTACGTATAAGGTAGTGACTTCAGAGATGATGGTCAATAGAGATGTATGAGATAAGAAAACAAATCGCGCCGACATCAAATGGTATAAAGGTTTTGATGTTGATGTCTTTAAAACACGAAGAGAATCGTCGAGGTTTTTATAATGTTGAAAACGTTGTTGGCGTGGTAGTATTGAATGAAACGACTTATTTACCTCATGTCAAGTTAGGTTTCTGTACGTATTTCTACTCTATTGCTGTTTTATCGTTGAAGTATCATCTGTTAAAGTATCTACTACATCCTTAAGTACAGCCTCTTTGACATTGGAGATATTTATAGATGTATTGACTATTAAGTAAGTGTTATTACGAAACCTTGTTTTAGCACGTATGTCTTCTTCCATCTGTGTATCCTTTGTATAACCACTGACACGATTTCTTTCATAAGGAGTCATTCTTTTTTGGTCAACTATAGTTACAAATTGACAATTGGGATTGATCAGAATCAGAATTGGAGAAAAAGGCCCTAGGGTTATATTTTGTTTTTCCTAAATCATGTTATATAAGTATTAAGGTCAGTTTTCCCCGCTAAGCGTTGCAAGCAATAAATAAAATAAGTTACGCTCCCAAATGAATGTCGAAGCTATAAATAATGTTCAAATAATAAATTGCTGTGCCCATCTCGAATCGTTTTGATAACCATGATAAATTGTTTATTGCTAAACTGAGTCTTTTCACTTTCAAAAGTTACTTGTGAATCTGTGGGAATTTCGGCCATGGCATAATATGCACTCATTTCTTGCTGTTCAAAGACTGGGTTGAAGAAGCACTCGCCATAAACCCTGGTCTTGTGTTTCTTAAACTGAAACTTGATAGTTTTACCTATATCATTCTATTCCCAGAAGATTACCATAGTCGTTAAGACCAAAAGGAGCAATAGTATAGAAAGGGTATCAGTAAATGTAGGGGAAGAGTAGGTTATCTCAGCACTAACATTGGAAACTCAGCGTGACTCACAAGTAGGGTTGCCATCTCTAAAATTTGGCAACCAGGACAAGACGCGTGAAAACGCCGGATTTTAGAGCCCGAACCCGAATTTTTAAACCCGGACTACAAATGAAGCCCCGCCCGGACGCTCCCTGGATGCCCTCTAAACTAGGACAAATCCGGGGAAACCTAGACGGATGGCAACCCTACTCACAGGTGATAAAAAACTTTCACTGATGAATGCACGAAAGACGCGATCACCTTGACCTCGACGATTTACGTCATCGGTTCCAAAACAACGCGCTTCGTTTGTTTGCTTTACAAACAGCCAGTACTCAACTGTGTGGTTCGTTGGTGCATAATACATAATAAGTTATACTTTTTGCTGTAGTCATAACGTGTAAAACTGGCCGATAAACATTGGATTAAAAAAAAATGAGAAGCTGCGTTTTTCCTTCTTGTTATTTTTTGCTGTAAATTCGGGGAACTAAGTCGGGGATTTTCTTAGGCCATATATTTGAATTATAATTTATGGATTTTTGAAGGGGAAACAAACAGAGTCGAATTTTTGAAGATTGCAAAAAATATATGAGCGCGCGACTTCATGTGTTGTTTGTGCTCGGATTGAATTCTTGTGTTAAGCTCTTTAAACGATATTAACCTGAAGAAGTTTTTATATAGCGCTATGGATTCTTTGACGGTCCAGTGCGAGTTGCAAAAAATCACTCTGGGTTCAATTGGTAACTCGCACAGGGATGAAACCTGTGTCCCAGAAGTGAGGCCATATTAGGCAGAGGTGTACCGGTGTAATAGTATTAGAGATGTGACGATATTTTTTTGTATGTTTATGGTATCTTTTTGTTACTTAAAATGTGCAATATAAGTTTCTCAATATCCGTACTACCATCTTCGTAACAGTATAGTATTAAAACATCATTTCCATGTCTCGGTGGGTAAGCACAGCTGTAGTGATTGCTCTAAGGTTGTGACCTCTTTGTGCAGTGAATCCGATACAACGGTTTTTGTCAAGTCACTTGTGATTATCGTGTTTTACAATAACGGAATGTGAAGTTGATCGAAAATGGGTGGAAAATCTTTTGGTGAGGTTTTATTTCAGAAATGTGTGTTGCTCTTTGTTATTTGCCTGAGATGAGTTAGCTTAGGAAAGTTAGCCTTTTTAACCGACTTAAAAAAGGAGGAGGTTCTCAATTCGGTTGTACTTTTTTTGTGTTTGTTACCTCATATCTTCCTCATTTATGAATCGATCTTCTTTTATATGAAAGGATATACTTTCTGATTGGTCCTATAGAAATTTCATCAAAATCGGCTTAGTAGTTTGGTTTTTAAATTAAAATAGCTAGAAAAAATATGTCATCCAATTAAAAGAAATTGCGAAATTGATACTTGACAAGGATTTGTGTGTGATACGATAACTAAAAGGGTAAAATAATTTTTTTTCGTGTTACCTTCCAAGAATTGTACTTTTGAAACAGTCAAAAGGTAGGTCACTTAGGTCAGTTCGTAACAAAAATGCTAATGAGTTGTTTTGGACTCTTTGACTGTATCGGCTCTAACCTTATTTTTATCTTTAAGAATTCTTTAATGTGTTAATGTGTATTCATCTAAATATAAAATATTAAAAAACAAACGATCACGCTCCAAACAAAGCTCATCTCAAAATAGACTTCACGCATTGAAATCTAACAAAAAAAAACATAATAGTAATATGTAAAGCGAATCATACATACATAGAATTAGTTCAGTTTTTTTCTCAACTGGTGCTAGTACGTGCTAGGCACTGTTTCCTGTTCATAATTAATAGGTTCTTGAGCATCTGCAAGAAATAGGAGTAAAATGCATACAGTATAGAATAATTACTTGCGTAAGAATATGATCTTATATATATAATGATGATTATATGATATGAGATGGCTAAATAATAACAGCCGCTCGGGGCGATCGTGAGGTTAAGCCGCGCTTGCCTGGGTCGGTCCGTGGATGGGTGACCCCATACATACCGAGTTTCCTCCGTGCCTCGGAAAGCACGTTAAGCCGTTGGTTCCGGCTCTCAATTTAAGATCTTTGACAGTCGTTACAGGTAGTCAGTGGCCCGAAAGTCTGACAACCAGCCAGTCTTACCAAGGGGTATCGTTTTACCCAGTACTGACTGGGTTGTGGAGGTCAGATAGGCAGTCGTTCCATGTAAAACACTGGTATTCAGCTGCATCCGGTTAGATTGGAAGCCGACCCATACATAGTTGGGAAAAGGCTAGGCAGATGATGATTCATTATATACGTACGTAGGTAATCAAAGACAAGGTTATTAATCAGGTTTTATAAAGATTAAGTTTTTCCGTTTTTCTGATGGAAATATTTGAACAATACCTATTGCTGGGGTTTTTTATTTGCTGCAGTATGAGTTCTTAGAAAAAGTAATCATCGTAATTAAATACTGTTTTTGCATGATCCCTAGTTTTTATAGATAGACGTGTGACATTTTGTCTCACTGCTTATGAAGTGTTAAATGAGCTAAAACAGTTTTTTTTGGCCGCCGCTGCAAATAATGAATGCATTGCATAATTATATGAATATTGCTAGCATTTAAGCGTTTTGGTAAAAAACTATATTTTTATTACTGTACTGGAAAAAAATATATGTACTCAAGATCTAAACATTTAGAATTAAATGTGACCATTTTCACTGTAGTGTGCAGCTCGCCTAACCTTATATTTGTAACTGCACACACTAATTATTGTCATTATTATACGAATCATCGAACTAAACAGTTCTCTTTCATTTTGACAACATCACTATAATACATGGCGACCCTTAGCCAGCAATTAAAATTTTGCGACATACGCGAAAAGCGTCCACCGTCGAAGAAATTATGAAGATAAAGTAAAAATAGAAGTATTGAAGACCGAAAGTTTCAAGAAAGAACGTGAAGAAGACTGTAAAATTAAAGAAGAATCAAAATCGCAATACAGAATCAGTTTGAAGAGGTGAAATTATTAATGAAGACAGAAAAGGAACGTTGCTGCCGGGTGCCGGGAGAATGCTCAAGCCTTATGATGAGAGGATATGCAGGGCGCCGGGAGATAAATCGTACGGGTCCGATGTGGAGCAGCTGGGAGTAGTTCGTGTCCAGTGCTGAGGAGTTCATTCATCCACGCCACGTGAGACGTCGTGACCTACATTTAAACGTTGTCAGAAAAATAAGTACCTACTGCAATGTAAGTTTTGCATTGCTAACATTTTTTTTATTCTACAATATTTCTTGTAATTTTAATTAGATCATGCTGTATTATTTTATATTTTGCTCTGGAGATTAGGAATGTCGCAACAATTGCAAGATTTACACGCTAAATTAAAATATTTAAGAGAATATTTAGTGAAACTAGGTCCAGATAGGCGTAGACAAGATTTAGCTTTAAAGAAACTAGAGGAAGCAGAAAAAGAACATAGTAAATTGGATTGTATTTTGACTCAGTTGAACCAAGAAATTAAAAATCGTAAGTTAGACAAAGAAGCTTGTGAGGTTATCCAAACATTAATTCATGAAAATCAATCAAATTTTCAGAAAATAAAGGATTTACTTTCATTAGTGGATAGTAGTAGTCAAACTAGTTCTACAGATTTTATAGTATATTCTGATTGTGTTACAAAAATGGCTGACGCATTCGATATTAAAACTGCAATTTCCCTGTTGCCGGTGATGAATGGCCAGGAGCAGGTGACAAATCAGCTTATTGATGGTTGTGTTCATTAAATAACACATGCTCGCAGCTGGTTGTTATAAAAATATATGCAATAATATTTGTAACTTAGTAGTAATAAAACTCATAATATTTTTACCCAAAATATGCCGCATTAAAAACAAAAATACATCTGTTCCTACATAAAAATTAGTCAGTAAGTAAACGCCAATGTAGGTGTAGCGGAACACAGAAAGGCTTATATTCAGCAGAACAATGAACACTTGAACAAACATTATTGTCGCCACAAACCAATTCGGAAGGAGTTGAAAAATATGGATGTTACATTAACCTATCGTGGCCTTAACTGCCTTGAGCCGACTTGGAAAAACTTGTTGACAAAATAATTGTGTGCAATCAAATTGTAATGAATATTACCGTTTTACGGAAAACTACGAAAACTTTTCTTCGAACCTCATTGAAGATATCATCTGCTTAGCCTCTTCCCAACCATATTGGGCTCCGCTTTCAGTCTAACCGTATTTTACAAGGAGCGACTGCCTATTAGACCTCCATAACCCAGTTAGTACTGGGTAATACGGATACCCCTTGGTAAGACTGGTTGTCAGACTTTTAGGCCACTGGCTACCTGTAAAGACTGTCAAAGATCTTCAATTGAGAGCCGAGACCAACGGCTTAACGTGGTTTCCGAGGCACGGTATGTAATGGGTGGTCACCCATCCACGTATAGCCATGTCAGAGGCGGCATAAAAAACTCTGACACCAGTGTTTTTTTCAAGGAACTGTTCATCTACGTTTTTTTTACATTTAAAATATATCAATGGTTCTAAAGGATCGTTTTAGCTTTGTTTTGGCCATGACAGCTTCGCACATTTGGGTATTTAGGTTAGCCCACCAAGAACTCGGCTATCTTGCAGTACCACCTAGGAGCTTCACCATAAGTTCACAAGTATCATAAAACAAGTGACATCAATAACAAGCTAAGCTAAGTAAACATCGATTATATGAATTGGTGTAATTTCTACTTAACAACATAATATTTCTGTTAGCTAATAATAACTTCAGTACTTACATACAAGATGTAGTTTTGCGTCCTCGTCAAAATTCAGGAGGTTGTCATTAAAAAGGTAAATAATCAATTTAAATTACGGTACCTGGTCAAAATTAATAAACGCTGCTTTTTTTGTTGTTTAAATTTGACACTATTTCTACTGCTACTCTACTCTACTTCTACTCTTTTTACTAGGTGTGGGGGCACTTACCGATTTCCGATATTAAGAAAAAAAATATCTACCCATTTTATTTTTGATTCGAGTCGAGAATCATTTTACATAGTTACCTACTTGAATTTGACGAGGATGCAAAGCAACAGCCTGTATTACGTCACATGTCTCCTACATGACGTTATCTATAGAGTAGGTAGGTATTTCAACGCATTGACCACTGATATAAGTCACAATGTATTGAATGTAGTTACCTTCATCTTTGTTGTGTTTACAATATACTGTGGGTGGATGCTGGTCTCAGTCTAGACAGTTTTCAGAATAGTTTAGTCTGACCAGAAGCTGCCAGTATTCCGTATCTACTTGCATATTGTCTGCTAGTGAAGAATAAAATTAAAGCAGCGCGACGATCGTGTTCGAAAAACCAAATGGCAATTATTTATTTCAACAACAGTCGGCACCTAAATCTAAATGATTGAAAGAAAAAATTAAAACGTTACCTACATTTCGAAAACTAAGGTTAGGATCAGCACGTTTGCAAGTCAAAGATTATAAAATAGCCCCTAAAACTCATCACCACATCTCTTCAGTTAGAATGACCACATTATCAGCTTCCTCCGACATTTCTTACAAGGTCTGTCATCTCTTACTTATCATTCACATCATCATCAACATCCCACTGAACCATCCCAACCCACTAAACCCAACCCATCCCACTAAACCATTTTATATAGATAGAGCTACATCTCGTTTCTATGTCGACATTATCAAATTATTTAAGAGTTACCACCGAGATGTCTACCTAGCCTTTTCCCAACTATGTTGGGGTCGGCTTCCAGTCTAACAGAATGCAGCTGAATACCAGTATTTTAAATGGAGCGACTGTCTATCTGACCTCCACAACAAAGTTACTGGGTAATACGATACTCTTTGGTAAGACTGGTTACCACAGAGATATAAATTATAATTATCTTCTACAAAATTAAAACTGGTACAATATCCTATGTTGCTGTTATCAACACAAAATGTATGTACAATAAAAATAGTATTGTACCTACAGAATTGCCACGGTTGAGATGGCTAATTGCCTATTAATCATTTTTAATTACATACTCGTTTGTGTACTAAGTCTTTGCTCTTAGGAGCAAAATATGTGCTATATGATCGAGAATTTGCCATGTTTTTTTTTTTTTAATTTGAACTGAGTCTGTAATTTAAGATAAGGAAGGAAACACACAGTAACGCAACTACAATAGCTAATAATAATATTAATCGCCGTAAGCGAGAGGAGCTCATCTGCTGAAAAAATTATAGGTATTCGTTTTTGTTTTTTGGACGCCAAAACAAAACGGCACCTAGTAAGGCTTATTTTTCCCCAGTTCCTTTGTTCAGGTGGGCTACCATGACATCTTATTTATTTATTTAATAATTTATGTACACACTAAATACAGAAATCAAGAAAGGAACAGAAAATAATACAAAGGTAATGCTTATTTCTAATGAAATCTCTTCCAGCATACCTGCGAAAGGAGATACTAAAAAAGTAAACTCTTGTCTAGCGCCATCATTTCCCACGCTGGAAATGGAACTAAAACGTTCCTGCATTAAGCCGTTATGGTAGGGCCACAGATCCACACCTTTTAATTGGTGACAGAATAGGAATCATTGTATGACATCAGCAAGATGTTATGTGTACAAGTGAAATATTTTATTCGCCAATCTCAACTTGATAATAATTTAAAAAATACATTAAACCAATTTGAAAATCGGAATCGTTTTTTGTAACTCGTGTTTACAATCAATGGTGAAAACTATAGTGTAAAGTCTGAACCATTGATTTTTTTTCCATTGTTTTTTTTTTACGAACAAAGCATACATTGCAGGTAACAATAGGACCTTAAGAAACGTTATAATTATCCACCTACCTACCTACTTAATCTCATACCTGTGCTTATGAGCAAATGGTTCGTTCAAGTAGAACCACTAATGCGAAGGGACTTTCACTGGATGCCGTGTTGCGTTATAAACCAGCAAATGCCAGATTTACCCAACCTGAGCACCGAACAGGTGACCCCTAGGTCACCGCGATTCAGCAAGAAAGGCAATATTGAAAACAAGCTTTGTTATATTATACTAAACAGATTTCGGCGAAGTGAAACGAAACACGACATAAACAAAAACAGAAAAGGTGTGAAACAAAAAGAAAGAGAATAATAAAGGGTGATGAATGTGATGATAAGCAGTTTTTTTTTGTAAATAAGTTTTTTCCCGTAACTATGGAATTTTTTCACACAAACATACGTGAAAGTGGCGTATTTATATAAATGATTGTTCAAAACATGTTAGATAAAATGAATCCTTTTATAATTATTATTAGTCTTCAACAACAGGAAAGAGGGTAGAAAAACCTTTTATATCTACTTTATCTATGTTACCTTGTATAAGTTTTGTGTAACATTTTTTTTAATGTATTGTGTTCCTAACGTAATATTTTTTAGATTTCAACAAAAGCCGCACTATTGCATTAGGTTTAAGTGTTACCTGTAATGATAGTTGAAAGGGAGATTTTAAATAAAAATAAATAAATTGCTTTTAAGGCTTCTAAAATAGTTTTCAGAATGACGTGGTTAGATATTTATGTTACGCGGTTTTACTATTAGAAATCGTAAGCTTAAAATAGGTACTATGAAACGAATGTTATAATGTAACATCGAGAACCAACAAAATAACAAACCAGTAGCAACAAACACGCCAAAATAAAAAAAATAAAAACAAAGAAAGAAACGAATACTAAATTCAAAATTATCTTACAGCAAATGGTAGGCTATGCTGGTTAAAATTGTCGATGATTCCCGATGTCCACCATCGGCTTGTTTGTTGTTAAAAGGTTGTATGTCAAGTGCGAAACTTATCACTCATATGTAGATGCGAATAAAGTCTTAAAAACAATTTTAATATTATGCAAGAAACGAGTATTTTCAATATTTAAGAATCCTTCGACTACACGTTAACTCCGCGCGTTTGTGCTTGGCTCATAGATAGGCTTGTTGTAAATATTGTTGTTAAGCAACAATAAACTAGAATACATACTAAAATTTACGTTGAGCGAAGCGTTATTCATTAAAATAGCCTACTTATGAAAGACTACCAGCTATGCATACAATTGTTACACAATAAAAGTAAAACAGGTAAACCGTGCATAGGCAGTCCAAATATTCAAATACTAGCTTATGCCAGCGGCTTCGCCCGCGTGGAATTCGATAATTGATACACGGGATCGTCCTACCGGGATGAAAAGTAGCCTAAGTGCTATTCCAAATTATAATCTATCTCTGTGCCAAATTTCATCCAGATCCGTTCTGTCGTTCTGGCGTGATTGAGTAACAAACATCCATCCATCCAAACTTTCGCATTTATAATATTAGTATAGATTTATTGAAAAAGAATACTGTAGTAATGAAAAACATAAACAACGCGAAAATTAAAGTAAAAATCGTATGGCTCCTCGCAAATGTTGTGTTTGGAAATAATTACGTGCGTTTCAAATGTTCACACAGTGTAACAAGATTTATAATAATAAAAATGGACAACTTACACTGGTGCCTATAATAAGTACCTATCACTTACATCCTAATTCCCTTTAAGGTGGAAGCGCCAGGGTGGCCCGCGAAATTCAAATTTTCTTACGTTTTTTGCACTCCCAAATCACGTCTCCGTGAGTTTTTGTCTAAACATGCATCGGGAGAATGATTATTACTGAATAAATTAATAATTTATCTCAAATTCGCTTTATTATTATTGTAGTAGAGGAAACGAACTATTTTTAACAAGTAATTGTTATTTCAAACAACGACCGCATAACATACAATTTCAACGAGGAAACCTTGCAATTTCGCGTTTTTTGTAATACGCCTCATAATAGGGAAGCTCATATTCAGAGACGATAAGAAATAATCAAAGCTGTCAGACAATGACGACAAAGAAAAGGTGGTATTGCTTGATAATTTTGTTCAATATTCATGAAATGTGGTAGTTAGCACTGTTTATCAGAACAAAATCTCCTAGATAAGCTATGTACATAATCAACAGACTGATTCTCAAAAACGTCCTAAGTGATGCTGGATAAAAAAGAATAACAAGCCTTATACCTATGTAATTAAGGTTTTATATAACACTGGCTTGTATATTTAATTAGTGGAAGTTATTTTCTGACGTATTGTTTAATTTGTTCTATATCTGAATTGCAGTATATTCTTGGAAGATGGAAACGATCTCGCCAAGGCGAGATACAAAATTCGCAGGATTAAATTTGTCCGTTCATTCCGTTGGCACTGAAATGTGGATTATTTACTACATAGGTTTTTTGCATTGTAGGCATAGACAACCGGACGGTTTTCAATGTCAATAATTTGGCAGATTTCTGAACTAAACAATAAAACAAGAGAAAATGATAATGTGTTTTAATCATGTTATAACGTCAAAGATTTAACAAACAGAACGTCGAAAGAAAAGTAGACTTAAATCGTCAACGTCCAACAATCGTCATCTGCCAAGTGGTGTCGACTTACAGCCTACCTGGTAGTCATTGACAACCGGACCCCACTTAAATACCAGTAAGTATTCGACATTAAAGTGACTGCCTATCTGACACCCACAATTCAGCTACTGGGTGACATGCCACCCAATGTTGGTAAGACCGATTGTCAAGACTAGATCTTCTGACTATCCGCCAAGACTGGCCAAAGATCTACGAATGGTAGCCCTGACTAGCTAAACGTGATTTCGAAGGTACAAAGGGGCCTCGCTGCGTAATGGATGGTCCCTCATCCACAGACCGACTTCGATAAGCAAAGCTTAATCTTGAAGATCGACCCGTGCGATTCTTATATCTTCGCCACGAACCCCTCCATCTATTATGGTAAAAAAAGACAAGAGACAAAGAAAAACATTTCGTTTTGTATCTTATCTTTTTTTTCGTCTGTCTACATCATAAAATAATCGTCTAATATGTAGTTACAGCAAGCATGTGCTTATCATCAAGAACACTCGTAAAAGTCAAACAAATAATTAGTTACTAGTTTTTCTGATGATACGTAATTGGGCTTGTTGCTTGTTACGATTTCTTTATAACAAGACAACTCCAAATGAACTACTACTGTAATTATATCTTAAATAACGCTTCTCTGTTGACAATGTAGTTTTAAGGGTTGCGTACCCGTTGGACCTCAAAGATTAGACCCTATTACAAATGTTACCCGTTCGACCTAATTTTTAGGTCCCTTTGGACCCTCTTCAAAATAAAATAATCAATGTGCCCATTGGACCTCATTTGTAGTACCCGTTGGACCTTCAAAATTAAAACAAGTAAAAAAGTAAACGTTGGACCTCTTTTTTAGTACCCTTTGGACCTTCAAAAAATATGTGTTCATTTGTTGTTCGTTCAATGTTATTTAGTTGGGAAAGGGGTACAGTTATGTTGAAAATTGTTAAATGGAAATCAAAAAAATTGACGAAACAAGTACCTAAGCAAATACACGGTATTACTATTATTATTATTTTGGTAACCTTCATGTAGAAACACCAATGAAACTTATGTATATAAAGTGTAATATGTTTTATAAGTAAAATAGACAATCGAACATTATCATTTTTTGGACATACGCAAGGCAAACTCGCGTCTAAGCTAGACCTTTCCTCGCTCTCTTCGGCGCGCGGGGGCGCAGGGAGTAGACAAAGGGGTATGGTGCTGGTGATTATAAATTGATCTGTGATTTAATGTTATTTTTTTTTTAACATTTATGTAATGTTATTTTTGTAAACTCACCTTATGGCAATATTGTTATTTAATTGTAATTAGAATTTGTGATCTAAAACCATGTTAATCATTATTATTATTATTTTTATATCTTTTGTCTGAACTTTGGGATAAGACTGATTTCAATATTTGATCTGTGATTTATATACTCTATTTTACTTAAAATATACAATATTTTATATTTACGAACAAAATAAACGATAATAACACTGAACAGTGATTTAGAAACATGTAAAATATATAGTTATATTTACAAATTTATTTAAAAAAAAATAACTTAATGTTGCAACATTATGAATATTACCGTCGACATTGAGTCGTCAGATTAGGTAACACTGACATGTCAGGCTACAACGTTTTAATTTTGAGAAAAGCCGCCATATTTAGGTTTTGCTTGCAAAAATGTAAGTAAATTCTATGATATACTGTGATTATAATCATTTATATGATTTGTATTCAATAATATAGGTACTTTAATTGCTTAAAAAAATAAAGATCATGTAATGGCATTACTGTTATTCAATTGTAATTAGAATTTGTGATCTTAAACCATGTATAATATAATAATTATTATTTTTATATCTTCAGTCTGTTAACTTTAGGATAAAACTGATTTTAATATTTGATCTGTGATTTATATACATTATTTTACTTATAATACACATTATTTTATATTAACAATTATCCACACCCTTCTGGTACAACCTGTAGGAATATACCAACTTAAAGATTTATAATCGGGTAAATACGTGATCTAATTGGAATAGGTGATTTTATCTATACATATAAAAATCAAAGTCCTGACTCATTCACTAAGTCACCAACGCAGGGCCCAAACCCCTGAACCTATAAAGCTGACGTTGTTGCTTTTATATCTTTGAATAAACATATTGATTTATTTATTGCATCGTGTTTTATTTTTGATAAAGTGTCTCACTTTTGTGCACGATTGTACTTTAGCTTTTCATACGAAGATGTAAAAAAATGGGTCCAACGGAACACGTTGTTTAATAGGGGGTCCAATGGGCACTAAAGTATAGGCAAAATCCAAGTTTTAAGGTCGAAACGGCACAAGGAGGTCCAAAGGGTCATGATAGTCAGTGAGGTCCAAACTTGGAGGTCCAACGGGTACGCAGTCGTTTTAAGACACTCGTAACATAACGATTGTTTTTTAAGTATCCGTTAGTTCAATAATTTCATTGTTGTTAATTTCATCTTCAGTGTTCATTTCAACATTTAAAATAAAAAATATCTTATTAAAAATATCTTATCTTTCTAAATAAATCAACAACGTACGCGATTGGACTTGGACAAAACGGGTTTAATACGGGTATTTGGAGGCACCTATATAATCAATTATGTATATGTAAACCCATTTCGTTAATTTAGTTTCATCTTCAACCATATTTCAAGGCCCGTTTTTTTTGCGATAACACCTTGGCAATAATTTTTTTTAACCGGTTGATAGACGAAAACAACATAAACACGAAAGATTCCGCGAAATTAATCATGTTTTTCGAAAGACGCCTAAAACTTCTTGTTTTTTTTTCTAAAAATGCGTCGATTCAGAGATTAGCAAGCAGTAGGCATATTGTTCCACGGTAGTTAAATATCAAGTAGTTTATCGCTGAACAGATGAATCTAAAGAATTCTATACAAGGTGTAGTTTTGCATCCTCGTCAAAATTCAGGAGGTTGTATATAACTTATATAATTTATATATATAAATTACGGTACCTGATCAATAATAATAAACATTGCTTTTTTAGTTGTTTTAATTTGACACTATTTCAGAATGAAGCCCTTCTCAAAAGAGGAGAATCACCCGTTTATCGACGTATGCGTTTATTTGTGTGTGTAAAAGCGCTGTTATAGGGCTAATATCAGACGCGAAGCGTGGTGTACATTTACCGATTTCCGATATTAAGAAAAAAATATAAAAAATTACCTACCCATTTTATTATTGATTCGGGTCGAGAATCAATAGCATAGTTACCTCCTTGAATTTGACGAGGATACAAAAACTACACCTTGTATAACTCCCACTTCAAATATTCCAGCTTGTAATTTTGGTTCAGTACTCTTGTACTGGACTATGAGGATAAATGATTAGTCCATATTCTTATATGGATTAATACAATTTATCATGATAGTCATAAAAATGTGGATACATTATTAATTCCGCATCAATCAGCGTAAGAATGCTGAACCAACGTTGTGAGAAGGGTTATAGGGATTGCTAGGTAGAAAGTGTGAATTGATGAATACGCTGATAAAAATGTATCAAAGGAAAAAAAGACAAAACGCGCTGACTCCAAATACATTATTTGGTACATATCTACGGGCATTTAGTACCAATTTGATGCGAAAGGGAAAATTCATAAATAGAAAGCTGTTTGAATTTCAGCGATTGTTTTTTTTTTCGAGATATGAATATTCAGATTTGAATTTGATTTACTTACAAAAAAGGTAGTTTTTGCTCTTGAGCCCAAACGTCTACTCCAACTTCAACAAACCTAAGGTGCAACCCTGAATTCTCCGTTGAGATAGCATAAACAGGACCTCACGTTCAGTGGAAACGAAGCGCAGCGGTTAGCGTGTTGATTACGTCTACATTATCACCATAATGACATTGATACATCTAACAGATAATACTCAGTATTATGTAAAGCCTATCGCAGAAGATGCGGAAAATCTTCGACAAGATTTATCTATCCTTACAAAGGTAAGGATATTTTCGGCCAGAGTAGGTAGGTAAGAGTTGGACGCGGGGGGCACAAGTTCGGAAATATAGTAGCTTGTAATGGAGGAGACCTACCCACACTCAGTACTTGGTGGATACGGGTTGAAGAAGAAAATGCCATTTTGGCGTGTAAGTGGAGAAGGCTGTTGTCCAGTATTGGACTGATGATGATGAAGGAAATTTTTAAACACCCTTGTCCTATGTTACTTGGAGCCGTTCCAACACGTTTTTTTATCCCATTCTCCCCTGTCAACCGTCACGCAATCATTTTCTCTTTTTTCTCTCATATCATTCCTCACACAAACTATCCACTTGGTCTTCCTCTCCATCCATCAACATTCACCCACCCACCCCTTTATACACCCACGATACAGGAGAAATTGCTGATGTAGGGCAATGTTTTTTTTTTTAATGGAAAGAAATACAGAACATTTATTATATTCGTCAATCTTTTAGACATATGCGATTGTCCCATGTCCATATCGAGACAATGGATTCCCTTTCAACTTTAAAAGTAATTTTTAAAGTTTGCAAAGTCCCTTTTAGGGCAAAGGCCCCAAATAGGGACATAAACTTGGGCATGCTACGTGTACCGTCTACGAAACTAATTGGAAACGGACGTCGTTGAACGTCGTCGACTAAAATCTAAGATCCCAAAAAGTCTAATGAACTTCGGATTCAGCCTATCGTCACTTTGTAACTGGGAAGAACGGAATCAAAGATAATCCGTTACTTCATTATTTATAGAAGATAGTTTTAATGTTAATTTATTTTTATGCTAATACCGTTTAATTAATATTTTCTCAAAACTTGAGGCTTTCTGCTCCTACTAAACATTGACATACTACATACTCACTGTGCAGTGTAAATACACGGGATCCAAACTTACTATACTCTTTGATCAAAACGAATACAGCAACATACAAATTTCTAAACGAGCAAAATCGCAAGAAAACTGGAATCATTTCCGGCGCAAAAAAATACGGTACTTTACATTAGATGCAGCTCTAAACCTTCGCCAATAAAAAAATGTTGACGATGTCACCAAAACACACACGGCCCAAATTGCGTAGATTTGTAAAACTTTCGCTCACAACACTTACTTCAAACTAGTTTCGATAGAAGTAGACATGACGCGACGGCGCGTGCGCGAACGACAACGGCTGGTGCAACACTGCCTGCGCAGGAGTCGATGTTCTCCGATGCTCGGCTTGGTATTTTTATTGAGTGTTAAAACCCACTTGTGTTTATTTCTGTTTAAAGAAAATGTTGGAAACGTCTGTTGTCAGTCAGTCTAAAAACAGACGCATTGTTCAGGTTTTTAAAGAATTCGCCCATAACACATTGACGTTTTATTTTATTAAAAAAAAATTTTTGCAAAAAAAAACCGACTTCCAAAAAAAAAAACACAAAAAAGTGGAAAATAACATTACTTTCGGAAGTCGGTGACTATGGTTTGTTTCATTGACTTTTTTGGCACCGACTTCCGAAAGTAATGTTATTTTCCACTTTTTTGTGTTTTTTTGGAAGTCGGCTTTTTTTGCAAAAAAGTCTTTATTTTACCCTTTTTAGTTATAGTATCACACACAAATCCTTGTCAAATATCAATTTCGCAATTTCTTTTACTTGGATGAAATTTTTTCCAGCTATTTTGATTTCAAAACCAAACTGCTGAACCGATTTTGATGAAATTTCTATGGGACCAGTCGGGAAGTAGATCCATTCAGATAAAAGAAGAATTTTTTAAATCGGTTCATAAATTACGGAGATATGAGGTAACAAACACAAAAAAAAATACATACAACCGAATTGAGAACCTCCTCCTTTTTTTAAGTCGGTTAAAAATGTCTGAAAGTGTCGTTACAATTTGCTTTAACAAATCAAATTGAAACATTAAATACATTTGGGGCAAACATGGCCATATATCGCACAAGATAGAGAGGTTTGGAAGGAGAAAGGGGAGGCCTTTGCCCAGCAGTGGGACACATGAGAGGCTAACAAAAATAAAACATTTGACTTCATATAGATAAATAATTAAAATTAATTTAATTGTCACACCTAAACACACACAGACACACTAAACTGTCAATTCCTTGTATTTCGTCAGTTAGGGCTTCTTCAGGCTGCGCAGACGTCTGAGAAGATCACATTGTTATGTATTATTGTACATTTGTTTCCACATTTATCTTTTTTCATCTTCACTCACTATCTGATACCATAAATATTATGGATTTCTGGCTGTTTAGACTTACTTGGTCTAGTTTAGATAATAATCGAGGCATGTTAAATTTGTACTTAACAGCGTTAAAAATCAAATTTCAATCAATCAACAACAGAGGCCAACGTCGACAACAACGGCCTCTGGTGGCAGAGGACGTTTTTCGATTGAAATGACGATGATAATTTTGATTTTTTAATCTATGGCAAACTTCACGCCTGAAATACCCAAAAGCTCAGGCAGAGGAATACCTCATATTACACCCACATTTCAAGGAGCGAGCCTATTACCATCAACCAGTTTATATAAAGAAGTTGTTCCGGAGTTGTTGACTTTAGAATTAGAAACAATGTGTTTCGTCTAACTGTTGTACGTCACGCGCCTTAATCAGTGTAATACAATGTTGTAGTTCCACTGTTCTTGTAATAGTCGCATTGCTAGTTCACTTGAGTATTCCTACAGCCCGTGTTTTTTGACGTACTGTCTTTTTTCACGATCCGTCAATGTTTTTGACGGCAGCGATGCTTTTTAAATGCCCGTGTTCACACACATCACGAAACGGTAAAAAATAACGGACACGTCTTAAATCACGTGACGTGTTTTAAAAATCAGGTACGTAAAAAAACACGGATCATAATATTAACTGCGTCTGTGACCATTCTCGATAATAATATGAATCACGTTACAATTCATATTATTATCGTATTAAGATTCTGCTAAATCGGCCATTTTAGACTACAAGGCCATTGCCTGCATGGGACAGGAACAAGCTGGTACTATTATTACAATGTCATTCTTCTGCTTTCTGGCTCACGTTTAAAAAATATTTCAAGTAATTAATTATTGTTGGAAAATGTATTTTTGTTGAGTTATCATAATCATATAGTTGTGTTCAGCTTATTATGTATCAATTACTTCATTATTGCCTAGTTTTTTCTTTGTTTGACGATGTTTCATTGGTGAGTTCATTGTCCGTTGTTGATAGTATAATGTAACTAATTACTTGTTATTTTTTCCTCTTTTTTTCTCAAAACATTACACAAACAAAACTTGTTATTTAAATTTTTATTAGAAACTGTTGTTATCTTATTTACAACGCTCTCATCCTCACGTATTAAGTGCTTGGCTGATGATGGCCGAGCTGCGTTTACACACTGGTCCGATGTTGCTCGTAGGCTATGTACTGAATCTCTCTGCTTTCCTCCCTCACGTAGACCACGTTATGTACCAGGAATAGGAGGTAGATGTTTAGGCCTGTTGGATAGAAAAAAAAATCATAACATAACATCATGTCTATTTAATCCCCGAACGGTTACACCTCGTACATGCGAAATGTGGGTGTACTATGCACCCACATTTCAACAATATTCGTTACATTATTTATGTTGTCACGCAGACGAATTTTTCAAAACAAATTTATGGAGCAATGGATTACGATTTTTCTTCAAAATACTTCAGAATGCGATAGAACAGTGTGTTACTTGGGGTGTAGGGCAAAGGAAAATTATTAGTTTCTCTTAAACTCTAATTATAACAGGGGTGCCGCAAGAATTCTCAATTCTAGAGGTTGTTTTTTCCAGTATCAAAAAATAATCATGATGTTGAAGATCAATGGAAAACTGTAGCAGAAACATAGCTAGAATGATTAGTAGATCCGTGAAAGTAAATTAAATACCAGTTTCACATTACACACATTGAATTGAATTATGTTTTGAAATCCAAATATTGTGTGTGCTATCATTGTGTCGAAATGCGTTCATGAAAGTGCATAATCGGCGCTGATGCAACTCGGACACCAATATTGCATAAAAGTATTGAAGACACGTAAACTAAGGTATTTTGTCGTCCTCCTAGTCTTCAAGAAGTTGAAAATACCTGAATCGATCAGTTTTGAAGTCGGAGAAAAAAATTACCATGGCACTTACACCCAGAAATTTTCAACTGATTGGGATACCTTTGTGTGTTCAAAATGTAGGTACATCACTAGTAGCAGCAGGATGAGAGTTGCCGAGAGTTGAGTTGAATGGCGTGCAATAGGAGACTCCTATGTCCAGCAGTAGAATGCTGCAGGTTGACGATGATTTTTACTATATTATATTTATACAGTGGCCGGAAAACCGGAGTGTGTGATCAGACCAGCTGTGCAGTTCTTGGCACAAACGAGCAGTCGACCTGCGCAGGCATAACTGCACATATGACCTCTCCGGCGGACCGTATCGTGTATGTGTTGCACTATCCACGCATGTAATATTTATGGGATAATTAGTTGCCTTGATAAGTAAAACCGCAGACAATATGATATATCATATACACCTGTAATCACGAAAGGATTAGAGGTGTACCAAATAGTACCTACACCAACATTTTGCAAGTTATGTTTAAGTCTCATTTAATAGAATTCAAATTCAAATTCAAATTCATTTAAGAAGACGAACGTTTTGCCATCAAACGGTCACAAATCCGGAATCCCTGGCCGCTACTGCAAAATTTAAGCAGTGGTGACTTAGTGGTGTGACTGCCATGTCATAGGTCTCGAATTCGAACTCAAGACACGCACCTCTGATTTTTCGGAATCATGTGCGAATTGTATAATTATCACTTGCTTCCGGAACGGAATACATCGTGAGGAAACCAGCATGCCTGAGAGATATTCCTCTTCGGCATATAAAGCCAAGTCGAAGGCCCATGGACGGCATAAAACTCTGACATCAGGTTAGGCACTAACCACACGATAAAGAAAGAAAGGCTGCGAAATTCCTGATGGAAAAACCAGTTTAATGACACTTTGCCCGACCTGGGAATCACACCTGGGAAGTCATGCTCAGAAGTCACGCTTGTGACCACTAGACCAACTAAGCAGTCTCGTGCATGGCTTACATTACGCGCAAGTAATATTTATAAGTATCCTCGGTTATGACAAGTGAAATCATAGATACGATACGAATATGTACTAACCAACAAAAAAGATGTAAATGACGTTCTTCTTATACTCGGTGTAGTCGAAGAATGGCAGGTCGGCGAGCAGCGTCATCAGCTGCGAGACAGTCGCGAAGTAAAAGTAGATCTTCAGCATTAATTTGTTTTTCTGGAATTATAGTAACAACATCATTTAGTTAGGCTAGTTGTGTATCAGTTGTAACTGTAACCTTATTATTAGTCCTCTACCTCTCAGAGGTACGGAGAGGTTTCAGAACGTAATGGATAATCACCCATAGACGGACCAACCTCGTCAAACCTTATTATTGCACCTCGTCTGTATTATTGTACACTAGCTTATGCCCGCGACTTCACCCGCGTGGAGTTCGGTTATTGTCCCAAGGGATCGTACTACCGGGATAAAAGTAGCCTATGTGTTAATCCAGTTTATGAACTATCTGTATGACAAATTTCATCCAAATCCGTTCACTAGTTTTGGCGTGAAAGAGTAACAAACATCCATACACACAAACTTTCGCGTTTAAAATAACTAAGGACTATTAATAAGGTTACAGTTACAACCGATAGTGGTCTTGGCTTTAATTAGATGATCTTTGTCAGTCGTTACGGATATTCAGAAGCAAGAAAGTCTGACAATCAGCTTTGCTAATGGGTATCGTGTTCCTCACTAACTTTGTGCCATATAAAATACTGGTATTCAACTGCCCCAGTTACACTGGAAACGGACCCCGAGTTTGTCGAGAGAGGCTAGGCAGAAAATGATGAACACAGTCCAGATCCCCTATTTTTACAGCTCTCGCCTGATAAAAAAGTCTTCGCAAAAGTCCATACAAGTAAGTTTGTATTAATAAACTACGTAATAATGCTTTTGCACTCCATTGGTGTATTACTGTTCGTCGAGGTAAGAAGAATTTTTTCAACGAAGGTAATCTGTTTTCCAAAAGAATCTTTAGCCCGCATTTCCCCTAAATTCAAGTGACTGCACAATCCATGTTTCTTAAACTGCAATGGAAAGTTTAGTAGGCGTCATGTGATACGCTAAAAAATGTGCACTTGCCGCTGGCTTAAGTATTGTGTAGTCCTTCAACTGTGGTAAAGAGCAAAATATGAATTAAAATTAAATTTCACCTCCAGGTGTCCCACAGGGTACGGTTCAACAAAAACCTTTGACTCACTCTTCAGCTCATTCACCATCTTGGCTTATTCTCTTATAATAGTTAATGTAGACCTGAGAAGATATATCCTATGTGCACCGATCAATAGAACTACAGTCAGCACATTGTATGCTAAAGCCACAGTCACTATGACAGGGAGGAGTCCCACAGGGTCAATTACGATTTAACAAAAGCCTTTGACTCACCCTATGTGCGCCAATCAGTAGAACCACAGTCAGCACAATGTCTGCTAATGCCGCAGTCACTATGACAGGGAGGTGAACTGCAGGGTCACTATAGTGCAAGTCTGTGTGTGGTTTGTCACTCGTCAGCTCATCAACCATCTCGTACATCAGCATCGGGAAAGCTACCAGGGCCAGGGTCTGGAATTTAAATTGGAAAAAAATCACACCTGTCTTCTACAAGGAGAGTAAATACAAGAGAAAAGAGAACAAGAACACTTATTTAGGTAAGTATCGTGTACGGTGTATTAGCATCCTTTCGTGATGGTTGAGATTAATCAGTGAGAAAGTCCCTCAGCTGACCTTCTGGTTTAAGCATATTTTTTAGATTTCGTGGCAGGTATACACTTCACATTTCATATTCAAGGATATTTTTAAGGAAACCACAATGATTATCCTTATGTTTGACTTTGCATACCTGCATGGAATGACCGGCATTTTATTATGTAGCTAAAATATTCGGGATCATACGTCATTTGTGTTTTTGTTTTACCAAAACTTGTTGGCATTCAATTCTCTGTACGCAAGATTCTTAGAAGTATTGCTCCAAAAAACATACCAATTTTAATGCAATAGGTAGATACGAGTCAATGAGCAAACAAGGGCTGTACAAGGTTTAAAACTGTCACACTTAAATAATCTGATGAATACTTTTCACAAACCAACAAAAAAGAAATCGATAGGGAGTACTGGAACTTGAGACATTGACTGGAGAAGTTAAAATGTTTAAAAAACAGCAAGTTGTGTTAAAAAGCAGTACAAAGAAATGCAAAAGCTAAATAGATCAGGTCAGAAGATCAAAGGAAGCATCCAAGACATTATCTGCCTAGCCTTTTCCCAACTATGTTGGGGTCGGCTTCCAGTCTAACCGGATGCAGCTGAATACCAGTATTTTACATGGAGCGACTGCCTATCTGTCTTCCACAACCCAGCAAAAGAAGCACCCAAGTAACATTTATAAACTTTTTTTGAAGGAAAAGTTCGTCTTAACTCATTCTCGTTGGTATACTTATTCTTGTTCCTAATATCAATAAAATATAATAAAAACTCAAAGTATCGAAGGCACACAATAGTGAAAGGCCACCAGCCAACCCACTTCTGCAGGTACCAACCCGGTTGCATCAAATGTACGAGTAACTTCAATGAGACCTGATGCCCTTTAACTAACCTTTGCTACTAATACATTAAGATTACCTATCATTTCACAATAATAATGATAAACTTGCTAAATAATTTTGTTTTGTATCTTCTTTATCTTATTGTGAAGGTGGGAAGTTCCTAATAAGAATTACTTGTGCTACTACTGCTTACAAAAGAATTACTCATTTACTTTTGTGCCATGTTACAGTTTATCTTACTTTCAAGTGACGTTCAAGGAAATTTGGATTTTCTGGTTTTGAACATAAGAAAACATCAAAATTATATAATGACCTTCTTATAGATAGTAATATTACTACTAATCATGCTTACTGCACAATGATTTGATCAACATCATCATCATTCGCCTGCCCCTATCCCAAATTACTCGAGGGCAGCGCAGCATTTCTGTCTTTTCTGTACTTCCTCTATAAGTCGTAACCTCACCCACCATTGCACTTAAATAATTATGAACCTAAAGAACAAAATTACTCATCATAGCACTTACTAGATCTGCATATCCGAACACAGCTATCCCTACGTAAGTAGGTATACAGAAACAACACTTTCTTACGACAGGTATCTTAGGACATTTTAATTTACACATATTCTTCATATTTCTTACAATTTAGATACATTTCACATCAAATCTCATCACTGACTGGGTCTGAGCGTCTCTTATCCAAAATTGCATCCTCTTAGACCATCTTTTATAAGATACTTCCGCTACATAAAGACACATTCATCCTAATATGTGCTCTACAAGTTTGATTATCCGTTGCTGTGTTTTTATGGGACGATCCTACAAGCTTAAGGATAGTGATCAGTGGATATTGCTTTACAGAATATTGTCGGTAATGTTCTTTTTTATGTTCTGGCTTAGTACAGGGATTGGAATGAATTCCAGTTTTCTTTAATTTATAAATTAACATTGCATTGCTAAGGCCAATTGTTTTATGCTTACTCAAACTGGCTTGAGTTTTACTATTATGTATTTACTAAATGTGTTTTGTATTTTGTGGATTAGTATCTTTCTTAGTAACCTTGCTCTTCAGATTAGTATCTTTCTTATTTTAATAATTTACGACTACCTTGTCACTTTCAACTTTATTCATTTATAATCCTGAACGTATGTTTAATACAATTTTAATCCTAAGATCACAGAGAAAAGTAAAAGATACCGGTACCTATTTTGTCTAAGAAATGACCAGTGGTGCCATCTGGTTGGTTAAATATGAACTAACACACATTCATGAACTATTTTTAGATTCTTTGGTAAGTGTCCACAATGAAAACCATGTCTTTTGTCCAGCTGTGAACGCCTTCCGGTTTAGATGATGATGTACAAATATCGAATTGAGCGTGACGTTTTATAACCAGCTTTTATAAATGTTGGTTGACAACAATGGAGTTATATTTGCCACCTTAGTACCGTATTCTGCAAATTATGACTGGCAAAATGGCGGCATAACGAGAGCAGACATTAGAAGAAAGACTTGGACAGTAAACCGCCAAAGTATGTTCTAAAAAATACAAAGAGACAGGTACAAAACTAGCAACTAACTTTCAGAAGGATGAAACGATGCAGATAACGAATTATCTTTAATTTTTAAAGACCCGGCTTTATATAGGGTTATTTAGAAAAGGTTGTCTGGTGAAGGATGCCGAATTGTAGGTCCAGTCTCAAACGTTCACTAAAAAGAAGATTGTATCTTGAAATTCAAAAATATATTTTCAAGTAATCTACGTGAATGACGTTAGTTAGTAGCATTGGAAAATTTCCGTAGAAGAAAATCATGAATTCCTTCGAAGGAAGACATCATCAAGTTCAGAGCAGTGTATCACGGCACACGTCCTCCAACGCGACGAATAAATAAGATAATGATCCTTTAGGGTTGCCGACTTAAACAGACAGAAGATTTTTTCCAATCATCGTCTTCGTACTATTGGTACTCCTAGTTTTTTTCTGCCATCCTCCCCTGTACTGTTAGCTGATTTTTTCCAGTGCACAAGAAAAATCGACAAGCTGTTTCTTTTCAAGGCCGTGATTCTTGAAAGCTTTCCATTACTGCAGAATTGTTGGTCAGATTGCCTTTGGAAATATTTTCAACATTTACAGTCAAATTGTTTCAATCATATTTAGATGGTATTCAATACATGATACAGGAAGTTTTGAATGAAAATTCAGTAAAAGCTTCCGTTAACTTATAGTTCATACCGATACACTAGTAAAAGATTCCTTTACCAAGATCTTTTTTTTTAATGGTTAACAACCAAGAATTCACCAACTTCCACTGCAATTAAATTCAAAATATTTTATTTAAACGATCTATTTCGCTATTCGAATAAACCTACACGGACATTTCAAAACATCAGTATCTAGATGCGCAGTTCCAACTTGTCGTTTCCTATGGAGAAGAACCGGCAAGAAACTCCGCAGTCACTCTTTAACATAATTTTGATTAGACTGGATCCGCCAACCCTAACGCTTGACAAACTAACTCAGTCACTATTCCCCGCGCTGTAGTCCAAACGTTGCATTTAGAAGCACTACCAATGTCACACCAAATATAAAAGTATCATGTATATGTCTTAGTGTTCGTTATAAACAAATATTAATATGTTGATAGAAATACCGGAGTTGAAGCGGTGTTGTTTCTGCTTGCCGCTGCGACGTGGGATCCTTGTGTTTGCCTACCTGAGCTTGGTTAGTGTCATCTTTTGTACCTTTATTAGCTTCTTCTTTATTGGTTAACTGGATGGGAGAAGATGTGTGTTGGTGGCGTATGTAATGTGGGTGTACCGTCATCCACATTATCCGTATTGGTATTCTTGTGTTTGAATACCTGATCTTAGATAATGCCATCTTGACCTCTAAATTAGTGAATGATTAACTGGATATACGATGATGTTCCGGCGCAGTTTTCTTGGTGCAGCTAATGTAACTCTTTTGGGTAACCAGTGCTGCTGGAATAGGTAATTTGAATGGATAGATTTCCTCATCACACCCAAGGCATTTTTTTTATTTGAACAAAAGTAATCATCCCTCGTAGAATTGAGTGAATTGGCTGATTATGTGTGAGAATGATTATGCAATGTGCCTGAGTGGGTGCTCCGACCATGTTGTTAAATTTGAATGCGTGTCATCATCATCATCATCAGCTTACAGCTGCTGTCCACTGCTGCACACAGGCCTCTTCAATTGCACTTCACGTATCTCGATTTTCGGCAACTCTCTCAGTTGGTACCAGCCACATCCAGCCCAATGAACAGACAGTATAGTCATTGAACCCTCGCATTGTCACGATAAATATGCTAGTGTCGTTTGCTCTACTGGTTATTGTATTTTAACCTATGTATTGTCAGGCCGATTACCCAAGTGAAGTCGAAATGTAAAGTTAAAGATTGTAATGTCTGTAACTTTCATCAGTCATTAGGTAAATCTATTCTGGTACACTATTGGAATTTACACTCTAAGCGCCGAGCCGAGTATTGAAAATCCAACAGTGACCAGCAGTTATTTCAGCATTCATTGAGTTGTCTCTACGCCCTACAGAATCTATCGCCGTATCTATAGTCAAGTTAAAGTACTTGCAATTTTTTTATGCAATAGACTAGAATTCTAGCTTTTTTACAGTTCTAACTTCAAGCAATTACTAACCTACCTACATAATAAAAACCGTATCTTAAAAAATGACATTTACTCAAGTAAACACTTTGACTTGTTTATAGAAACGGGTGTGAGACTTCGCTCAATGAGAACGAGATGACGAGAAACCAATCACATTCACGCTTTTCGGGTGTTCTCGGGGGTTCTCGGCGTGAGTCTGTAGGGCCCTTTAGTGTGAATGAAAACGGTCATTAGCCTTTACACAAAAGGATGAAGATATCAATACCAACTAATTAAGTATTGTCATAAATTCAGAATTGAAATTAGGACAATTCCTTGGTTTAGTGCATAGTTCTGTAATCCACCCAGCTATTCTGTTTAGGTAGTTTATTTCCTCTAGTCTTTTGTAGGAACACTAGATTGACCAACTTCTAGTCTTCCCAGACGTAGTAAATTGACAGGACACTCCACTTACAAGATAAATATGCATAGCTAACGACATAACCTGACCTTAAACTTCGTTTGTCTTGCAATTCAGCCAATTATGTTGGTAAACTAGACTGAAATTGCAGTTGCCTGATCTTTATCGAGTAGTTCTCTATGGATAGTATCTTCGTTGTAGACGAAGTCATAGGAAGATGTTTTAAAAAGACAAGTAACCCATAAAAGTCCAACTTTTAACAGCTGTTCTGATGATGATAAGGTGTAAACGGACCCTTCACGAAGCCGTCAACCAAGCATTCGTTTCATTAAACTAAATAACTCTACACAAAAGTGATTGCTGGGATACGACTTTTTTTGGGGTGTAAGATCACATTTTACGGTAGAACTCAGTGTAACGCACTCAAAACATGGTGCTGATGGAAGAATTGAATAGTAGGTACAGGGGAGAGGTATTTAAAGTTAAGTCATAACATTGAAAACTTGTTTTTTATGTGAAAATGTTGGAACGTTGACCTCTAATGTCTCCGTAACTAGAAGGTTCCTAGGTATAGTCCAGAACAAAAAATGATCGCAATGAAGGAGAGACCAAGTGCCTTTAGACTTCGTGAAGGGTCTTTTACATACATTAGGTAACCCTCAATTCAGCCTATCGTAGTCTAATGATGGACAAGAATGAGGCCTTTCACAAACTGCGCCATCAAACCCTGTCTTCCACCTTTCGCATCCAGTCTGCCTCTGAAATCTGATGCGTTTCTCTGTGTAAAAAAATGCACGGTAAGGATGAAGGATGTGTGTGCGATATTTTTGAGTTAGGCAGAGGTGTGTATCCATTAGTACACCCACATTTCGCTGGTTATGTTTAAGACATATGTAATAGGGGGCGAACCTATTGCCATCAACAGGACACAAATCCAGACTCGGTGGCAGCTACTGAGAAATTCCTGATAGAACCCAATAACCCAAGAACACTTTGTCCCACCTAGAAATCGACCGACTGCGACCAGTAGACTAACGAGGTAGCTAGAGACTCTTACATAGTTAATAAAATAAATAAAAAAAAACTTGAGAGGTGTCAAGGGACACCCGGATGGAACGAAGTTCCTTTCGATTAATTAGTGAAGGAATTGTAATTTTTTTTTTTAAGTTATAATAATATTTTTTTTATTATTAACAAATATAATTAATATATATATTAATATTTCGCATTGAACACCACACTGTTCAATGCGAAATAGAAATGAAAATATCTGGCTTGCTTTCTATAAGAGAGAGAGAGAGACAGACAGAGAAACATGCGACGCCGCACAGCTTACAATAGCTTACTTTATCAAAAAGTGTCGTGACAACTTTGCGTAAGAATTTTTTCCGTCTAGCCCCCTTTCACAACGCGCGATAAGGAACTTCGTTCCAAAAGAGAGCCGGGATTTTCAAAGGATCCCCAGGTGCATGCTGTGTAACACCTCATTCACACGAGAGTCTATATTCACGAGACGTCAATTTTTTTGTTTTTTGACGGCGGCAGTACTTTTGTAATGCCCGTGAATTTTTTGTGACGGATTCGCTGATGCGCTCGCTTCCGAAAAATCACGAAACTAATGTGAATACGTATTCGTTTTTTTTCTTGCTGGATCGTGATAAAACACGATTCTGTGTCCAATGTGAACGTCCATCGTATGACGACGTATCGACGTATCGTGTTTTATGACGTTTCGTCAATAACGGAAGCCGTGTGAATGAGCTCTTAAGTACTGAGAACGTCCCGAAACATTATTCGTTTATTCTAACGAACTTTGACCCACAATCCTAAAGTGAATGTTCCAATGGTCGTTGGCTAAGTGATAAGAGTATTTACTTCATCAGCTGTTTATTTGCTGTTTCAAGTTGCTTCCCTGAATTTTACGAGATAACGGCTATCAATACTATCCAATTCTCACAAAATAACATGTTGGGTATCACTTAGGTTTCGAAAACAATGTTTTACATTTAAATGAGATGTAAACAATAGTGTCTCATACCTACTGATAATGATTGATTAAGTGGAAATCCTACAAATAATATAAATAAGTATTTAATTAATATTACTTTGTTAAGAATATAGGAGCAGTATATTTTGGTCAGTTATTATTTATACGATTTATTTAGGTGTTAAGACTAAATTATCACAAGAGAAATATGCTAAGTTAGGTAAATGAATTGCGAAGCAACTTAACTGCCAAGATATAACCTGTTTGATCACTGTTTTTCAACTGACATTCTGTTCCCAGAGAGGATTGTGTCCTGTGTAAGTCGTAATCTACTATGCGGGTTCAGTGAGGATTAGGTGGATGTTAAATAACATTACATCACGCTTGTATGCCCCGAAAGGTTGGCAGAGATGTACCCAATAATACACCCACATTTCGCCGAATATGTTTTGTAACAGGGGGCGAACCTATTGCCATCAACCGGGCACAAATCCAGACTCCATGGCTGCTACTGAGTAATTCCTGATAGAAAAACCCAACAACACTTTGCTCGACCCTGGAATGGAGCCCACGACCTCTTGCACAGCAGTCGCGCTTGCGACTACTGGACCAACAAGGCAGTCACATAACATATCCTCGATTTTTTGGCTCTCGGATATGTTAAGTTTCCCGCGATATTTTGCTTCACCGTTTACAGAGGAGTGATGATGAAATAAATGTCACAAAGTAAAGTGCCTGCTGGGATTTGAACACACTATTCATTAGCCGGGGGCCAATGCTGCTCTCTGCAATAAAGAATATTATCTACTATCTTCTGCTCGCCACTTCGTCTGCATGAGAACAGTTAATCAATATTAAAAACTATCTGTGAGTTTTTCATCCAAATCCGTGCAGCTCTTCTTGCGTGATTGAGTGACAAACGTCAAAACGTTCAACATTTTCGTATATGTTTTTTTTATCCTCCTCTGTCCCGCTCCTGGGCGAAGGATTTCCTCCATTCTTTCCGTGTCTCTCGAAACCACTCGTCTTTACATTCATTTAATATTATTAATTATTGGGTCAACATGTCCTGTTTCAGTTGGTGACATGTGTGTTCGCGATCCTGCAGGTTGTGCTATGGATCATCTACCGCGAGATCGAGAGCACCTTCACCACAACCGTCGCGCTATACAGAGGGGTCATCATGGAAGCCCAGCTCTGCGTCATATTCATACTGTACTCTGTGGATGTCGTGTTCCATGTTGTTTTAATTTTTGGAGCTCACCTTGTAAGTGTATTTCTGATAGATTTTAATTTTAAACGCGTTGGTGTTCCCGTCATTTTAATCCAGTTGTCCTTGTCTTTGTCGGGCACAAATCCAGCCTCCGATAGCTACAAAGAAATTTCTAATCGGATTACTGAATAAAAATAAGCGAGACTCGGTATCACACCCAGGAGAACCACGCCAAGCGGCAGCGCTTGCCAGCACCAAACCAATGACACTAGTAGTAATGTAGTTTGAGTTCCAGTATTTTCTCCCATGCCTTGGTATTAACGAACTCACTCAATGACTACCAGCCCGGGAGGAGGCACACTGAGCTGGAGCCGTCTGGCATAGGCACTGTAGTCTTCTTGTAATAGTTTTAAGGGGCTTTTTATTTTACATTTCATTAATTCACGTCTTATCTAATAAAGGTTTATTACTATACAATGCACCATTTGTGCCATTTCTCTTCGTCCTGTACTTTAATATTGTGCGTACGAATCTTTCAGAAAAGGCGTCGTCTCCTCCGCGTGTACTACTACTACGAACTGACTACGATGGTGGCCAGCTTCGTCGTCGTGCTGATCACCTACGTAGACCTGGAGAGGTTCCCGAGGTGGAACTTCATCGTCACTGAGTTCTCTCTCGCGTTCACAGGGTTTGGTAATGGCTCAATTTCAATGTATATTTTAATAACATCACCCCATATTAGGCGATTCTCACACGACACTTATCATCCGCGCGGTCGGGCAGATTTATGAGCAGTGCGCCGCGTGAAGCGTACGTGCGTTAGGCATCAACGGATTTCATTCAAGGCAATGAGACGTGAGATCCGCGAACCGTTCAGACGAGCGGTTTCGGGTGTTATCGACCTTAGTCCTGGAGTGGAGCCTATGACCAGCAGTGGACTTCGACAGGCCGAGCTGATGTGCTAGACCCCAATACAGTCTTCGAGGGGTATGGAAATGAAAATTAATTTATATGCTATGTGTGTGTTAACCAACATTCCACCAGGGACATTGTTATTATCTGTTACATATCATAAACAAGCCTATTGCTATTATCCGGGCAGAAGTTTGGACTCTGGGCTAAAATTTTGAATTTCTTAGAGGAAAATTCAGTATCTATTCCCCGACCGGAGACAAATGGCCATAACTGCCTGACTGAAGCTAAATATTACGGATATTCTGGTTTAGTTAGCCTCGCTAGATTGTGCCTTGGAAGATGGCCAGTTTGACATTTGAGTTATACATAACCACGCCGTTCTGTACGGGGTCAATACTTAAACAATATAATTATGATAATGTGACATGTTTACTGTGTAGTACAATGATGTGGTAAGGTGTTACGGCCGTCTTAAGATTAGAGGTCACAATTAGCCACACTCTGGACTAGCAGTACATGTATACCCAGCATATCCTGGGCGGTCGGCCCTTCTATCACGAAAACCACCACGCCGTAAACATTAGACTCCGCTTCACCTTACAAAAAATTTATTTGCAGTGATACAGATATATCTGGTGCTCCTGGTCCGTAGTGAGCTTCGCAAGGATCGCTACCAGGAGGGACGGTCCAGCTACACCAACCATATAGCCGAGGTGTTCGTGGAACCACCGCTGAGGCGGCAATGGAGGACTTTTATTCTATAGAATTAATAAAAACATAGTCATCATTGTTTGTATTTTTTATTGATCAACCTAAAGTATACTTCATAATATAAATAGCTAACTTAATTACAAATTAAATACACAAGTATTCATGTTTAATTGGGCGCAATAATGATGAAACTATCTAGGTGTAGCAAGAATTTTCATTTCATTTCCACCCTCAAAAAATTTTGTCTGAAAGGGCTACACATTTTGACAAGATGTGTTGATACTGTATCTGTTGATCAACTTCTTTATTAAACAAATCAGCAATATTTCCAGACCTGCGAAAAAAGAAAAACATTATTTTTTGTGATCAAATAACGACCAAATACTTGGTACTCCGTAACGTCTTGAAATTTTTGATTCTAGGTCATATCGATTTCTTCAAAAAATTTTGAAGACTTAATAAATTACATAAAGTAAAATAACTGCTTGGATTCGAACCATCAGCCTGTAACAGTTCAGTCACCATTGTTCCCCAAATAGTTAACTGAATTTTAGAAAAGCTGTATGATGATTTACTTTGTCTTCTAATTATGATGCTGTTGACAGGTCAACTCGCCAATATTTTCAAGTAAATGAAGATCCGTTGCCAAATGTTACTTCAAGTGACTAGTGTCGTGGGATCTGGGTACTTACCAATAACGAAAATGGCAGCCAACTGAAATGTAGCGTGAAAGTCTTCATCAACGATCGGGAAATTGTCAATGTGATAAGTTAAGTAGATCTCTCCAAAGTAGTGTCCATCGTCATAGTTAAGTGTAGTACACAGTATCACCGCTATGATGTAGATAACAAGGGTCAGTATGCAATAGCGGTAGTAGGCGCGGTAGAGACTGACACTTTTCTGAAAAAGGAAATCGAATAATCAACGAATGCTTTATTATACTTTTTATGAAAAATATGTGCCAAAAATGTGTGGGGCATTCCTTCAACTACCAACCAATACCAATATTAATCTTAGATACAGTAGAAACCCGGGTTTCAGTGGCGTTTTTTATCTATGCCCAAGAAGGCCACGACCCGGGCATACAAGGCCTTCTTCTTTCCAAGCCTGCCGCCCAGTAAGTAGCTTCTATATTAAGAGTAAAAATTTAAAAAAAAACTGACTTAAAAAAAAAAACAGATACACAAGAAAATCTCATAAATCCGAGGCGGGATGCATACTTCTTTCTTTCTTCTTCTTCGCTTCGCTCGCTCTTGAATGCTATGTTCTGTTATAATTCAAGATGTTATGCATAAGTGACCAAGAAACTTAACTAATTGTTAGACCACTATACCACTCCTGGAGTAGCTAAAAATTTTCGTATTTGATAAAACGGACGTATCATCAGAACAACAATTCCACGAATCTCCCAATTAATGTAAAAAACATAATATAATATTACGCGCAAATTATAGTAGGTGTCAACGCTTGACAGGAAGCTTACAATAATAAGCGTAAATTAATGTGCTGTGTAATCATCGTTGGTTCAGAATAGACTACAAAAACACTACAAAAACTTAGTCTATTGATCTAGTAACCGCTGCTTTCACAATCTATACATATAATAAAACTGTAACAGGCCGATGTCTGTACATTGAAGATATTGAACAAAAATATATATGAATATGGGGGTCTTAATTAGAGCAATAGAAGCCAAAACAACAGTTTTTAGAATTTTTGTCTGTCTGTCTGTATGTTTGTACGCGCATCACGTAAAAACTACTGCATGGATTTGAACGCAGTTTTCACCGCTCTACTGCTAGAAGCCTAACTTAAAATATAAGCTATATTTTACCACAGAAATGATCTTTTTTATTGTAAGTACCACACGTACGAAGTAGCGGGCAAAAGCTAGTTGGTAAATAAAATAAAAAATACCAACACTTAAGGTGGAACCGTCAGGGTATCCCGCGAAATTCAAGTTATTCAATGGGATTAAATGAATTTAGAAGGTTTGTGCAGATCATTGTAATGATTATAACTCAGAAAAGCGATAATTGTTACGGTCGCGACACCGACCTGCAAATTGCAAAAAAAAGGCAGAAAATTTGAATTTCGCGAACTACCGTGGTACCTGGTACTACTTCCACCTGAAGTGATTACTTTAATATAACAAGACACCTGTTTTCCTTGAAGAAAGGAACAAATCAATCTATGGACTGCTACAAATAAAACATAGAACCCCAAAGGACTTTTTCCTAGGATGCAACGGATTATCAAAACCATTTTTGAATAGTTTACCTTAACTCCAGCTGTGATGAAAGTGACAAGCATTCCGAACTCCACAAGTTGCACCAGAACAGCAAATAAATCGAACCACAATCGAGCTCTGTAGTGATCGTAGTTTGCTGCAGTTGTTTCTTCGGTTTCGTTTTGTAGACTATGTAAATATCCGATAGTTGAGAGCATTATTATACCGGTCCATAGTACTGACACTAGCTGTAAATTAAAATAATTATTTTTACTATTTTCTTGTTAGCTTTATCCATACGGATTATCAGCTCCTCCTCGTGACAGGATGTGGACTGTTATCCATCATGGAGACTCAGTGCGGATTGGTTGATGTCACCAGCTTTTGAATTTTGGTTTTAGAACATGCAAGTTTCCTCACGTTTTACTTTATATGTAGTTATGTAGAGACTTTTTAAGCAATGGCGATGAAAACTTGTAGATTTTGGAAAAGTTAGAAACATACATTAATGATCATCATCTGTTTAGCCTTTTCCTAACTACGTTGGGGTCGGCTTCCAGTCTAACCGGGTGCAGCTGAGTATCAGTATTTTACATTGAGTGACTGCCTAACTGAACTCCACAACCCAGTTTTACACTGGGTAATACGATACCCTTGGTAAGACTGGTTGTCAGACTTTCTTTTCTGTAGAGACTGTCAAAGATCTACAAATGTCAGCCGGGACCAACGGCTTAACGTGCTTTCCGAGGCACGGAGGAAACTCATTATGTAATGAGTGGACAACACGTTAAATACATGGACCAACCTAGGTAGCACGGCTTAACCTAAAGAGCGACCCGAGCGGCTGTTATTATTTAGCTGCGAGCTCCTCAAGCATACATTAATGATTTTGATGATAAGTTTTACTTACCAATCGCAGAATACCCCATATCAACAACCACCACCTTATAGTGCAACAGGAACCCTCATCGTGTTGTTTGGTTATTTGAGGTCTCAATTTTGGGGTATACATTGTAAAAGTTAAATCTTTTGAAATTAAAAAGCTTGTATGAAACCACCACTAATTTTATAATTGGCAATACCTGAAAAATATTAAAAATACACTGTTATTTGCCTCTTAGGAAACCCAGGAAGCTACATATAATAAGCTACTTTTGAGTAAATGAAAACGATACATATCCGTAACATTGATTGCAAAGTATATAAGGTCAGTTAGGTCACCTGAAAGGAATCTTGGATAAAGATAAGGCTACTAATAGTTTGTGGCGTTATAGTGCACAGTAATTAATACATAAATACAATGATCTTACATCTAATTTACTTTGCAAAACTAATGATTATACTACACCAATTTCCAGGTTCAAAGTAAGGACAAGTGATCTGTCGAGGCAACTTACGTAATTTTTATTTTTCACAAAAAGTCAGTAATCACTCTTGTAAGTGTATCTCGTAGATACGTCTGCTACTCTCGCAGTAGTTATCAACACTGTTTAATTAATCTGTTTAGTGCTCTTCATTTATATAATTGTATTATCAATGTGTGTGTGAATAAGTTTGTTTGTAAACAACAAAAACCCCAGTTATTTAACATGGACCATATGTATCGGTGGGTATTTTTGCTGACTTGTGAACCCAGTGAGGTTGTTTGTTGGTAATTCTTGGTTATTTCCTAAACTACACTAATCAACCCCATGGTAAAATGGTTACGGAACCGAGAACAACTACGTCGGTGTTGCGGTCTTCAGACTTAAAACAATACCGCGGTAAAGTGTCTGTACATTGAATATTTTTACCAAAAATTTAGAGGGGTGATCAAAGATGAAATAAAGACAAATTTTGGCACAGTTTTAGTATAAATTTAAAAAGTACTGAATAAATGTTGATGATTATGGTAACAATTTAAAGCTAACCTCTTTTAAATCATGTAAGTTATTTATAAATGAAATATTTTTTCAATACACATGATACACGTTGCTCGCGAGGTGGATACACAAGATCTTGCAGTTAACTTTCTTGCAAAAGAAGTTATTTACTGCACCAAAGAACTAAGGAGAAAGGGAAGACATGTACATATTATAAGTGGAAGAAGAAGAAAACGCATTTAACAAACCTTAAAAATATATTTAATTAGATACATTTCGATTCTCAATAACTACTCACTGTAAGGCAGACTGGATTTTGAAGTTAAAGCTCAGCACATTGGGGACTAATGCGTGGTTGTTAGTAATTGGAATATTATGTATATTGCTTCCGCCCTATCAGATTTTAATTTAATTAAACTACCAATGACTCGAAATTTTCACAAGGTCTTAAACTATATTTGTTTATCAACTGCTTTAAAAAATCTAACAGGAATATTTCCAGACCTGTAAGAAAAAGGAAAACATTATATTTTTTGCAGAAATAACGTCCAAACTCAGGGTGGGTTACCATGAGTTTCAGCAACCTATGTAAATACCATTTGCCAAGTCTTTTATTATGTACCAAATTAGTGACTGCACATTAAAATGAAACTATTTAGAATATTCATCTAACAAAGGAGGGAGAGAGTGAAACATAATGATGGGGACGTCTCATATCTTTGAATTTTTGGTCACCATCTTGATAGTAAATGTCCAAATAAAAACATTAAAATTTTCATTTGTAAGTGACGTCATTTCCGGTTACTTACCCATGTCGAAAAAGGCAATCAAGACAAAGATAGTGGTACATAAACCATCAATAATAATAATCGTTACTGCATCAATATGATAAGTTATGTAGACCTCTGCAAAGTAGTGACCACTACCAGTATTATATAATAGTCGAGTATGGAACATAGCGTCACCGCTAAGATGTAGGTAATAAGAGTCACTATGCAGTAGCGATAGTAGGCGCGGTGGAGCCTGGCACTTTTCTGATAAAAAAGAAATGGAACAATCAATAATTTGGTTTATAAACATAGAAAACGATGGACCTGTCCATAATTTTTTTACAGACTGAAGAGTCAGAAATGCCCCAGAGATTAAGGACCCTTTTCTTAAACTACCAATAGCAATCTTTGATACAAGATACTGTAGAAAGGCGGGCTTCAGTGGGGGAGGCAAGGACTACTTATCTTTTAGGCCCATCGCCCACACTATCATGAGATCTCTAGGTTCTCTATGATCTCTAGGTTTTGAAATGGTTCAAAATTGAAAAGGTTATTGATGAATGGTGTGTTGAAAACCGCATGATGCTACGGTACTTCGTTGATGGGCAATTTAAAAAAGTTCGGTTATTTATTGAACAGACCGCATATGCCAGTTTATCGCCATTTTTTTATGTCTGCTGCAATCTCATTAAGTAATCAACGCTGTTTAATTCATCTGCTCAATGTGAAGTGCATAGTAATAACTTTAAATGTTTGTTTTGATAATTATGTTTCTGTTTGGGTTTTAAAGCAGAGTTGTAAATAAAAGTCTCTCGATTACGTACTCACAGTTCTATTGTGTTTGTCACGCACAACATAGTAGACATCCAGAAAGAAAACAGTAAAATGAGATAGGTAGGCACACAGTCGCAACAGCCTAGTTATTAAGTATAGGATAAAACACAAAAAAAACTTGAGTTAAAAAAACACTAAAAAGGTAAGAACAAGCACATTTTAAATTTAAAAAAGTTGTAAGCGGGCGGGGCCCATTTGAGTTTGAAAATATAAAAATGGAATGGCTTAAGTTTTTTACCGCAGTCGGGTTTTTTCGTTTTTTTAATAACTTTTTTTTTATTTCCAGCTTTTTAGTTTACAAATGTGAAAGATTTCGCGGGCTATTAGCCAAACAAATTTTTATAGCCTTCACTGCGTGGAGGTACTCCCAGCTTATGTTGTGTTCTGATTTAAAATGTATACCCGGTGTCACTTTCACAATTAATACGAATCTAACGACACCTTTGAAGCTAAACTTCATCTAACCGTTCAGGCCGCAGAGCGTGCCAAACAATTATACATACATAAATACTCTCGAAAAACATAACCCTCCTTCTGGCGTAGTTGGGTAAAAACAATGTGTTTTTTTTTTGTCATGGCCACTCGCACCTTGCCAACTTGCTAAGGTTGGTTTAATGCTTAACCAGACTATCCTGAGGTGACCTTAAATGAATTTAAGTCCCTCAGCCAGGGCTTACTACAAACTAGGTTAAAATTAGAGGAGAGAAGAAAAGTTTAAACTTAAGTTTAACTTAAGTTTAACTTAAAAGAAGAGGAATTTCATAATGATTTCGGGTTTGAGATGTCTATATTCCCCATAAGAAATTTCACTTACATGAGAAATATTCAACTAATTTAAAAACATTATTGATTAAACGTAGTTTTGGAAAAAAAATACAACATACAAAAATATTCTAAAAGGTAGGGTAATCGCTAATATTTTAACACAGCCAAAATGTAAAGTTATACAAATGTTTCTTAAATATTGACATGGATTTTGCATTTTCGATGTTATTCTGTAGTTTATTATACAATGCAGCACCTTCGTACATCACATTTTTTGGCCATAGCTTGTGCGTGGTGAGTATTTATAATTGTATGTCATTTAACCGAAACAAAAACCGTAACTTCAACTTTTAGGCATTAGTTAATCGTAATGTTTCTTATTTTTTATAATATCTGTGGAGGCTTGTTATTAGCAATTTAATTATATGTTTTCATTATCTATTATTCTGTTATTAGTCTGTAAGCCTTCTTAAAAAGAATAAAATAAAATAAAATAAATAAATTTGCATTTCTGAGTCCAATTTTATGTATTTGATGTTTCATGTAAAATGTATTTGTGTGTGAAGTCGGTTTTTTTTTTGCATTTTTTTTTGTGTTGATGTTCTGTAGTCATATCGGAAGAGTGTCTTTTCAACTTGATACCACCATGCATTCTTGAGAAAAAGGGTCTTGACAGACAGACGGACAATAAAGTGATCCTATAAGGATTCCGCTTTTTCTTTTGAGGTACGGAACCCCAAAAACATATTTTGTTACAAAACCGAGTGAGTTTCCTAACAAATCAAATTGCAGCACCCCTGTTTCTGGCCAAGCACAGTAGTGCTTCAGATATATCTGCTCCTCGTCCGCAGTGAGCTTCGCAACCACAAATCAAATCAAATCATTTACTCGCATAGAATGTAGGTATTTTACAAAAAAGTTGGTAAAAATATATATATTGCCCCGTGCACATTCTGCCTGAGTATTGGCATGCAAAATTTGGCAAATTAAGTTATAAATTTAAATATAAATTTCAAACTTAAATACATTATTAAGGAAAACTAATAAAATAATTAATATAACAATTTCAAATTAAAATGTCAATAATAGCTACTTAATGTCAATTATAGTTAGTGTCAATAATACTTCATGTCAATAATACAAGGTTCATGGTGTATCTACAATGTCACAATAAAGGGTCATTCAAACAATCACTTATTGTATAGTAACATTTCTGAGTCAAATATGCCTTGAGTTTGTTTTTAAATTGTTAAAAGGTGTAATTTTTTATGTTGTCCGGTATTTTATTAAATATAATTGGACCTGCAAAGAACACTTTTTCTAAGTAGTGCAGTTTTATAGCTACTGACAGTTAAAAGATTCTTGTATTGACTTCTAACGGGACCTTTATTGGTATCTGAGACCTTAGCAAATAGCTTTATGTTGCTTTTAACAAAAATGGCCGAGGTATTCGTAGAACCAACGCATTGATTGACATTAACACCAGGAGGATGCCAGGCAACCAGGCACGAGGTCCTGGGTTCGACTCCCGGATCGGCCAAAGTGTTATTGGGTTTTTCCATCAGGAATTTCTGAGCAGTAGCCACAGAATCAGGATTTGTGCCCGGCTGAAGGTAATAGGCTCGCCCCATATTACATGGGACTTAAAAACATAACTGGTGAAATGTGGGTGTACTTATTCGAGACACCTCTGCCTAACCCTTCGGGGATTACAGATGTGATGTTGTGGTATGTTATGTAAAAAGAACGACCAATGGCCCACATAAGCCCAGGATGGAAAGAACCATAACTGTGTTAATCATGGGGAGAGGCCTTTGTCTAGTTGTGGTATTATGTAGGCTACCAGTAACAGTAAATACATGGCAAATAATGTCCATATGGGTAGAATAGAATAGAATATACTTTATTGTACACCAAAATTGAAACAACTTTTTAACAATATTGCCAATTTACCAAAACTTTATTGCAATAAAAAATAGACTTACTTTCGGTAGTCGGTGAAGTTGTTTGTGTAAGTGTGATCATTTTGACAGGACCATCAAACTGCAGACTGTCATATCGTTACATAGCCAAGATGGCGGCGACAGTGGTCTTGTTTTGCATTTATAACGTTACGTAACTTTTTTGAGGATTTACTCTTTAATATTATGTACAAGTTAGCTACAGGTCACAGTTCTAATAGCTTACCCACATGTTAAGATATGGTTTCTTGTCAAATAAGCGTAATTTTGGTATCTCGCCATAGAAGCGAAACACAGTGTTCCATATGATCAAAAAAAAAATCCCTCTGCTGTTTATTGCATTTATCGATCAAGGGATGCATTAAAAATGCACGAGTAAAACACCCACGTGTCAATTTCAAATACTTTTTTTTTAATGTTGAACTTTGGGTGACTTTTTCATGAAAAAAATTAAAATAAATTCTGAAAACGTAATTATAGATATTTATTTAATATAAATATAGTCTGATAAAGCATCTTTGGGCGCATATTTTCCAGTTTTTACTTTTGGAAAATTACCTCCGGATACCGAGTAATAATTGTTTTTCAGAATTTCGTTTTTATTTTTTTTCTCCCTAAAATCTCAAAAGTGCGACTTGTCACTAGCATAGAAATAGTGCTCGTAATAAGGCCTATCACTCATAAAAAAAACCACGTTGCACTATTGCGGTATTTGGGAAGAATACGCCATTTTGTTCGAAGGTCTATCTATATTTTACAATATCCAAGTTTTGCTTGTAATGAAACAGCTGTTACTATCTGTTGTTATAACCAACATACACACAAACAAAATTAAAAATACTTATTTTAAAAGTAGGTTATCTCCATCTGTATTTTTGCATAATTGAACATGTGTTCAATATTGGGGAGCTCGTGGCTAAATAATAACTGTCGCTCGGGTCGATCGTCAGGTTAAGCCACGCTTGTCTGGGTTGGTCCGGGGATGGGTGACCACCCACTACATAACGAGTTTCCTCCGTACCTCGGAAAGCACGCTAAGCCGTTGGTCCCGGCTGTCATTTGTAGATCTTTGACAGTCGTTTGGCCCGAAAGTCTGACAACCAGACTTACCAAGGGGTGTCGTACTACCCAGTACAAATTGGTTTGTGGAGGACAGATAGGCAGTCGCTCCACGTAAAATACTGGTATTCAGCTGCATCCGGTTAGACTGGAAGTCGACCCCAACATAGTTAGGAAAAGACTAGGCAGATGTGATGTGTATTGAATATGTGTTCAATATACATAATAACATTATCATGTATGTTGGCGTTACCCTATCAATGGCAGTCGACACAGGTCAAAAAACCAAACTTTATTTCTTTCATTTCTTTTAACTTTCCTGCATGAGCCTATATAAAAAAATGATCATACTAATTTTCATTCCACACGTTCTTTTATTTGTCAAGCTTTTCTGCACACGTGTACAAAGTAGGTAACTCATATTAATGGCTGTATGAATGATAAAACAAGCTAACACCAACAGGGTTGGATGCAAAAAAAATTAAACTCACATAAGTCGCCAGAGTTTCTCATAAGCATAAGTGTTTTTGTGTAAGAAAACCCCAGGGTTTTCCAGGCGAGAAATGTCGCCCTCGCTCAGAGGAGAGGGGCAAACCATCGGTGAAGCCGGAACCGGCAATGGAGGACTTTTTAAATAATATAGAATTAATAAAAAATATAGTCATAATTGGCATTTATTTTATTGATCAACTTACATAAATACTCAATGAAGAATATATCTTACAATAAACATAGCTACATCTTATTTACAAAATAGATACATATATTAGATTTTTTATTTTAGTTTCATGTAGTCAAAATAAGCTGTACGATAGTACGAAATAGAACGGGAAAGAACCAGCGTGTGAGTAAACAATATAAAACATTTAAAAAAATCTACTTTAACGATTTTTCATAATATTTCACAGTTTCAAAACAAGTCGCTGAAAGGGCTCACACATCCACTTCCATCCTATCCATTTATAAATAAATTAAATATCCAATGACTAGACGCTTTCAGAAGATGCAAAACTGTATTTCTCTATCACCTTCTTTGTTGAAATTATCAGCAATATTTCCAGAACTGTAAAACAAAAGAAAATCATTATTGTAATAGACAAATAACGCCCAGACACAATATGGTAACCCACAGCTTATGTAAACTCCCTTTAGTAAGGGAGTATAACTAAAATCAAGCCGCAGGGAATGTTATATTATTCACTGCTGGTACACAGGCCTGCTCTCCGTTAGTAAGAGTGGGACATAATGATGGAGATGTCACATGTCTTGGATTTTCGGCTGAAGCACATGCCGATTTCTTTACGATGTGTTCATTCATCGTGTTGAGACCAGTGATAATGATATATATGAATTATACACAAAGTTATATTACTGTTTGGGATCGAACCTACAACTGTATGGTATCTGTCACAAGTTGTAGATCACCTAGTCTTTGACTTAAAATGATTTTCTTGTTAATATAAACTACTGTTAGAATTAAAAAAAAAAGATATTGAAAAGATTTAGGAAAAACATGAAAATTCGTCGTTTCCGGGTACTTACCAATATCGACAATGGCTACCAAGAAAAATCCAACGTAAAAATAATAAAAATTTTCAATAATCGGCACTTCATCAATATGATAAGTTAAGTAGACCTCTATAAAGTGGTTTGCTACTCCATTACAGTCCAATATGAAAGACAATGGCACCGCTATGATGTAGATAATAAGGGTCAGTATGCAATAGCGGTAGTAGGCGCGGTAGAGCTTGGCACTTTTCTGAAAAAAAAGCACAGTCAATTAATTCTTTGTAAATTTGTGAACATGGAAAGAGATATACAGTCCGAGATGTGAAAAAAAACAAAGATCCTTTTCATAATATAATTTCATTCATTAAATTGTTTTTAAAAGTGACAAAATTTTTGTCGCTTTTAGAAATAGTTAAATGAATTATGTTCTGTTGGCCATAACCATCTGATCTATTCACTTATTAATACGCGCAAATTATGGTGCCTGCGTATCACCGTTTAACAGGAAGTTTATAATAATAAGCGTTTAAAATGTTATGTCTAATTATCGTTAGTTTAGTTATTTTTGATTGATGCTCCGCTCCTATTGGTCGTAGCGTGATGTTATTTAGCCTATAGGCTAAATAACATCACGCTACGACCAATAGGAGCCTTCCTCGATAAATGGGCTATCCAACAATAAATGATTTTTTCAATTCAAACGCGCGACAGCGCGACTGCGCGTTCAACCAAACAAACAAACACTTCAGCTTTATAACATTAGTATAGATTTCATGCTCTAGTATCCGCAGCATCCGCCAAACAATTGATCCAGTAAAAAAAAAAGAAAAGATGGCCATTTTTCTTAATACTGCCTACGTTTGAACTTAAAAAACATTTTTGAATTGTTTACCTTAACCCCAGCTGTGATAAAAGTGACAAGCATTCCGAACTCCACAAGTTGAACCAGATCAGAATATATAAAGATCCACAAGCGAGTTTTGTAGTGATAGTAATTTGGTGAAGTTGTTTGTGGGGGTTCAATTTGTAAATATCCAATGGTTCCGAGCATTATTGTACCGGTCCAAAGTACTGACACTATCTGTAATAAAACACATTTTTATTAATTATTCATTTATATTATTATTATTAATAATAATAATAAAAATATAATAATAATTTTTATTTTTATTATTTTTTTATTATTATTTTTTTTTTTTTTTTTTCATTTTTTTGCATGCCCATGTGACGGCAGAGCATGGAGAACATTACCAAAACATGTATCATCTTCTTCTATACCCATGTTGGCAAAAAAATAAATGATTTGATTTGATTTGATTTACTTCATATTCTTAGCGTGAGGCGTTGACTGTCTCATAGGTTGGGTGGTCACAAACGCGACTGCTGGCCATGAGGTCCTGGGTTCGATGCCCTGGTCGGGCAAAGTGTTATTGCCTCGGAATCGGGATTTGTGCCCGGTTGATGGCAATAGGCTCGCCCCCTATTAAATGCGAAATGTGGGTGGGTGTACTATTAGGTAAACCTCTGCCTAACCCTTCGGGGATTACAGGCGTGTTATGTTATGTTATGTTGTGTGTTAGCGTTAAGTTAAAGCATAATCTGCCTATGTCCCCACAGCTGGCACGCAGGCCTGTTCTCTACGAGAGGGAGTGGTCTGTGATCCAGCACGCGCTCCTAGTGCCGGCTGGTAGATGTCACATGTCTTCGAATTTTGGTTGTATGGCATCCCAGTTTCCTGACGTTTTCTTTCACCGTTTTGAGACTTTTGAGAGCAATGACAGTAAAATAAATTACACAAAGTCCCGCGACTATCTTACTTAGGTTCGAGCACGCGGCCCTGGCTCGTAACTTACGGCCACAGCCATTGTTCACCACTACTCTGGTGTTTTTTAGACCAAGATTTTTTTTACCACCACACCATTATATAAAAAAATAAGTTTTATACGCAATGCTACATTGTATCCTGTCAAATAATTGTATTCGTAGCTGTTACTTTACTTACACGAAAAGAGAGGTTAACCAAAACTTGACAGAGAGTCAGAAAATTGTAAAACACAAGGGGGTTAAATACGGTTTCATCGGACACTTAGTCCTATGCTATAAACACAGAAGTAACTTTTATAATATGTCACCGTGCTCCCTCACCGTGCTTATTCGCCTGATCAGATTCATTTTTCTTTTTGTACAAAATCGTATCTTGGATTGTTACATTAATAATTCTAAAGATTATGTTTGCACTTACCAATCGCAGAATAGCCCATACTAGTAAGCACCACCTTATAGTGCGACAGGAGTCATCATCTTCTTGTTTGATTATTGGAGGTCTTAATTTTGGAGAATGCATTGTGAAAGCTTAATCTTTCAAAATAATAACTTGAAATAAGTTAGCGTTGTCCTCGAATCGACCTCAAAAGTTTTGTAACACCTGAAATATATTATAAATTGTTATTTGCATCTTAGAAAGGAGCTCGTGGCTAAATAATAACTGCAGCTCGGATCAATCTTCAGGTTAAGCCGCGCTTGCCTAGGTTGGTCTGTGGATGGGACCCATTACATACGAGTTTTTTCCGTGTCTCGAAAAGCACGTTCAGCCATTTGTCCCGGCTGTCATTTGTAGATCTTTGACAGTCTTTACAGGTAGTCAGTAGCTCGAAAGTCTGAGAAACAGTCTTACCAAGGAATTTCATATTACCCAGTACTAACTGGGTTGTGGAGGTCAGATAGGCAGTCGCTCCATGTAAAATACTGGTATTCAGCTGCATTCGGTTAGACTGGAAGCCGACCCCAATATAGTTGGGAAAAGGCTAGGCAGATGATATTTGCATCTTAGAATGGCACTGTTTACACTAAGTAACTTTTGAGGAAATAAATACAGAGCAAGTCTGTCTAACTTTAATTGCAATGAACATGATGAGGTCAGTTAGGTTACCTGATAATATCAGATTGTGGTAAGACTGTCAAAAGTCAACATGTCTTAAATAATAAATGGCATTTATAATATATATTTTGTAAACTTACGGAATCTTAATTTTCGCTAAAGTGTCACTTTTATATCTGTATTAGGCACGTCCGCGTCTCTCAAAGTACTTATCAACACTGTTTAATTAATCTGTTTAGTGCTCTTAATTTATATAATTGTGAACTATGTAATAATAACTAGTATTTTCAATGTGTGTGTGAATATGTTTGTTTATACAAAAAACCCAGTTATCTAATGTGTGTTCCATATTGAATTTGGGTATGTTTGCTGACTTGTGAATCCATTGATGTTGTTCATTTGTTATTTCCAACTTTTATTAAGTTATTTTTTTGGTAAAAACCTCATTCCATATTAAATCGGGTAACGGAGATGTGGACGTTCAAAACAGTTAGTAATTTAGCGAGCTTTGAGCTATACTTGAGGTCTCATGTGACGGCAAGGAGACGATCCGGTGGAAAAGAGGGCACGATTGCCCCCCCGGTGACCCCCTACTTATTTTGTGGGGCAAACAAAATAAGCAAGACTAATATTATCATATCAGGCTTAGGAGGAACTTGCGGCTAAATATTATAATAACAGCCGCATGGATCGATCATCAAGATTAAGCAGTGCTTGCCTAGGTTGGTCCGTGGATGGGTGACCATCATTACATACCGAGTTTCCTCTGCGGTTCGGAAAGCACGTTAAGCCGTTGGTCCCGGCTGTCATTTGTTGATCTTTAAAAGTTGTTACGAATAGTCAGATACCCGAAAGTCTGACTACACGTCTTACCAAGAGGTATCGTATTACCCAGCTACTGGGTTATGGAGGTCAGATATTCAGTTGTTCCATATAAGATACTGGTATTCAGCTGCATCCAGTTAGATTGGAAGATGACTGCAACATAGTTTGGGAAAAAGGCTAGGCAGATTGAACATCACAACAATATCAGCCGAAAACCTTTTTTTGTAGGCGTATTCTAGAGGCGAGACAATGAATATGATAGTTATACTACTCCTTATACTCAATATAGCCGAGCAGTCGCTTTGTACCGCGTCCACGACGAACTGCTATATTTCGGCCCAATCCGAATGATATTGAAGCTGCCAAACCGATTACCACATCTGGTAAAGGCCATCCTGTGCCGATATAACTATTTATTGCATTCCAAAATATGAACTTAAGTGGTGGTTAGTGGTGGTTAAGTGATCAAATACATCATCATTGCGGACCCTATCGGGCACAGCCAAGAAGGAGAGAGAAGGAGGGCTTTATGACAATAGTGTCAAAATCTGCTGTCACGACAGCTACAAAATTCGCAGGCTGGCTTATAGCAGGATTATGTCCAGGTGTTGACTGATCAACATTTCGAATCAACATAAATTGCGAGGACGAATTGAAAGAGTGTGCTTAGATGGTTTGGTCATATTGAGAGGATGAACAAAAGGTGACTTATTAAAGATACTTGCAGGGCAGAGATAAGAGTGGAAACGCTTGGAGGGGACCCTATAGAAGAACCTAATTGTGCCGTCCTTGATAGTAATGTTCTTTAGAAAGATCAGGTGCGGAGTAATCTCAACCACGTGCGTGTATGACCAGATGTATGAAACTAGACAAAGCAAAAGGAGTTTGTAAGGATAATAGCAGGTGGTGTTCTGTAGTTCTACCTACCCCATAAGAAAAAGCGAGAGTTAATGGATGTATGGACATGATGAGTAAAGCCATTGGTAACAGCTAGCTATTTAATAAAACTGTTTTTTATTAATTAATCCTGCCTAGGTATTGATGCTAATGAATTAAAAAGGTCATGTCAGATGCGATTACTGAAACACTGGAGTTATGAAGGTTAAATTGATGGTTTTTTAAAGGCTTGATATAATTGTCTGCCCGCAAAGCTGGTGGAAAAAACACATGCATAAACTCATGCCCTTTTCCCATGGGGATAAAAAAAAAAGAATTTTCCCAGCAATCTTTTTTGCGTAGAGTAATTTTTGTGGAGTTGACAGCGTCGTGTAGGGTCCGTTTACACCTCGTATACTCGTTGCGAGTACTACACAGCTTGGAATAATTATCAACAAAAAATATAGATGGCGTTCGCATTCGCGGTAAGCGTTTGTACGTCGGTGTCCGTTCCACCCTGATTAAAAATCACGTGTCACTATTTTTGTTCACGTTTTGCATGATATCTTCGGAGTTGGTTCTTCTTCTTGGTTCTTCTGAGCTTGAAAGATAGGACTTGAAATTTTGGACTCGATCGGTGCTCTTACCGAGTTACGTACATACGCGCATTAATATGCATACGCGGATAAAGTTACTGGCCAAATGCTAGTTTTCTTATTATAATGTTGGAATCGCGCGGCACATTCAAACATCATTTATTTTGAACAGTATGAACATTGAGATGTTGACGTTGACAGCATTTTACTGTGAACCGTTCACAGCTCGTATCCCAGCGGTTTTTTCCATGAGCACTGCCAGTTTTATTCACAGTACCCACACAATCATCGTTCCCGTTTCTATCCGAACCTTTAAATAGGTGTTTCCTTATTTCAATCCTACATACTACATACATACCAGTGGCTATTCTTAGCCATGTGGTGTCCTGTTAGCAAATAGGTGTACTTGTCATTCATTTGTTTAGGTATTAAAACTTAAGTGGGAATTCCGTGTAGCTTATTTGTTTTTCTCGGACTAATATAAATTACATGAGATTTCAATTTAAAATAGTCTTAATCCAGTATAAGTTACTTTTTAAAATACTGGTACCCAGCCGTATCCAGCTAGACTGGAAGCGGTCACTAACACAGTCAGGAAAAGGATAGGCAGATAATGAAATCGAATGTTATAACCACAATGGAGAACGCACCTTTTTAAATCGCCTTTGATACTCATGAAAGTAAGAATATCACACTCACACTGAATTAGGCAGTTCCAAATAAATCAGTCACAAGCTCTTCGGAATCTCCATCTGCGAGTGTTATCGCATCGGGCTCAACTCCCGCTGACGGTGACGCATCAACCGCCCGCGCGTTCGTCAGCTCGGTTCTCAAAAACACGGATATGACCATCATCCTTTAACTGAGTTAATAGACGTATCAGTTTAGCTGTCCATGTGCACTGTCTGATTTAAATAGAACTGAAGCAAGTGCATGTCCTTTAGGAAATGACTTAAGTACCTTTTCAAGAAGACAAAGACGAGATTAATGAAGGAATGGAGAATGAAATGAAACTTCACATCGAAGTCACTTCTTCTTCTTAGCTTGTCGATGCCATAAGACTTAAGGCTCAATTGAGTCGGCCCAGAACTTGGATACAAGTTTGGCATCTTCAGAAACGTACACCAGTTCCTGTAATGAACAAACGATACAATATTAAGTCAAAATTAAGAGTAATAATAAAGGCATGTCCCACAAACATTTTGTGTTATTTTGTTTGACCCACTTCCGTAGGTCTTCTAGGTTATAACAAACGGCTAGTATAGCCCTATAATAGTCGCTTTAAGATGCGCGGGCGCGAGATTCCACGGACTAACCACTTAGCAAGCGTCTCTTCGTCGTTCATACAATTTACAAAACGTGAGCGCGCTTACAAGTCTTACTGCTCCTATTTTAAATAATTTGCCTTTACATATCGATAAAGATCTAGATTGAAGTTTCAAGGGTTTTGTGTTTTTGTAATATAATCTAGTGTGTTTTTGAGGATTTTTTATGGCCCTAGGATCATCTGATGAACTTGGTTTCTCTAAAGGAACGATTTAAAAACTGTTAGTAAAATAGTTTGGGGGATTTTCGAAAAGTGAGTGGACCAAGATGCGCCTAGAGCTGCCAGTGTGCACGAGGTGTTGTTTGTGTTTGCCTTTACGATATGGATTGATAGCGTGGGGATATATTCGATTGGTGAGTACGCAATATTATAGAGATATCTTTGTTCCCCTACAGTGAGTCGGTCTGTCTGTACTTCGGTATTCTTAGTACAGTCACCTGTATGTCTATGGTAATAATTTGACATTGACAGCACCTTATAAAGAAGTAATAAGAGCGGTTTTCGTTGTTTGTTACCATTAATGTGATTTATGAATAAGCTTTTCGTTCCTAAATAAGAAAATGCATTACTTACTTGCAATAAGTTGCAATCGAAACTGACTATTGGTTTTTGTCTTTCCAGGTAATATCCGCCCTAGTTATGGTTGGCGCTGAAAAATCATTTTCAACGATGTTGGGATTGACAAAAACTGAACCAGACATAAGTTACAAAATCTATGCAGCATTGTTGGCATTACTAATGCTGTTTACATTGGGGGATATTATTATGAACATTACCTTTGTTATTGGAGGACATAGGGTAAGTCTATACTCTTAAGATATTATTCAAAGAGTCTCTCTTTATGTTTATAAAGTAAGAAGTGGTGAAGCTGGTATCTAAAATTAAAGTCCCAGTCTCTACGATGATTTAGAAAAAAAAAAAAAACGATTTAATCGTTGGAAGAAAAACTTTTCACTTCGAATCTACGAAGGTTTGTTAGACCCTATCTTTACAGCAGATGATACATTTTACTTTTAACCAACAATATAAATCCACATCATCCTTTTATATTCTGTTCTTACCTTTACAATTTTTTTCATCTTTTTCAGAAAATCCTGAAGCTGTTGAGAGCTTACTACGTGTACAGTTTCGTCCTCTGGATAACGACGGCGCTGGTTGGCTTCGGCCTGTCTGCCTACACTGTGTACTGGTTCAACCTTCAAGAGATCGACGAGTTCCGCACTTGGGTGCTTCTGGTTGACTTGGCCACTTTTCTAGCTCAGATCTGTAAGTTTTCTTTATCTTGGTCAGCTAACTGACATCTAGACCTGGACAAGTAACATTCTATTTCGAAGCGTTTCAACGATTTTCGACAGGATTAGCTTACGTTGATCTAATATCTATATTTTTGACTATTCTATCTAAATATCGCTGACAGTGTCACTTTGTAGGGTCGTAGAGCGCAGTTGTACTTTAGAATCATAGCATCCTTGCTTAGCTTGCCAACCCCATTGTATGATTTTGTCCGTGGGGTACAAACCAACCTACACTGTGGACACCCTCACTAACAAATATTAAATAATATAAATCACAAGAAGAAAGATATTGTATAAGATTTAGCTGTGTTTTTTCATGAATACAGTAAGTTAACTCCTAATGATTATTAATTTCATTTCAGTAATCCAAGCGTGTATTCTTCTATTAATAAGAAGTCAAATGATCAAAATTAAGAAAAGCTACGAGTTTAGGTTTATAAGAAACGCAGCTGAATGTGAATGTTCGATGCATTCTGAAGAAGAAATAGTTGATGAAGGGAAACATGGAAGATGTGAGGGAGGATTGAAAGAAGCTCTCGGGAAGACGTCGACGGATGATTAGAAAATATGTGTTAAAGATAATGATTACAAATGGTACGATACAAATGTTTATTTATTGAACTTTTATTTTATAAGTTAATATAAAAAAAATTACGACGGTAATTGATTTTGTTTATTTTATGGAGAAAATGTAACTTAATCTGTTTCCATTCTTATTATTTACAAATCGTAGTCTAACGCAATGGTTGAAATTCTATAAAACTCAAACAGCAAACACGCATTAAGAAATCGTGGTGTGCAGTACCGTAGAATCATCCTGTGTTACCTGACTCGTCCTTGTTTCCTAACAGCTCATTCACACGGCTTCCGTCATTGACGATCCGTCATAAAACACGATACGTCATGACGTTTGGACGTTCACAATGCATGCGGAATCGTGTTTTATCACGATCCGGCAAAAAAAACGAATTGGTGTCGACATTAGTTCCCTGATTTTTCGGGAGCGAACGCATCAGCGAATCCGTCACAAAAAATCACGATCCTTGTTTTTTTACGTACCAGATTTTTTAAAAACGTTACGTGATTTAAGTCGTGTCCATCATTTTTCACGATTCGTGATGCGTGTGAACACGGGCAATCTAAAAGGCATTGCCACCTTCAAAAAAGTTGACGGATCGTGAAAAAAGACGATACGCCAAAAAACACGGATCGTCGTCGTGTGAACGGGTGGGCTGTAAGGTAGCAAAATTCAGGCTGCAAAAAATTCGATGAGTCATAAGAATAACTTAAATTAGCATAATTAAAAATATGGCCAATAAAACAAATGTTGACAAAAGAATATGTTCCTAGAATGGCAAATGCAAAGTTCCAACACGTGAGTAAACTCAAACAGTTTGCTGGAGCAGTTCCGAGTAAAGATGATTACGGTCCTCTTACAAGATGCCCCAGGATCGCGGTGCGCGGGTTTGGGACCACTTAACCACTGCCTTGTGTCGCTACCACATACCATAAATGCACGTAAAGCGCTCTGTACGAGTCTGTCTACTTCCTAATTTGTACTCATAGTTAGTTGGAGCACGACGAATATCTTTGTCTGTTTCGCCTAATGGACTATCTGTTCGTGGATTCAAGTTCCAAAACAAATGAAAATAGTGGCGTTTCTCTTTTGTTTTTGTGACGCGATTTTAAATTTTGTTTTTCTAGACTTGTGAATTTACGGACTCGAATTGCACCAGACATTCAGGTATTTCCCATATTGACAAACAACGCATTTTAGTTCCGTTAAAGATAATTTATGTTTTCAGGTTTTTGGTCCAAAATATTATTTGTTTACTGTGATTTCTGCTAATTTATTATCGTTTGTTTTTGTTATTGAATATAAATGTGGGAAGATACTTAGGTACATAATAAAGTTAGTGGCGAATTCTTCAGAGATTAATCAAAGTAACTTTTTGACCTGAGTTATTGTGAATAAAGATCTTATTAATTGTGTTTTTACAAAAGTGATAGTGTGATCATTTGTATAAAGCCATGGACAAAATGATGAGAATTCGTGGTGAGATACCAACGTTTAAAAGATGCTGTATGTGTCTGCCTTTAAGACATGGGCTCATCGTGTGGGGTTATATCAGATTGGTGAGTATCTGCATAGAATTTTAAAATGTCATACCATCACGCCTCTTATCCCAAAAGGGTTAGGCAGCGGTGTACTTAATAGTACACTAACACGCCAGTTATTTTTTAAGTACCATGCAATAGGGAGAGCGATTTAAAATATCAATAATTATGTAATATAACAATATGCTATAACATTATTGCTTGGGAATTTATGCTGTAGCTGGCGAAATAATGAACAAAGAAAAATTTTATACAGAGGAGAGCTGGACCCAGCTATGGGAACGCTATATCTAGCCTATTATGCTACAAAAGTAAATTATAATTATCTTATCATGAAGGAGCTTTTGAATAAAAATTTAAGTCTATTGCTTGCTAACATTCATCAATACATACTTTATCATTTCTTTCAGGTAATAGGAGTCAAACTTTTGGTGGCATGCACAAAAGGTTTCTTCGACATGTTGGCAGCATCCAAAAGAGAAGACGGTTACGGAGTATATGTAGTGATGTTTGGGTTCTTTGCAATACTGGCAGGAGCTGATATTGTGTTAAATGTAGTATTCGTCTATGCAGGTCACACGGTGAGTTTGTGTGTTTGTTTTACCTAAACATAACAAGTGATTGGCTGATTTAAACAATAACAGCCTTTAATTAGTTCATTGACATGAAGTTTGCCAATCTGTTTTGCTGTTTTTTTTTTTCTTTTTTGTTATTTAGCCTTTCAGGAAACATGTGCTACCTTTCCGTATAATTTTTGTGCGTTCCCTTATTTTCCAGAAAGATCTAAAGATGTTAAGAGCGTACTATATCTATAGCTTCATCCTCTGGATCCTGATGATAATCATGGGCATCTGTATCAGCTTGTATGCTTTTCAAATTATGAAACTTTACTATATGGATATCGGGCATATTTTGTTCATGTTACCTGACCTATTCGCTTATCTGGCTCAAATCTGTAAGTAATATTTATTTTAGTCATCAGAGCCATGGATAGAAAGACTCTTCATTGTACAGCACCATTCCGACAACTCGCATTTGCGTCCTAGATGACGTCATCTCACTGAGAGGTGGTCTGTGTCCTCGCACGACTAGCATCAACCATATCTATACACAAATGTATAGCTCGTCTCAATTTCCATCAACCTTGAAACACATGCTACAATACGAATGACAGACAATCGCAATAGTCTTGTAAACAGTAAGTAGGTGGAAGATAAGTGGTTGGTGGTTGCTCGTGTGTATGAGGATACATTTTCAAATACAATGTTCCTCTTGGCACGATAATACATTTTTTTTTAACATCATCTCATATGACGGTCAATTGGAAGATGAAGGCATAAAATGCCCTTAAGATTTAAGAAAGTTAATAAGCCGTAATATTGTTATTTTCAGTGATACAAGCATACCTTCTCCTGCTGGTAAGAAGCGAATTTGTAAAACTATCAAAGGACTGCGAGTTTAGGTTTGTAAACAACTCAGCAGAATCAGCATGTGAGATGAAATGTGAAGAAGAAGACATTGGCAATGAAGATGATGGGAATATTACAGTCAAAAGAGATGTTATAGCCATTACAGATATCAAAGCCGATGGAGGTATTAACGTCAATAGAAATATTGTAACCAATGGAGATAAGGAAGGAGTTAACAAAACTGGAACAAGTGAATCTAATGACATATTAATATATTGAAAGAACATCTTATGTTCTGAAGATATGGGACAGTTTAGAACTATAGAAGAACCATTGTGATATTATCTAGAACGGTATAATAAGTTGCAAAGGAATTGTTATTTAATTAAATTAAAAATTATATGATTTTTATATACAAATGTTTCATGGTAATGTTATTTTTTGACGTTTAGGGAACCTATAAGGCAACCAAGATACATAAAAACTGTTTCATTGCAGCAGTAGTTTACCCAATCATCCTAACAGTCATTATGTCCGGTAGTGTACCTACAATTTATGGCTCAAGAACCACTTATCCTATTTACGTAGTTTTTTTTTAATTCCTGGGTTCGTTCTGTGACTACGTTTTAGTAAATCCAAGCACTCGGTGTTGTGCGCACAGCTATTCTAGTGTATTTACCAATACGGCAATTTTACTTGCAACTCTTGTGTCATCCATATTGATGTTCATTCATTCATTAATATCTTTTCAATTATTGGGCCTGTTATTTTTTTAATTAATGGGGAATATGCCACAAGTTCTGGAAATCATAAATCGTCTGGAAAGCCGCTTGTTTTTGTTTTGTTGAAAACGAAGATACTTATTTATAAATTCCGAGTGCGTATCTTATGACGACATACAAGTACCTACCTATCTATAGTATTATTTATACGAACCAGTCTAAAGTCAATCGTTGACCTCAGTAACTGTATATCAAATCTTCTTCTTTATCATGTGGTTAGTGCCTAACCTGGTGTCAGAGTTTTTATACCGCCCAAGGGCGTCTGACTGTATATCAGATAATTAATAAGTTTTGAAAGTGGTAGGCAGTGAAATCATTTAAAGTATTTATGAAAAGGAAGGACCAGCTTTGAAAATACAAAAGCAACAAAAAATGAGAATGGAGCTGCCTGTGTTAACCAGATGTTGTTTCTGTTTTCCGCTTCGATATGGACTAATAACATGGGGTTATGTCAGATTAGTAAGTACTATTATCACTGTACCAATCTTTATTCCGTGATTTTATTATAGAAAAAAAACCAGTTGAAATCTACGAGCCTGAGGGCCTAGAAAATGTGACATTCAATTAATAATTATTTAATGATGACTTTGAAAAATAGAAAAAAGTCTTTCATGTTTTGCTAAAAGTACAGAGAGAGAGAGAGCACCTGCGCTTACGCACACACTTGTACACTATAACTTATCTCCGCCGTCGATGGCTAGTTTCCGCTGAATTGGTCACCATGGCCTGAGTTAGTTCTGGAAGACTATTGTAGAAGTGCAACTGGGAGTATCTAAGTAAACTCTTGGAAGACCTAATCATTATTCTTCTCCATAGCGTGTCGATGGCAAAATTGTGCGGCACAAACTCCGCTCACTGATGCAGTCTTAAGGTCATCAAGAGCGCAGAAATCAGGGCATGATCAGGGCCTTTGTTTGTGGGGAGACGCCACATCATCTTAGCCTTTTCCCAACTTTATTGGGGTCGGCTGTCTTTTCGGATGCAACTGAATATCCAGTATTTTGACCTCCACAACCCTGTTAATACTGGGTAACACGGGGAGACGACACATACGCACTTGAAATTTGAGCCGTCCATAAACCCCCATCCGAGGAAATTGTCTTCGCTCCGGCCGACTCGGTTTAGAAGTCTATTTAGAGATTTCCAAGGCAACGCGATACCGATCATAATTTGCAATCAATTCTTATTTCGATTTATTTGTCCTTTCATCTGAATAAATATGTTGTGTTGTATGTTTTCAGGCATCTTCCATGTTCTTCTTCATTGGAATGTTTATATCCTTCTACAATATATGGGAAAAGGTTGCAAATGAAGAATATTCCAAAATAAATATAATATATACGGTCATAATAGGATTCCTGCTTCTGTTGATAATTACAGATCTTGTGTTAAATACTATATTCGTCATTGGTGGCCACAGGGTGAGTTTTCAGTCAATCTAAGCATAGAACATACAAAATAAATAAAATTGAAGTGTCTATTTGTGATTTCAAAATTACAGCTTTTTACTGAATGCATATGAAAGTATATATACGATAATTATAACAAAAAAAAAGTTTTGATTGTCTGTAGATGTTTGTTCTGGCTAAACACCAAAACGGCTGGACCGATTTTGACGGGACTTTTACAAGAAGATAGCTGATGTTATAAGGAGTCACTTAGGCTACTTTTGTTTTAGAAAATTGGGTGTGGTCACTATTAGGTAACTGGTAACTGCCTAACCCTTCGGCGATTACAGACGCGATGTTATGTTATGATAAATATTATGGTATGGTCGGTACACTGCAGCACCTCAGTACCTGGCCGTTATACGGCACATCAAGATAAACAAAGAGACAGGCGTACAGGCATAAGTGATAGAGATCACGTTCTAAAAACCACTTTTTCTTAAAGTCGCCACAAAAGATAGAGTACTGTATAGTGAGAGCGATAATTGTTAAGCAAATTGACAATATACCTCAGTATTTACCGAGTTATCTCTATCAGCTATCAAAGAAACAGAGAAGAAGTTGGTAGTAAAGTTGCTTGCCAATTAATTTCTCAGATTATAGGTACATTAAGTACAACATGAAGTTTGTACAAGTATAGTAACAAAACAACGGATAATATTGGTTCAACCAATCGCTTAGCAATATTATCAGCAGAAAAAGGTCAACAATCAGTGGAAATAGTGACCATAATGTTCACTTCCCGACGACCCGAATGGCGCAACGGTAGTGAGGCTGCCTTACGTTCATAGGGTTCCGAGTTCGAGTCCCGGTAGGAGCAAGTGTTTGTGTGATGAGCATAGACATTTGTTACCGAGTCATGGATGTTTATATGTATAATAAGTATGTATTTACAAACAAAAAGTATCTATGTAGTATATCAACTATCTGGTGTCCACGACACAAGCCTCGTTGCTTAGTGTGGCACTAGATGGCGCTGTGTGTAATGTCCAGCGATATTTATTTATTTATTTACTTCAATGATAACACCGCAATAATATTTTATAGGAATGAATCGGTAAAAGCGTACGTTGGATGTTTCCTTGTTTTTCTAAGAGAATCGTTACTATACTTAATGCAATACTTTACTTTATTTTGATCTAAATAGTTTGATTCATCATTAAGTCTAGACAAGCTTACCCGAACTGGTATTTACTCGTATACCACAGACCTGAGACTTAACCTTGTCTGGACTAAACCCACAAATACTATTAATAATGTTTACGACATATAATTTTCAGAAAGACCTAAAGTTGTTGCGAGCCTACTATATCTACAGCTTTATCCTCTGTGTCCTCTGTTCGCTGATGGGTGTCGCCTCGGCCATATTCACCTTGCTTCTGTTCAAAATCGGGGAGATCGACCTCTCATTACACATCTGGATCATTCTCGTGGACACAGCTACTTTATTGGCTCAAGTTTGTAAGTAAATATTACTAAATTAAGATGGATTATCAACCGGCTTTACTACTTTGGACCGTTACCCAGTTCCCCGATATTGTGTTACCCAGTAACTGGGTTGCGGAGGTCGTATGTGCAGTCGCTCCATGTAAAATACTAGTATTCAGCTGCATCCGATTATATTGAAAGCCTAACATACTGGGGAAAGGGCTTGGGATACGATGCACTCTTCTTCTCCTTTTAAGATAGCTCGTGCCTTTCTGGCTGTGGTTCCGATGATTGATATTTATTGGCGATGGCCTAACCACGCTTGGCGAAGGCGGTGAACGACAGCCCACTTCCTATCTCGAAAAGAGGAGAATAGAATCCCAATAGTGGAAACATTACTGAGCAGATATTTTTCTGATGAGATTACTTATCCCACGCAATGTCGTAAGCGACTGCTAGGTGCCTGGACTTTGATTTTCAGGTCGGGTATCATTTTTAAGTTTTCCTTTAGCAGTCTTAATTTGTACCCAGTGCCTGTGCCTACCTCTTCGGGAGATACAGCCGTTATGTCATGGAGACAAATCCAGTTGGGATAAAATTTACAAGAAAAACCATTTCCTAATAAAATCTTATTCCTTATTTCCAGTGGCTCAAGTTTACGCCGTGCTACTCTTGAGAAGCGAGATCATCAAGCTGAAGAGCCAATGTGAGTTCAGATTCGTGAACAACGCCGTCGAAGCGGAATGTACCTTGAAGTGTGAAGAAATCAGCGGCGAAGAAGAATCAGAATATACGTATGAAAGATACGTGCCTGAGTTGAATAATAAATGACAATATAATACTAAGCTTGAAACTCTAGGAATAATACAACGATGTGATATTAGGTTTAGTTGGTATAAAGTCAACCGTCCACTGCTGTTGAGGATGTGAACGATTCGAAGTCTAGTTCACGCAACAAATCATTAATACGTTCGGCTGTGAGGTTCGTGTCTGGATTTTCTTTAAATTCTATTTCCACTTTTTTAAGTTAAGGTTTAACAGAAGCGATCGCGCCTGTCGCAACTTTAATTATGTCATCAAATACCTGCGCAATAAAATACTTATAAAAATTGTATAAGTGTGTATAATTGATAAACAACTCTGAACATTTCTTTTTTTACAACAAGCAAGCCGGCGTTATGATTCGTGGTGATTTGCAAAACTAGAGGTAGTTATGCATCTGATCCGTTCCGCAACAGAATTAGATAGTCCAATATTTTAAATCGAAACAAAGGAATAGGATAAATGCTTGGATCGAAAAAACAGTATCAATATCGAAATGCATGTAGTAGATCATAGAGTGCCATACTGTCGTAAATTGCATGTTCAAAAATTAACATAATACAACTCCACGCCTGGAATTCCCGAAAGGTTAAGCAGAATAGAATAGAATAGGGTGACAAAGAACTTGGAACAGAAGACCCTGGCAATGAAGAAACAATTAAAGACAGTGGTACTGAAATTATGAATGAATCAGAAGGTGACATGAAATATAAGAAGTTGGGTGACGGAGACTTAGGAACAGGAGGAGCTAGTAGCGATGCCATAACATGTTAACGTAAACATATTTCTGTAAAAGGTAAATTAAATAATTAATCAGGAGGTAACATCAAATATAAGAAACTAGACTACGAAGAGTTAGGAACAGAACAGCAAGGACACTACAATAGTTGAATAAACGACAACTGTAGATTCATTCATACTATAGCGATTATACGATGAGCGTAAAGTACTTGCCGTTAATTAAGTACATCTACTCATATAAGCACAGATAAAAAGGCTGTAAAAATCCTTAAATTTAATAAGAAAGTTCTGAGCGCAATTTTGTAACATGTGACAATGTATTTAAGTTTTTTTTAAGTAAACAATGAACTCTGAGTTTGATTTTCTGGCTATATTTTATCCCTAACAAGTAACGGTACTGCCTTTTTAAATATGCATTCATAACCAAAAGTCCACATAATTTAACCAACTGAGCAGGTCTTTCGATACAGTTTCATGCTCTGTATGATAATTCATTAGACAAAATGTCTTGTTGAGTAGTTCTTTCATGTCATGTTAATACGATGTGAATACAAACTACTGGACAAAATTATGTATGTTACAAAATACCTACAGAACTTCAAAATAATATAGCATCTAGTCTTTTTTAATTTTTCTTTAATAGCACCATTTGGCATTTACTTTTAGTTTAGCGGCTTCTTTTAATTAGCGTTAATTCTTTTTAAATTTCAATAGTTACTCTGTCATAGATTCATGCCGCGTTCCACTTTATTTTCAAACGTCTTCAGTTTCCGTGTCCGGAGAAGGTAAGGAAATGTCGACCTTTTCTTTACATATCATGGTACATTCTGCTTCAGCCGCATTGTTCACAAATCTGAATGACTCGGCGTTGTTCCTCAGTTTGATGATCTCGCTTCTCAGTAACAGGATGAAGTAAGATTGCACAACTGAAAAAAAAAACAGCGATTGGTTAAAAAAATACAATAGGTTTCAGGCATGGCCTCCTCATCAGCTGGGGAGTTTCTTTTTCCGGCTAAAGTATTAAGTAGTGGCGAAGGGCATTTTGGGGGACTGTCGCATGTATATTTTGACGTTGAAAAAGTCCTGATTATCAGCCTTATTTGAATAAATGACTTAGATTTTGACATCTCGCAAATGTTTCTTGTTAGCTCAGCTTTTCTCTCTGTCTACCTCACCCCCTCATAATGTCTCCTATAAAATATTGTTCCAAGTAGGAATCGATTCAGTGGCCGTGAAAAAGCATTCGACCACTGTGAAAATGGGAATTAGGGACAACTGCAAAGAATGTCCCGCTATCACTCACTTGGTGATAAAAGTATAGTACATTAACCCGACAAGTGTCGTATGAACCAACCGATAGTACCTACATAAGAAAATAAATCGTTAAAATTGTTGAGTTACGAGGCGAGGGCAGATTAGGCACTCGCTTGAAGAGTTGTTAACCTGCATAATGTGTGGAGAGAAAGATAAAATATTAAAAACAACATAACAAAGGAACACTCAGAATCTTGCCTTCGGCAAGAGATGCTGCAGGTAACGTGGAAATGGAAGGACAGTAAATACACTGTGATAAATATAGGAGATAGAACAAGAATCTAGACTTGATCACTAGCTAATGGTAACCGCCGGAGAGAGAACACTAAGAGCAGAGATTTTCCGTGTATATAGTTCAACGCTTTGAGAAGTGGTTTATGTATAAAATCATTTTTTACTTATCATTATTAAAAAACCCAACACTGGCAGTTCACAGAATAACACATTGAACATGAGCGATAATTATGTCCGCAGTGATGATTTATACGTAAACAATGATCGGCGTCTGATAATAAAGCTTCGTACTCACTTAAAATCACGAAGTATGCCGAGTAGACAACCAGAAGGATATCCCATGTACGCAGAGACGTTTCGCTGGTAAACGAATTTGTCAGTGACAGACAGATTGAAGAAGTAGTTATTAATATCGACAATACCAATATCACTATGCTGTAAACATAGAACGCTCTAAGCAGCTTCACCTTTTTCTGAAAGATTAAAAGTTTTAAATTTGTTAAAGTTTCAGAAAAAATACAATTGAATAGCAAATCTTATCATTTAATTTTATCGTCTCATTAAAATAAAGAGTTTCATAAATAACCAAAAGGATTTTAACTTCGCAAGAGGATGGATTCGTAATTTGGATGTCTTGACTGGGAATTGGCAACAAGTAGTGGAGATCGATGGAACGACGAAGGCCTTTGCCAGGCTTTGGCCCAGCATAGGTAGTCCTCAAGGTAGAGCCTAGCTTTTTGAAGGTTTAAATTCTCACCTGATGACCTCCGACGACAAACACTATAGACATTACGAAATCCGTCAAGAAAGTAGTAACTGCAAAGATGAATAGAGCAAAATACAATAAAATCCAGCTTAGATGCTCCGTTTGTCCAAACATACCGATCATAAATATCACAAGCACCAAATAATACGCCAAAATGGGAATGAAACAGATGTCAACAATCTGAAAAGGAAAAAAAAACATAAAGTTATTAATATATTTTATACATTAGCAAAGTTAGTTTTAAAGCTAGCCGTGAGTTTCTTTAGTAAGTCTGGGCATATGATGTGAAGAAATGATGACAATGTCGTGAGGATAGTTTTAAGAATGAATGTGGATGGCTTTGAGAGTACGTCAAGACCAAAGAAATGATGGATGAACTGTGTGAAAGTTGAAATGGCTAAACAGGAGGTGATTCATGAGATGTGGACTATTAGAGAAGTATGGAAGAAGAAGACCGTTTTTAAATTGAGACAAGGGCAGGATAAAAATAAGAGCACATAACAACATAACAATTGCTAGGAAAATGGTATTGCACTGACTGCAGTACCTAAGTTAACAGTAGGAAGCTAGTGATAATCGCTTTATGCAAATTACAGTCCTGTTATAGTTTACCTCTTCCAGCGGCAACCCAAAAACAAACTTATTTAACCAGAATAAACATCAATGTGATTTTGTCATTGGAAACATCCCAACAGCAGACGTATTGAAACGACAAGATTTTCAAAGAAAAGCAAAATCATAGGTAAAATTACTTTGATAGGACTTTAGAGACGTAAACTTTTTGATCATATAAGAAGTGACTAGCGCATTATAGAGGAAAAGAAATAAACACTAAGCTTATAATGAGAAAAAGAAAAGTTTAGAGAGAGTTAGGCGTCCATCAAAAGTGGTGACATGTAAAAATATAATTCTATGCCAATAACTATCTGAATTTAATCATCTTGAACGCTTATTATTTGTATTCAAACACTTATAAATCACACACAAATCAGTTAGATCCTATAGGGCTGTACTGATATAATTGTCAATCCTAGAGGCAAACAGTAATGATGTTAAATGAATCATAAATGTTATCAGAACAGGGTTAAACTAAATACTCACGATCTTGAAGTAACCCCAGGTGAGCAAACCATATCGTAGTGGTAAGCAGCAACAACATCTATTAAACACTGGCATTTCTACTTTCTCCTTCATCTTGTCTTTTAAGTTCATGATTATGCTGCTCCTAGACTACACTTAGATCTCCTCTTTTTAACTAAGAGAAAGAGAGAATTTTCCCTGCTTGATACTGAAATAACTAAGAAAAACAAATACTTTTGAAGTCACTCAAAAGTTATTTTGACACTCAATTAAAATGGCAACGTGATTGACCTCCGGACACAACTGGTGTAGTTAATGATTGCGCTAGTACTGTGAATACGATAATTATTGATAATTGTAACAATGTTTATAGTAACATAACCTTCACATTTATAGTATACAGAGATAATATAACTATTAATCATGTATAGAATGCACGACTAGCAGAATTTTTAAAAACCTGGAATATGCCAAATATGACGTCATTTTTGAGACACGCTTTCCTACGCTGGGCTGTGAATCACATACCGATCTCACTCCGTGCCTCAGAAAGCACGTTAAACCGTTGGTCCCGGCTGTCAATTGAAAATCTTTGACAATCGTAACAGGTAGTCAGTGGCCCAAAAGTCTGACAACTAGTCTTACCAAGAGGTGTCGTATTACCCAGTACTAACTGGGTTTGAAGTCAGGTAGGCATTCTCCATATTAAATACTAGTATTCATCTGCATCAGTTCATCAACATAGTTGGGAAAACGCACGGAAATACCCGGAAAATCTGTCGCGGAAGATGCACGAACGCCATTACATTTTATTGATTTCCGCGTACTGTGGCTTGATAAGCACTGCACAGGGTCGATATTACTTTATCTCATTTTAACTTGTTGGCCCCGATCCGAAGCGATGTCGTTAGTGAGTTTATAAGTGTGCCGTTGGAGTATGGAGTTTCTTAGAAAGAATTTCGAACGGCTCGAGTAGAGGCGATGCTGAACCCTTGCAGTGCTTAGGACTGTGCGTTGTCAAACGGTTTGGTAAACTCAGTTTGCGGCTGTATCCACTGTCTACCCACATCCACATGAATCACAGAATGGATATTTTCCCCGAATATTATTATTGCTAACTAACAAAGTGGGCCATCTGGAATCCAGAACATTGTTATAATATACAGAGTGGGTTTTTGAACAAGAATGTCTATGGTAGGTGCTCTAAACCAGAGATAAACAAGGCCAATTTAATTAGGAGAGATCTTCACAGATATGAATACGGATATCTAAATACTATAAAACAACAACAAAAAACTGATACTTCTAGTAAACTAAACGCGAGCAGCGGTCGATGACCCAAAAAAACATTTTTAGTAAAATATGCATATTTTGTGTTTTGTTGATTTGTTTTGATTGTGAATTTGTAACGTTTATACAAAAATTAAACAGTTATTTTTATGTAATTATGTATTAGTAACTTTTGTAAAAAAAAAAATAGTCGTATTTGGACAATAATCAATTCCCGCTATTTAATTTGTTACATAAAACATAGTCTGAATAAATTGATATGTAAAATCACAACGAGCGTACGGTTCTGTCAGACTTTTACGAAATGACTGAACACTGCCTGGGGTACGGGCTTGCATTTGCAATCTTCACATTCACCCCAGCAATTACGGTTTGTTAGTTTAAACCCCGGCCCTGGTCAAAGGGAGGAGTGAGCTGGTCCTCCCAAACTCAAACACTTCGCGACGCCAACTTGGACCTAGGTATGTGCTTATACGACGGACTTTCCCTATAATAACACAACACTCTCGCCACCATGAAAGAAACACGACCAAATATAAAACAACTAATTTACATCGCACGTCGAATATCTAAAGACCTACTTCACTTCGTCGGGTAAACACTGACATCATCCCATACAAAAGCATCCAGGACGCATGCGTAAACAAAAACAAAATTACACCCGAATTTAATGTAAGATTGTTTGTGCTACTCGTATAATGTTTTTTTTTTGGATATTTTTAAGGGGCTGTTTAAGACCTTATTACCCAGAAATATTAGGCGAATATGGGAAACCAATGTAACTTGGTGTCTGTACTAACCACCGATGGGGTATCTACTGAGCTATAGCGTATAGGTACATATGATAAACTTCCAAGCATAAAATTTACTCAACTGGAATTAACATCGATTGTATTTTTTATTGCGATTGAGAATTAGGTCAAGAACTCGACGGGTGGCTGGAGTTATTGTTTTTAGTAGTCGATGTCTAGAGATGGCTCCATAAAAGGAATCAGCTTCTTTTTCGTGATTTTATATAAAACTGCATTTGAAAATCGAAGACACTATCTTATAGATTTTCATGAACCCGAAATGTCTTTACAAAAGTTTCTCCATAAAACATTTAGATCATTATAAAATTAAATAGCACGTATAAACATACCAAAAATGTTTGGTTCGAATGGTCTTAGTTTTGAAATTTATTAAATTGATGGTCACCTGGACAAGATGTTATTGTTCCAACAAAATGGTCCAGAATGTAAGTTATGTAATACAGTCTACAGAAAATTGTGCAAAGAACACCCAGTAACAGATAAGTTTGTCCTAGTTAAGGTCAACACATAGTTACAAGCACTGCCGGGATCAGCATTGCCTCATCTCAAGCCATTCGGTATACCCCATGCGCTCTAGCATCGTCTCGTATCGGGATCAGTTAGCAAAAACGACGTCACGTGAACTCACGTGGTGCCGATCTGGTGCCGTGCCTACATCTGCATAGACTTTGCCCAACAACGCTGGGGTCGACATCCAGTCTAACCTGATGCAGCTGAATTACCAGTATTTTACATGGAACGACTGCCTATCTGACCTCCGGTGCCGTACCAATAAGTGAGCTTAAATAATATTCTCTACAAAATGCCTTAGAATGTGGCATTATCCGCTATTGTTTTCAGGACCCTCTTGTTGCTGACTCGCATTTTATGCATTAATGATGCCACTTCGTTCGTAAATTCAGTTGTATGTAAACATCTCTGACGTTTCACAAACGGGGCTCATATTATCACGTAAGTATTTTGTACCGGTTGACGTCATCGCGTCAACGCCTGTTTTCGCCGAAATCCAGCGCTGTGTCTGTGTTTTCCATAACTTGTTATTTATGTGTGCTTTTTTTATTGCATCGTTTATTTGTGATTTTAATGTTCTGTGCAAATATATTATTTTTTCTTTCCTCAAATATTTTTGTCACATTCATATTTATCATTTTTAAGGATACACTTTCACGGGCTTTTTCTTTTCTATATCCCATTTGAGATAAACAATTGCACTTTATCATCCACTTCTTTGATGCCGTTTTGACGTTTTTGTCTGCACCAAAGTAATTGCCTATTTGACTGACTGATTTACTATCGGTATCATTGGCTACGAGCTACACGCACAAGTAACAAGCGTCTTATGATAACGACACCGGGGAAAACAAATGAAGGAAGTTGTGTGGAGCTTCGCACGAGTCAGAGCCTCGCCGACCTGCGGAGCGACGGTAGTCAAGAAAGAAACAAATGACACGCGCGTTTCTTGATACAAGTCAACGTGAACGGGACCTGCAGCGGAACCAAGCGACCGTTTACAACTGGTAGCTATCCTCACCGATGCCTGCGAGCATAGTGCAGGTAGAACCGGCTCGCTAACTGGTTTGGACGAAACCTCAGTGATGGTAATCGCTTCCATGCAACTCGTATGCTTAGCTGTCTCCCTCGATATCATCAAGTATCCAAGTGCCAATGAGCAAAAATACCCAGGAACACGACTGCCGGGTATCTGTCGCATTGTATCACTGTCGCATCTTTTTGTTTGCGTAGAAAAGGGACAAAATCATCCTTGCTATAACTAGTTACTGTTAGTCATCATCATCATTCTCCTGTCCTAGTACCGATTTATTTGGAAGCGGCATGTTCATACTTCTCTGTTACATTTATGAGCCCCTCCCTTTCTAGGTATATCATGTTCCACACTTCCCTTCCATGGCCACTAACATCAGCTGTGAATTGTGTTGTGTTGGTTTTGTGGGTAACTATTGAAGGCCTATGATGGGGTCACTATAAATCGGGCTGTTTTGTAAACACCCTGTCACAGCCTGCATTACCTGACCCTCCTTCTCCTCTTTTTATTTATATGAGGTGTCAGGGCACAGTTGGTGTATACTTTATTCATCCGTCAGACCAAGAACGTTGCCAATAGTTTGTAGAGCAGGACTCATTTTCAGAGGATTGGCCTACAGTTGCACAAGATTGCGAAAAGTGGAAAGAAGGACGGGAGGCCTTTACCCTGCAGTGGGACAACATCGGCACATAAATAAATAAATAGTTCATTTAACTGTTGCTGTTCACATACTTGACGATAACTGAGGGGTCATTGTCCTCCGCGATGAATAACTGCAAAAAAACACTACGAACTTCGTCGCGCGCGCTCAGAAACATGTTATTAAAAACAAATTATACTCAAAAATTGGCTGAGCGTTCATAGCAAATTTTTGGTGAAACCGCTGCATCGTTATTTTTTGCCATTTGTTGAATTTGCAACGATTCAGAATCGCGTCTGCATCGATACAAATGCGTGAAAAAACCTGTACACGTTCAGAATCAGCGCGACTGTAGTAAACGCGATCAATGTTGTCTCGACCGAGTCCAACTTGCAACTGCAGCGTTCACGGTCATTCAAAAATAGCCGCTACTGAGGACGACTGCATCGATACCACAATGCGTCTGTATATTGTTTTGCGTGAGTGTGACGCATATTTCCCCCACCTTTTTGTGATTTTATGCTTTGTTTTTTTTTTCATTACTAGTTATGTTTAGCTTAAATACTCTCGTGCAACAGCGCGGACCATCTTCAACTTGACGAGGTCGGTTCGCGGATGAGTGACAATCCATTAATTACATAATGAGTTCCCCCCGAGTCATGTAAAGCATGTAAAGTCGTTGGTCCCGGCTGCCATTTGTAGATCTTTGACAGTCTAGAAACATAAGCCCGAAAGTCTGACAACCAGTCTTACCAAGTGATATCGTATTACCCAGCAAATGTGTCAAAAAGGCAGTCGTTTTATGTAAAATAGTGGTGTTCAGCTGCATGCGGTTAGACTGGAAGCCGACCTCAATAAAGTTGGGAAAAGGCTAGGTGGATGATGATTGTGTGTTAGCGCAAATAAATGTCTCAAATAAATGAATAATGTCTGTACTCTTGTCTAATTCTTACTTGAAGTGCAGCAATAAAAATATCGTACTTATGATTGCCGTATCATTGGGCCTAAAACTGGCCGTTTACTATAAAGTTTTTCATAAAAAAAAAATCTAACTTAACCGAAGCAGGATGCCAAAATTATCAAACTCGCTTCGCTCGCTCTTAAAATCTAGATCGCTTTGCTGCCCAAATCCCAATGACGAAGAAAGAAATCTTACCTATCTAAGGCGAATGCTAAAACTACTTAACTAGCTTCGCTGGCTTTTTTCTTCATGAGTAGCCAAAGCAACTTTTATTTCTGTACGAATATTACGAACGAAACGAAACCTATCCGGGGTGCTAAATTTTTAGAGCACGCTTCACCCGTGTTGCTCCTTATGATAATAATAACGAATATCGGCGATCATTGTGCCGATAGTCGTTTCAGCCAATGGCTTAATTGCCAAGAGCCTCGACCAATACCAGAGGAGGCTCTCGTTAGGCAGCAGGATCTAGGGCTTGATTTAAAAAGCGATACTCCTGGACACGGCTCGTATTGTTAGGAGGTTCCTCTCTCTGGAGTCCTGACCGCCGGAAGCTTGGACCCTGTTTCCGATACCGGTGGGCTACTATTTTTTATATTTTGAAATGTTTTTTTTTAATATTTAAAAATGCAAAAAATAAGAAAGAAAAATAAATAAAGGATATAAATAATACCAGCCTATAACTGTCCCACTGCTGTGCTGGGCAAATGCCTCTGCTCATACAGAGAAGGCACGAGCATTGCTCACCACGCTTGCTCAAGACGGGTTGGCGATTTCAGACTTATATTGATATTGCTCCTTATGTTTTTTTTTTATTAGCCTTGCATGTCCCACTGCTGAGCAAAGGCCTCCCCCATATCCATCCAGGTACTCTTCTCCTGCGCCACCTCCAACCAGCCACCGTGATGTGAGGTATATCATGCGGATATCCTTATGATATTTTAGTAAAATTACCCTTATGTTAGGGTACTTTGATTGAAGTGCTATTTTGTAAGTCCGTCCGTGTGTTACCTAAAGTTTTCTTCATTCCGCAGATAAGGGGGCGGCAAATAGGTATTTCGTGCATCCTGGGCGGCTGCAAGTCACATTCGGTTTTTCCCAAATGTTAGGTTTTTGCTTATCATTTTGATTATTTGTCATAACTTCAAGGGTTATAAGTATGTAACGGAAAGAGAATAATGATCAGTTAACTGTCATCGGGAAGAGTTGTCGCTAAATTAAATATAATTATTTTAAATAGCAGTGGACATAGTGCTACCAATTTAAAGGTGTGAAGATTTTTTCACTTTTCTGGGAAAAAAGCATTTTTTCCGACTTTGCATTATTATCATAATGCGTGTTGAACTGCCGGAGATCAAAAGATGTTGCTTCTGTTTTCCGCTACGATATGGCTTGATTGTTCTTACTTATTTGAACTTGGTAAGTTACTATTCTAAACTCTTCAACTTTTATATTATCTTGTATATATGTAGGTACCATTATTTTATGGTAGTTAGAGGAATAAATCAAGGAATAATCGACATGTTGCTACAATCAAACTGACCATTTTGTGATATACTTCCATGTTTTAACAAAAATAATTTTTCATTCAGATATCCATTCACTTTCGTTTTAGTTTAGGGTCGGTTTGAACCAACCCATGCGCTTTACTATGTTTTATTTATTTCATTATCACTGCTCACCACAAAATGGTGGAATTAGACACAATGAGAAAGCTGACGTATTCTTGAACCAAAATCTCGAAGACATGACTTGGTGGACCACCATACCCGCACTGGGCCAACGTAGTGGATTTGTGGGTCCACACCCTGTAACAGGGAAAAGTCCTATGCGCCATCAGTGAAAATGTTGAGCCCATTCTGCAGTTTTCATCATCATTTGCTTAGCCTTTTCCCAACTATGTTGGGGTCGGCTTCTAGTCTAACCGAATGCTACTGAATACCAATATTTTACATGGAGCAACTGCCTATCTGACCTCCATAACCCAGTTAGTACAGGGTAATACGATACTCATTGGTAAGACTGGTTGTCAGACTTCTGGGCCATTGACTACTTGCAACTACTGTCAAAGATCTACAATTGACAACCAAGGCCAACGGCAAAACGTGCTTTTCGAGCTACGGAGGAAACGGACTAACCTAGGCTCTTTCGGCCAGGTGATTCGGATACGAACTCGAAAAGTCGTGTGTTTTGTAGTATGGAGCTCCATAGAAAGGCTCGAGTTGAGGCGATGCTGGTACGGTACCGAGCTGATATGTGGGCTTTGTATCAAAATTACCTCCAGTCCTATTCTTCACTCTTCGCTTCGATGTTTATTTTTGAAATTTTTCAGGCTTCAAGCATTTCATACCTGGGTATTGTTAAAATAAAGGATGTGCATACTAAGATTATTTCAGACAAATATAATGCCTGGGATATTATAAGCTTAATATTGGATAACGTCGACGTAACATTGAATATAGTATTTGTCTTTGCATTTCATAAGGTAAGATAACTATTTACTCAATATATTTTACCAACTCATGTTTAGCTGATTTCAATTGCCTAAAATTTCCTCGGATCAAGAATATTCTTCTAGACTCGAAATGGGCTAAATTTTAGAAGTCTGCAGCAGAAAGTCGGGAAACATATTCTTCTTTCTTCTTTATCGTGTAACCTCGTGTCAGAGTTTTTATGCCGCCCAAGGGCCTCTGACATGGCTTTTACATGCTGTCAAGAAATATCTCTCAGGCATGCTGGTTTCCTCACGATGTTGCCCTTCACCGAAGCAAGTGATAATTATAGGTACGCACATAATTCATTTTCTCATCACAAACGTTACAGTGAACAGGAATTGGTCAATCTAATTTACAAGGTGAACATTTGTGAGAGACTGGTGCCCGAAATAGGCACACAATGCCTGTGTTACGGGTAAACGATGTTCTTGGGTTCGAACTCGAAATCTATGACATGGCAGTCTACTAGACTATTACTGCTCGCCAATCAATCCAACCTTAGAGTAGTAAAAACAAATACAAGCGCAGACACCGTTCAGGCCGCTTTTCCACAACCATGTCCTAAATGTTATCTTTGTTATGTTTCAGAAAAACTTAAAGTTATTAAAGATCACCTTAATCTGCAACATAATCATGGCGATACTGTGCATCCTGACACATGTCGGCGTACTAGGTTTTTATACAGTCATGTTTCTTGGTCTGGTGAACAGCCTACAGCAAATGCCGAACGGATGGTCATTTATAAAAACTTTCACCAAGGCATTTCTTGTGAACGCATCACAAATATTTTTTTATACCGGTAAGTCATTGTGCTTTTTTTTGAATACATTGTTGTTTTCTTTATGCTTCATGTTCGTTGAATTTCACTATAAGACGTTTACTCATTGATTTTTTATAATAATAATAACAGTCACCCTGACCATTTTCGGCCACGTTTCCTGGCTGAGACCGAGAAATTCCTAATGGAAAACCCAATATCACATTTCCGGAAATCGAACCCGGGATCCTACGCTCAGCAGTTACGCTGGCGACCGCGAGAATAACAGAGCAGAGTTATGCGGACTATTTTTTATCATGTTATCGTACCTATTAAAGGCTTGGTTCATTAGAAGAACAATAATTTTAAACAACACAAGACCTTGATATACTGCAGCTTATTACCCGACTATAGCAAAGCCTAAAGGAAGTGTTATGATTTTCAAATACATAGTTATTGTTGCAGTTATAAATTACTACATCTACTTGATGGCATTTAATGAGACAAAAAAACTTGAGAAAAACTGTCAGTTCAGATTTGTTAATAACACGGCTGAAGCCAAATGCTTCGAAGAACTAAATGAAATAAGGGATGAAGAAAAGGGAGAAGAAGATACGGTAAACGTAGATATAGAAGAAAGAACGAAAGGCTACCAAACGGAAACATGTCCGAACAATACTGATAAAACAATATGCACCATGGGATCTGAAGGATTCAAAGATGAATGAAGAGTGGGTAGCGAAAGGTATGGATTCCATTATAATTCAAAACAAAATAAATGTAAGATAGGTAAGTAAATTTAATCGTGTTTAAAAACAAAATATTTATTCATGTTCAGCCACAGTCACTTTTCGATACTATTTAAGAATTATGTAATATTTGTTATAATTTTCTCATTTCTAAGCGTCTTCAGGTATAAGCTTGTTGTTTCAATAAAAACTTTTATAAGACTTTACTATACAACATATTTTTCATTGGCTTTATATTTTTGATTTAATACATCCATCAGGTTCCGAATTATTCATGACACAAAATGTAACTACTCATTCGAAGAAATATCGTAATTTTCGTATTCTCCTGCTTTCTCCTTTCAAGTTCATACATTCTGGCCTTCCACATCGTTGTGGTGTGTTTGTTTTTATTCCTCTTTAAAGTTTTTAAACTGATATGGTCACAAACACCTCTTCCTCTTTGGTTCCATTTCTTCTTTTCAAACGTTTTCTATTTCCGCTATTTTCTCCTGCCTGTTATCATACATTGTACTTCAGCTGAATTATTCACGTATCTGCCTGCACTCGCTGCTGCTCTCCAGATTGATGGTCTGACTCCTCAGCAGCAGAATAAAGTAAGCTTGCATAACTGGAAAGAAATGTGTTTGGTTTTAAATACTTAGAATTATATGATAGTACGTATATACACGCGGGAACCAAATCTATCACAAAAGTTCCTTGACCAAGAAAAACTGGCCAACAGCTGTGCATCAATGATAACAAGGAACATCTACACTGTGAGGATTTGTGACAACCAAGTTAACTATTCGTGAGCTTGGTTGCCCCAAATCTATACTCAGGCGAGCACAACAAAGTCCTCAGCAGAGATCCTACGTGAGACTTAGAACTACAAAGGTAGATGAATAGACACGCAGGAGTGAAGAAAGGCAAGGATGGCACTCTCAAAGATTTAATTGTTGCTATTAGAGAAAGAGAGATCGCAGTGTCATTATGTAACACAGTAGCAGCCCTGAAGTCTGGATCTGTGCCCGTTTGATGGCAATAGGCTCGCCCCCTATTACATAGGACTTAAACATTACTGGCAAAATGTAGGCGTAATACTTACTAGGTACACCTCCGCCTAACTCTTCGGGGTGTGTTGTTATGTGTGTTGTTATGAATAAATACTCAGAACTAACAAATGCTCACCTACAATTGCGATATAAGTCAAATACGCACTCGTGTCACTGTAACCCCATTTTGCTATAACAATAGCTAGTGCCGCCACGATCAACAGAATCATCACTATCAACACCCCGATGTTGTACTTATAGTATCTTCTTATCAGCTTTATGTTTTCCTGGTAAAGAAAAAGATTTATCAGATATTTCAAAGGGAACATAGATTTTGTCGCTAACAGGCTTATTTTTTGCACATGCTTTTTTTTGTCTTTAAGATTGAGTTACATTTTGCATTAAGATCTCCTAAGCTATCGGGACTCGGAAAGCACTGATCTTTGACAATCGTAACCGGTCACTGGATTTTGGTTATTTATTTATTGTATGGGGTTTGTGGAGGTCATAGAGGTGACTGAATGAGTTTAAAAAAAAGACTGGTATTCGCCTCTATTCGCTTAGACTGGGAGCCGACTCCAACAATGCTGCGGCTAGGCCGGTGATGATTAGCCTTCGTACCATTGTGGCTTTTCAAAAACCGGATAGAAACGACCAACATCTACGTCACCGTTTGGTTAAACTGCAATTGAGTAAGTAGGTAAAATATTAATGAACACCTCACCTCATGACCTTCGAAGATAAACACAATAGTCGCCACGAAATCCGTAATCAATAGCACAAAAATGATAAGGATCATTACGCTATACAATATCCAGATCGGATATATATCATCGTCGATTCCGAAAAATGTCATTCCATACGCAATTAGCAACAAATACCCCACTACTGGTATAATTAATGCGTATGCTATCTGGAACATAAAAAGCGTGTTATAAGTAAGTAGTTAAGTACACAATTTCAGCAAGGTAGAAGCACCAATATCGTGTGAAAACAAGAACCGAGTGCGACCAAGTCTCAGGGTCGTCCTGCACCCTAAATGTAATTAATCTTCTTCTTAGCCTGTCGTTTGCACCAATTATTTTTTTGTGGTAAAGCACCACATTTTTATACCCCGAGTAACACCACACAGGTTTTTCTTGCTTCGGCTAACCTGGGTCCGGAGCCTTTTTAAAGACATCTAGGTCGGCCATGGCAAATCATGTCCAGATGGGAGATTTACAGCAAGTAAAACCTAACCTAACCCGATAGTGATGCACTATTTCGCCACGGGTTGAGTATTTCCTTAGAACATTCGCCTTTTGGGTTTTTAGCCCTTGTTTTAGACCTATTGTGATCTGTCACCACTTACTACTTTCTTATTCTGAGAACAAAGTCATTTTCCGTCGCATATCGCTGGTACTAAGAACTTATTTTTATTCAAAAAATAGGTGGAGTGTAAAACTGGATGATTTTTTCCGATGTTTGACGCACCCACACCATGAAAATTATTAATACTCATAATTAGTGAGAAGGTTCCTCTTTCTGGAGCCCTGACCACCGTCAGCCTGGACCATGCTTCTGATGCCGGTGGCTTACTATTTTTTATATATTTTTAATGTTTTATACGCTTTTTTGTTAATATTTAATAATTATAAATAATATTACGAAATTTAAGTAAAGAAAATAATAATACTCACAATTTTGAAACAACCCCACACACGCAAGCCAGGAAGTAGCGGAAAACAAAAACAACAACTTTTAAACTCTGGTATTTCTATTGCCATTTTGATCTACGATACTGCCTTTCTTCTCTAACCGTCTGGAATTACTTCTACGCCTTCTAGTTCTAAAAAGGTAATCACTCACAAAGAAAATGTAAGGTGACTTAATTCATATTACAACAATATTAATCAACCTCCGTATACAGCAGCAGCTAGTGCTGTTCATGATAGCGTTGGTTCAAAATCACAATTGATGATCATCACATCAATGCTTATAGTAACCTCCCGATCCATAGAACTCCGAGATACTACGTCCTACGAACTGCAGTCATAGGAACAAAACATCGTATGCAAGTGACGCACGAGCGAGTTGCGCTCAGTGTCAAGGTTAGTTTCAGACTATTGATGCGCGATCTGACCCGATAGTTACAATCTACAGTATCGATACAACATGATGCGGTTCTCTGATAATTACAATGATATAAATGAATACTTGGCTGCCAGGATCGATACAAAACAATCGGAAAGAATGGATGACATCGTACCATATTGTCATAAGTTGCATGTTCAGTCAATAGAAGATTGTCATAGTTGTTTATGTAATTGAATACTTACTTATCTAGCATGTTAATGTTTTTAATATGACGGCAGCACGTGTTTACAAATGCGACAGCTTAGAACTTGAATAGGTATTTGAGTTAACTTTGAGGATAATAATAATGTAATGTGTTCCACGATTGTAATTTTAATTTTCTTTTCTACTACGGCTTCCATGAATCGTATCATAGTTGCAATCCGGATTATTTGATTCGAAGTATCGATACCAATAGAAGTACCGTGCCTATCCCTATTTCAGACTGGCGCGGCGGCGACCACATGGCGGCGAGATCAGCCAAACAAGACGTGTTTATTTGGAATTACTCCAAAACTTGTGAATGTAGAACGAAATACAGTTTATTGATTGTCCAGTGTGCTTTCTCTCACTCGCTTTATCTATGTAGTTTCTGTGTCGGGTATTACTTTTTTCAGCTATAGGGAATCTCGTCCTGATATAAACTGGGCCAAGGACAAATTTCCCCCTCTTTGAAATTGATAATGAATTAATGATTAACTAGTCCCACGTACGGAGCTCACTTGAAATGGTCTACTTGGCCTAACCATCTATGTAGACTCTCAGCAATATTCAAAAATCAAAATCAAAGTCAAAGCATTTATTTCAAGTAGGCCAATTACAGGCACTTTTGAATTGTCGAAACAATAACAATAACAATTTTTATTTCAAAAAACCAAGTACAATTTGTCCATCTCAATCAAAACATAATAAACCGCCATTACATGAAGTACAACATATGAATTATTTGAGACAGAGTGAACGACTGTATCTGTGCTAGTATAAACTGTGTTACAGACACAGGCGCCTTCCTCTTACAGTTCATTGACAATTTACTGCACTTTTTAGGAGTTTTGTAAGCATAAAAAAAAAAACTTAGTTTGATATAATTTTAACACTTATCACTTAATAAAATTTATATAAACAAGCAATGGGTGTGTGTGGTGTGGGGGAATGTGTGGTGCTGGTGTATGTGTGGTGTGGGTGTAAGAGTGTGTGTGTGTGGGTTTAGGTGTGTATTTCGTTTGTGTCACATGATAGGGATTAAAAAGTAGCAATTCAAATCTGCTTTTACATGTGTTAGTAAGACTTTTTTGCAAAGAGTTGTTCAGTCTCATCGTATGTTAACTTTTGAAGAAAACTACTAACTACAGTTTTTCATTTAAATTTGGGTAAAGAGTATACGTTGCAGGTTTCGTTTATTGTGTTATAAAGGTTCCTGCTAAGATACGGGAAGCTTCGCCTCGCCAGAGCAGTTTTGGTGGTGAGAGGTGGGCATACAGGGTTCTTACGTTGTTTATTTTGCTCGAGTAACCTTGTGTCATAGGTCAGTGACGAGTGTACACGTAAAGTGACGTTAAGTGCACAGAGCTGTCGAACAGTGAGTACAGATATCTCCTTATAAAGCTGGGTTGAGTACCGGTAAGGTTTGTGAAGCATGACTTTCAAAACAGCTCTTTGTGCCCTCTCAAGGCGAAGTAAGTACGTTTTATGTGTACCACCCCAGACAGATATGCAATACGTTAGAAGTGACTGAGCTAAGGCAAAATATACAGTTTTTAACAGTCGGTCGGCAACTACTCTTCTCAGCTTTTTCATAGGAAACATTAGCTTACGAACTCACGTAACTGTCGCACTGATATGTTTTTGCCAACTTAATGTGTGATCAATGTGCACGCCCAAGTATTTTACACAAGAGCTTCTATGTATACTAGGGCAACTGCAAGGGGTCAGCGTAGGGTGACAACTATGGGCTTTAACGTCTGGCATACTAGGTTGTGTAGCAGTGTTCGCTGAGAATGGGACATAGTGAGTTTTAGAGATATTTAGCGTAAGTAAATTTAATGAGAGCCAATCCATGACTATGCCAAGAGCATTTTCAGCTGCGTGGTGAGCAGATTCCCATGTTTCTCCACTTATGATAAGCGCAGTATCGTCTGCATATACGAGTATCTTGCAGTGTGGGATTGACAGCTGACACAATCTGTTTACAAATAGGAGAAAAAGGGTAATATAAGGGTAATACGCCAATATTACCTCTAGGTTATTAAATTCTCCATGTTGACTGACTACTACTTTTTCTACTTACCATCCAACACCATAAAAATCTACACAAAGATTATGAGAATAATGTTATTATAAATAGAGATTAATATGAGATCAGACGGTGGGTTCCCAGCGAGTCACACCCAATCGTGTCACATTGATGTGATATACAAATAAACGTAGCGTGAGCTTTAAGGTTCCCTGTCGACTAGTCCTCACTTATCCCGGGCTAATTCATCTACTTAATGTTAGTTAGGTGGTTTTATCCTGAATCCTAACTGGTGTCTCTAGTGCACACCACTATATGACTCGATGCAACCTTTTATTCCAGTAGGATTGATTGATTAAAAGTGTAGATAGATTGTTGTAGTATAACCTCACGTCACACTTAACACTGTCTTGACTAACGACCTGCCACTCCATCCTGCTACTTTTTTTTTAAATTAGCCTTTCTGTCCCACAGCTGGGCAAAGGCCTCCCCCATTCCTGCTAGTAAATAATAATAAACGAAATCCAATATTCATTCTTCTAAGTTATTTTACATTTTTAAATATTCCTATATAAAACCAGTATAAAAAAAATATTTAAAAATAAATAAAATTAAACATTTATAAACGAAATCCAAAACCAAATCTTCATTCGTAGTTCTACAAACTATTGCCCGCCTGCCCGACTTGACGTTCCCTATAAAATGAAAGTCAATGGAGGTTCCAACTTCCAAGTCAACATCGTGCCAGGTGAATAAAGCTCAAATTTAGGTACCTCTAAAGCCTGAAATTGGAGTTTTGCAATATTATTTGGATCTGATAACGCTCGACACATAATTTAATTCATTTATTGCAAACACAGTCCATACATACAATTAAAATCACATAAACCACGTCATATAAAATTACATTAAATTCAATATTAATTAGAATTGACGTAATCAGTCAATCAAAAACTTTATTTCGAACAAGAGTCCATATGGGTTAGTAGTGAGTACTTAAGAACTATGCTATTACGACTTTCAGAAAAACAGTTATTAATACAATCAATCAATATTTTTTTTCTTTTCTCTATTTACTTACATATTTGTATTATTATTTTAAGTTTC